>CM070039.1:60589269-60602237 GCA_036250615.1 Ptychadena robeensis
GGATCTAGGCCTGCTGGTTTCGGGAGAGATTTAGGAGGTGGCACACCCCAGGGAGAGAACATTCAGTTCCCTATGCCATACAGCTGGATGAACTGGTTACTCAGTGGGAGTGACTTGCCATTAAGCATTTGTCAGCTCACATTCCATTATGATCCTTGTTAAACTCATCATATATGAGCCCAACATTTTTATTAGGTCAGAAGCTCAATGATATAAAGATACTAAGATGGAAAACTCGATCAATCTTAGTTTCAAACACAAAACTATTTAATTGCAGTGTGTTAAAACACATTAATAGTGGACAACCTATGGTATAGGAAATGAAGTGCAATAAGGAGATTCATTGTGTGTTGCAATTTGAATATAATTTAAAAAAACACTACTTATCATTTATTTTTATTTATTTTTTCACATTTAACTCCAGATGAATTATAACAATATTATTGTCCCTCCCACCAAGGTTATACAAAACATACTGCTTTTTTTGTGGAGTGGAGTATCTCACAGGAATTGCACACTGCTACTGCATTGTATGCAATGATGTTGATGAGGGGGGCATTGAAATGACCAAAAGAGAACTTTTAGCAGACTGGTCATCACTACCATGCCCAGTGTGCAAGACTGCAGGACTATTCAGGTTAAGGATAATAAAGGACCATATAAGGTACATATCTGCTAATTAATCTACTGGTTATGATTTCCAGTAGTATGGTGACAAAGTTGGGTTTTGGACTGTGCACAGCAGTGGTGAGGTGATGGTTTATCGCTGACCACCCACCCTATGTTATCGTTGTGGGCAACCACCTGAAAACTGTCTTCCGAACACAAAATGTTAAAAATGACATATTTTTTTACTTACCACCTCAATACAGCCTTAGGAGTAACTGACTTGAGGCAGACCAAGGCAGCCCTTGGTTGGGTGAAGCTACACTATTATATGTGGCACAAAAATACTATAGACAATTAGTAATGATGGCGAATATTCAGATTCCGAATATTAATCGCGATTATCGGCAATTCGGAAATTCGCGAAGTGAATATATTGCCGAATATTCGCAATTCTGGATATTTGGTATTTTTTTTCCATTACACATGCCTCTCAATGCAAGTGGATGCATGGGAAGGCTGCAACAAAAGCTTAGCAACACTCGCTGCATCCATTGGGGTGATGCGAATATTCGGAATATTGCGAAAATCGTCATTTTTGAAAATTCACGTAAAAATTCGCAATTTAGAATATTCGATTTTGTTTTTTTTTCAACATGCCCCTAAATGCAAGTGGATAAATGGGAAGGCTGCAAAAGGATTGTCATAGCTTAGCAACACTCCCTAGCGACCAATAGAAAAGAAGCCTACCTCTCACTATATAACAGAATCACCATGAGGCATCTCCACCATTTTGTTTGTGCTAGTGCTGGAGCTGTGACTAATATAGAGAGATAGCGAGAGAGAGGAGTTGTGTTAAGCTGGGAATAGACGGTACGATGTACCGTCTATTCCTTATCCAAACCTATGCAGTAGCAGGCAGCGTAATGACGTCATCACGCCTGCCTGCTAGTGCCGAGAATCGGACGGCACTCTGCATCTGCAGCTCATTAGTTCGGCTGGGGGCAGCCGTGGGGTTTATATAGGTAAGGTAGGATTACATTCTTAAGCTGGGCATACACGTCACGATTTTAGTTCTATTTTAGTGCGATCGTTTATCAAAATGGATCACATGATCGGATTGAATAAAAATTGAAGCATGCCAAAAGCGATTGAGCGATCGATTTTGTCAAAAATCGGACAGAAAAACGATCGTTCACGGATCCGTTCTGATGGATCATTTTAATAAAAAGCAAAGGAATCAAGTGCTGTTAGTTGTCTCATGCGATCGCTTTAAGCAATCCATCTATGATTCTTGTGGAAATTACCTTTGTTTGTGTGCTGTTGGTCACTGGCCAGTTCTTCAGCTAACACCACTTCAAACCCATAAATGTGTGCATTTGAGACTTTCAGGATAGAATCGCCCAGAAATTTAATGCATGGTATGTTGCAGCTTGCGATCGTTTTCGCAAATTAAAATAGATTCCGGAATTGATTCCGGAATCGGATTAAAAAACAATCGCTGGATAATTGTGATGTGTATGCCCAGCTTTAGTGTTAGATTAGCTTTATATATATACACTGTGGGGGATCACACTCAAACGGCGTCTCCAAACAGCATTAATCCAATAGACTATTTAGCATTTAAGGGCTCCTGCCCACGTTTATTGTTCAAAACTCAGTCCAAACACAAAGTTTCACCCTCACAGGGGTTAACATCCAAAGAAACAAAAAGTCCTTGAAAATGCCAAGCCTCCTGGCTTGGCACCGATCGACATAAATAGGTGTCCTACACGCAGCTACTTAACAGCCACAGGCCTGGGCCCCACACTCCCTGTATGCCCCCCTGTACTAACTGCTCCAGCAGCCCTGGGCCCCACACTTCTTGTGTGCCCCGTTTCCAACTTCCATCAGAGCACTGACTGACTGGATTCAGTCTCTTTTTCTGGAGACACACCCCATTCACCTGCAACCCAGGTGTTTAACCATTTACTGGACCCTGGGGGAATAGAGAGGCCCACCCAATTCCATCCTCTCTATCCCAGAGTCCGGGAGCCCTTTAAGAAAACAAAACTAAACCACAGAGCACATTCAGCAACCTATAGTTGCTGGCCAATAATTATTCCCGGACTCCTTCCAGGAACCACCAAACTAATAACTCACAGTCTAATTTCCCAGTGACAGATGACCAGTCTTGTCCATGACCAACATGTTTATTATATTTTAGGTTTAGGTTCTAAGTGTTAGGTTAGATTTATATATATATATACGTTAATTATATTTTAGGTTTAGATTCTTAGTGTTAGGTTAGATTTATATATATATATACGTTAATTATATTTTAGGTTTAGATTTATATACCGTATTTTTCGGACTATAAGACGCACCTGACCATAAGACGCACCCAGTTTTTAGAGCAGGAAATCAGAAAAAAAATATTTCATTTGTTTAATTGAATGTGAAAAATCTCCTGCAGTACCCCTATTCAGCCACTAAGTGTCACTAGAGAGCAGACTTCAGCGTTTCTTTCTCACACACACAGAGAGCTCAGAGGGAGGGGGAGCACGGGGGAATTTGATCTCCCTTCTCTGCTGCGTGTGTAAGAAAGCTGTCTGCCAGACAGCTGTCTGTTTCTTCACACACTCTGCATCGGCTATATTTGCGGGGCTCTGCAAATATAGCCAATCAGTTCAGCTCCCCACAGCTCTCCTAGCAGATGGAGATTACACAGCTGTCATAGTCCATCAGCTGTGTGATCTCCATCGGCACACAGGAGGTGTGCCGACTGAGATCATACAGCTGAACTCCCCTCTCTCTCTGCGCGCAGCTGATCTATCTGCCGGGAGAGATGTCGGGGAGCCAAGTTGCGGTCATCGGCGGCCGGATGGCCGCGGGTGGTCGCACATTCGGACCATAAGACGCAGGCACTTTTCCCCCCCAAATTTGGGGGTGAAAAAGTGAGTCTTATGGTCCGAAAAATACGGTATATACGTTAATTATATTTTGGTACGTGTATGCCCAGCTTTAGGTTTATATAGGTAAGGTTATTATTTTCTTAGTTTTATAACAAACAAAAAATCCCAACCCCCCAAAAAAAACTTTAAATTAATTCTAATTAATAGGTTAAGTTATAGTATTAATAGGGAAGGTTAAGGTTAGGTTAGGCTACAAGTTAGGTTAGGTTAGGCTATAAGTTAGGTTAGGTGTGGAAACACACACATACAAACCCCCCCCCCCCATAGGAAAAAAAAAAAAATGAGTGGAGGTGGCAGCAGCCGTGGTTGTGGCAGCAGCCGTGACCAAAGTATGGCCCCCACTGCTAGGGGCCCCGCTGCTAATCATGGGACGGGCGCATCCAGCAGGGGCATCCGTCTCATTAGAGAGTTTTTTGGCCCTGGCAGCCGGCCAATTGTTCTCAAGACGTCGAGGCAGTAGTGACTTTTGTATCACATGCTAGTGGCACAGAGACCTCTGCCCCGGCTCCTGAGAGTAGCAGCAGCAGCAGCAGAAGGAGCAGCCACCCTCCTGCAGCCCCCATCCCCCATGAGTCCCTGCTCTTGTTTGACACTGAAACTGAGAGGGACATCTTGGGGGATGCAATGGCAGAAAGTGAGCTGCTGCTTAGTGATGGGCAGGATTTGATAGAAGGGATGAAGGAGGGTGTAACACCCATAATTACCCCTCTGACATCCCTTCCATCCTGTGAGGGTGCAGGGAACATAAGCCCTACATCTAGTCAGACCCAGGTCTCAGTGGGGGAACAGTGGAGCCAGGTCACGGGCTCCACGCCTCCTGTTCCCCTCAGTCCGCCAGCACTGGACCTTGGGTCTGACAATGGAGGCCAATCAGAGAATGGGTGCCACCGCCCTCGTCAGGTGACAGCAGCATCACTAACGAGGAAAGAAGGCCCCCTAGTGAAACGGTGCGCCAGGTTGCCAGGGAGCCCAGTGGCAGGGGCTCCTCTGGTAATGGAGGGCACAGACAAGCTCCACCCTAAGCGAAAGGAGGATGGGGCTGAAGTCACCTGTTTGGGCTTAATTCACCCTGGCAGCAGAAGATGTTGCAATTGCCATTTTGCAAGCTCTGCCATGCCAGGGTGAGGAGAGGGAGGGTGGTTGCTAAGCTGGGTACCACTGCCCTTACCCAGCACCTTAAAAGCAATCACTGGTGGGAGTGGGACCAGATGCAGGGTGGGCGCCGCAGCAGGGCAGGGGCTACATCTGCTCCTGCAACTGTGCTGCAACCCCCCTAGCCCCACGCTATCTCAGTTTTATGGCCCATTGGGTATCCCTCCGAAGCGCCGGGGAGGGATCCACAGATGTGGCGGCATCAAGGCTTGTGGTGCCGCCCCAGGGTGTCCAAGGGAGAAGTGCTGCTCTCCCTCAAGCCTGAGTCTCCACTGCTGCTGAGCCCCCCAGCAAGCGGCCCCGTAGCTACACAAGTATGGGGCACGTCCATTGCCAGGCCGTGCTCCAGCTTGTTAGCTTAGGGGAAATGAGACACACTGGACCTCATGTCCTGGCTGCCCTCCAGGCTCAGGTCCAGAAGTGGCTGACACCCCGAAGGCTCCAGGCAGGTATGGTTGTCTGTGACAATGGCAGCAACCTCCTCGCAGCCCTTAATGCTGGCAGTCTGCCGCACGTGCCCTGCCTATCACATGTCCTCAACCTTGTGGTACAGAAGTTACTCCGAACGTACCCAGGGTTGAGGGACATTGTGCAAAGGGTATGTCGGATTGCCAGCCATTTCCGCCGCTCCCCAACCACCACCGCGTCCCTGTCCAAGTTGCAGAGGGACAGCAACCTGCCCCCCCCCCCACAGGTTGTTGTTGGACATTGTGACACGGTAAAACTCCACCCTCTACATGCTGGGGAGGTTTTGGGAGCAGCGACGGGCTGTGAGGGAATACCTCCTGGAGCTAGGCACTCAGGGCCAACACACTCACTCCCCTACATCACAAATGTAGAGTGGGGGCAGATCCACCAGTTCTGCCATGTGTTGGCCCCCTTCGAGCAGGCGACCAAGCTGGTCAGTGGGGAGAACGTTGGCCTCAATGACGTTCTCCCCTTGTGTTCCTGCTGGACAGGGCACTGGAACGCCTGCTTGAGGCTGGGGAGAGTGCATTGGTGGAGCAGGAAGAGGGATCACTGCTCCACCAAGACCAGGCCCAGGATGAGTAGGAGGAAGTAGATATCTTTGATGACGTCCAGGAGTCTGGGCCTGGTCAGGAGGGAGAGCCGGTGCAGGGGGCACCATTAGTGCGGGGGTGGGGCAACTCCGAGAGGCAGCAGCAGCAGGAGGAGGATCAGAAGGTCATGATTTCGGGCAGCCAAAAAGAGGCACAGTGAGCTGTCCTCTTTCTGATGGCTGCCCACATGCTGCGCAGCCTCCGGAGGGACCCCCGCATAAAGATGGTGAAGGAGAGGGATATCTTTTGAGTGGCCACCCTTTTGGACCCACGCTGCAAGGGGAAACTGGAGCAGTTCCAGATCCTCAAGCTCCAGTTATGGCCGCTCATCTCACCCAGCAGGTGGTTGGACGGAGTAAGCTCCAGCCGTGCAGGAGATCTGCTGGGTGAGATGAGGCAGTTTTACCAGCCTGCGCAACCCAGTGCAAGCAGCAGCAGCAGTCACCACCAGTGGCTGGCCCGCATGGTGGCTGACTACATGGGGTCTGTTGGTGCTTCCGACACCATGAGCACCAATGACCCCATGGAGTACTGGGTTGCCAGGCTGGACACCTGCCGCGAGCTGGCTCAATATGCGCTGGAGGTCCTCTCTTGTCCTCCCTCCGGCGTACTATCTGAGTGGGAATTCAGCGCGGCAGGTGGATAGACTTACGTTCATTAAAATTAATGAGTCCTGGATCGGTGGTGACTTCTTGGCCCCTGCCGTCGGTTCAAGACGATAAAGGGTACTTTGTCAATCCCTCTCCTTGGCTCTGTAACGTTGTTTTTTAAAAAAAATATTTTACATTATTTTTAGTATTTTTAATTAATTTATTATTTACATATTTTTATATTAAATTAATCATGATATTTATTTATTTGTTTATTTATTTATGTATGTAAAAATTATGTATCATGTGGCATGATAGGGGGCACATGCATTTTTATGAAATCACTAATATATTAAATTCTGAAAAATATATAAAAATTATGTTTCCTTTGCAATGCACAGTGGAACTCCCATGTATGTAAAATTATTTGTAGATCAAACTCTGAAAAGTATAACTATATATTTAAATTATATTGCTTCTTGCTGTCAGAGGGGTCTACATTTATTGTTTGTGTTACCAAGGTGTGGTGGGGGATTATTCCTGGGAACACATTACTCCAGCAAAGAAGGTGCGGCTGTTCTCTGTTCTGAGTTTGGCCAAGCTTTGTTAAGGCCTTAAACTCAACCAATACCTACTGCCTATTCCAGCTGAATTTGGCCAAGCTATATGTAGGCTAAATACTCTCATGTGAAGCAAATCATCTCCTGAGTATGGGTAAGCTAAATCTAGGCTTTATAATTAAACGTGTTTAGCCCAGTGTGTGTAGCCTTAATACTCTACTGTTATGCATCTAGGCCTAATACTCTAACAATACCTGCTGCTGCTGCCTTTTCCTGTTGAGTTTGGCTGAGACATGTGTAGGCCTAATACTCTACCAGTACCTGCTGCTGCTGAATTGGGCCAAGCTAGGTGTATCCCTTACTCTTGAATTTCACACAATGCATCTCAGGACTATCTCATCTCAGGAGTATGGTTGAGCCAAGTGTAGGCTTTACACTTCAGCGTTTTTAGCCAAGCTTTGCGTATACCAAATACAGTCCCTGTCACATTTAAAGCTATGTAAGTGCAGAACTAGTGCAAACTTTTAGAATACTTAAATATTTATTTAATTTCACAGATTTCCCATTGTCAATGACTTCTCGATTTCATCTACATCTCAAGTGTTGAGCCTCTTGATTCTTGTACCAAAATGTGCCTCGATGTCATGTAGCAGTGTAGTGCCATGCAAGTATGTGGTGTACAAGTACCCACGGCACCAGTTTCTTTAAAGTTGGATGTCCTCTGTTCACTTTCCAGGTTCTGCTCGCATCCCAATAAACAAAGGTCCAGGCAAGCCAGTAGGGGCTATGTACAGTTTATTTAGGGATATTTACATGCTTGCCATCATCACCTGGAGGCAGGAATGGGGTTCATACATCGGGAATCTATGTTGCTGAAACCAATCGGCTGGGTGTTTGTTAAGGACCTTCCCTCTAGGTCCAGGGCTGGAAGCTGTGGTACTCCAGGAAGCTTGTTGCTGCTGTTCATCAATTGGATAGCAGGAGAGCAGAAGAGCCAGAGAGCAGGAGAGCCAGAGAGCGAGGGAGCAGGAGAGCCCAGAACACCTTAAGGTGTGCCTATTTCCTATTTATGTACTCAGACATGGGCTGGCATAAGGCCTTGTTACTGGGCAGGACTAACTCTGCTACAGTCTGCAAAGCCAGCTCAAACATAGGGCTGAGACAGATGCACTGTGGGAATTTTTTCATGGGGTCCAGTCTACTGAGCATGGCAAGGACAAAAGCAGCAGTTTTTCTGGTGCCCGACTGGCTCTGGGTGATCAGATTCTGTGTCGGATCTGCAAGCATCATAGGCAAGGCAGTTTCTTGAATCTTGGATGGCCGGTTGAATCCCATGACATAGACCCCTTTAAGCACTTCAGGTTTTAGGTGAAGCTCCAGAAATGTCTTCACTGAATACAGAGGCAAGGAGGGATCTCTCTGTAAGATCTCAACATTTTGAGGCGATTCCACCAAAGTTTTATGGATCAGTTTGTTGAGAAGAGAATTGCTGGACAGGTCCACTTTATCCTCCTCATTACCTGAAAAAATGGCATTTTGTTTTGCGTCAGAATCTATAATATTGTTGCTCTAAAAGTCACTGGCTTTCCTGAGCGGGTGCCACATCTTCATTGCGGCCGCTTGCGCCTGCAGGCCTCGGGCCTTCCCCACAGACGCCATGACTCCCTCACCACAGCCCCCGGCTTACCAGCTCCCGGTGCGACCCTGCTCATCAATAATAAATTACTTGCTCCCTTAACGCCAGCCACTTTTTTCCTGGTTCGCTAAAGGCAACACATGAAACTGGGGGTGCAATATCACGGCTGGCCACTGGGGGGTGTTAAGTGATCTTCTATGGGAATTTTCAAAGCAGATCACTGAGAAATCTAAGCTTCCTGTGACTTGTTGCCCATTTCTGCCTAAACTAACCAGGAAGTGAGATTATCTTATTAAATTGGTCATTACAGGTAAGTTTTTTTTTAACCACTGCATTCCTCCCTATTATTGGCACTTCTAGTGCCATTCATGAAAACATAGATTTCTGGTGGTAGGTCCGCTTTAACTCACAGGGAAGATCCCCTTTAATTTCATTGATAGACAATCCTCAGTTCCCTCCAGGCATGGATCGTAAAGCCTTTTTTGGCTTGACAGATAATGATACATCAGATACTCCAAGATGGAGAATTACTACAAATGAACTTGAACTTTTTTACGTGGTTCCAAATAAAAATGTTCTTAAGACTCTACCCAACCCCCACAAAAAAATGTAATTGATATGAAAACCCTTAAAGCGCTTTTCAACTTTGTAGACCATCCTGGACACGTTATATCCCATATGTATAAATTGTTAATGAATCTTGATAGCAATGACATCCAATATTATTTACAGTCAGGCAAGAGAGAATTATTTTTAAAAACTCTGCAATTAACCTTTTCATCATGCACCTCTTATCTAGCTGTAGAATTAAATTTCAAATTCAAAACGAGATGGCTACAATATATTGTAAGAATCCTACCATTATGTTGGCATTGCAATTCTGAACTAGGCACCCTCTCTCACATGTGGTGGCTGTGTCCATGAATGAATGTGACAACAAAATAATAATTACAAAGACATCTTATAGTAGAGAAATTGTTTACTGTATAACTGTATACAAACTGTACAAAAAATATATATATACATATGTAGCAATGGCACCCACAGGTGCTGCTGTGTGTAGATGGGATCTGGGTAGCAGCGATTGACCACAGAGAGAAATTGGGTTAAACTTGAAGAAATCTTTATTTGGCAGTTTGTCAATTGGAGAGAGGGATGGGAACAAGGCTGTTCTTGCACAATGGTCTCAGCACCTCACTAGGCAGCATCTTATAAATCTCAGAATACTCACAGTCCTGGCTTGCCTCCTGGGGACCTGGAAGTAGATTTTCTTTAATGCACCAGACCAGTCTTCTTCTTAAGGATCAAGCAGAGTCCCCCTTTAACACTTCACAGGCAGCCCTTGACTGTATCCACAGGAAATCCCCTGATCTACGCTCCAGATCAATACCAGGAATCTTCCTCTGACTCAGCTTCAGTCTGTCACAATCCTGACAGGCTCCGTCAAGTCTGCAATACACAGGTTCACCCCTCCAGGGCCCCCCAGCCGGGGAGCTCCCTGAAGATTAGTGATGGCCGAACTGCCCGCAAGGCGGACAGTTCGGCCGTGAACATGCATGTTCGCCCTCCTTCTCGCCGGCGGACAGTACGGGTGTTCGACCTGCCCTGTCCGCCGGCAAGAATGAACCCTCTATTCTTCCTCCGGTGGGATCATAAGCAGGGAGATCCCGCTGCAGGAAGAATCTTTTCACTGAAGACCGGATAGAGAACCGGGTATGGCGAACGGGCGGACGGCGGACTTTTTTTAAGAGTCCGCTCCGCCCGTTAGCGGACAGACATGGCCGAGGTTCGGCCATCACTACTGAAGATAAGACTCTAGAACTGCATCCAGATGCATTATGGGGCTTCCCTAGTCGGCCATCACCCTTTGTGTGCCGGCCATTAGCTTCAATGAAGACGCTGGTCTTCATTGAAGTTAATGCCATCGGCTTCCATCGGCCAGAGATTATCGGACATGTCCGTTCTGTGGCCGGCCGAGCTGTGGGGCGACAGGGATCTGTCGACCCATGTGGGCACATGCCGATAAGCGGCCGATTTTTCCGACAGGTGAAAAATCAGCCGCTTATCGGCATGTGTATGCCAGGCATTAGCCTCAACCTTTTATCAAGTTTCCTCCTCCCAGATTCTAGAAGGCATGCCGCGAATTTTATGGAAAACATTCGGAAAATATTCGCATTCAGCAATATTCGGGGATTTTTTTATTGCGAATATTGGCAGTTTTTAATGCGAATTTCGCGTGCGCAATATATGTTTAACATGGCGCGAATTTTTATGCAAATTTTTTAAGTGAAGATTTTCGCAATATTCGCATCACCCCAATATTAATTTAAAAAACTGTTGATGGTGTTGCTAAGCTCTTGTTGCAGCCTTCCCATTCATCCACTTGCATTGAGAGGCATGTGTAATGGATAAAAAATACCGAATATTCGGCAATATATTCACCATCTTCGCAAATTTTCGAATTGCCGATATTCGCAATTAATATTCGGAATCCAAATATTCGCGATAATCACTAGTGATTGCAAAGCCCCTGGAGATGTAGAAAAGGGTTGAGGGAACATTAGCTGTAGCACGTAGTTTTTGCATAAATTAAGTTCAAATCTAAAGGCGAAATTTCACCTTTTGAAATTTTTTATTGACTTTGAACTTAGGTTATGCAAAAACTATTTGTGCTAGAGCCATACTTTTTTTGTAGTGTACCCCTAACCCTTCCCTACATCTCCAGCAAGTTTGGTGATGATACCATGCACAGGGGCTCTGCAATTATCTCAAAAACTTCAAAATGGACTATTTCGCTTTCAAAAAATTAGAGCATCTCTAAGGAAGAGGAGGGGCCACAGCTTCATGGCACAATTTTTTAAGTGTCACTCAGAGACTGCATGTCTTTAATCGCCTTCCTCCTGCTCCTTTTGCAGCTCGGCCATGTGAGCATTGTACTGCTCCTGGGCTTGCTCCAGCCAGGTTACTGTTTGAAGAAAGACAAGAAAATGATAATTTATTATGACATATTAATTATAATAAGGATTATGTTTTTTATGATATTTTATATTTAAACAGTTTACAGATTTTGTTTTTCATTTATTAATGTACCATAAATATTTATGTAAAAAAAGATGTTGCACACTGTGAAAAATCTCAGAGGACGTGGTCAGAAGCCTAAAGTGACACCTGTGCTGACAAGGAGGATAGTGAGAGAGGTTAAAAGAAATCCAAGGATCACCCAGGATATCCTGGTCAATCTGGGCTCTGCTGGTGGCAGTGTCTCAAGACAGACAATCCAATGGACACTGCACACTGCTGAGTTCTATGGATGCAGAGAGAAAATGCATCCCAAAGAACATCATCCCCACTGTCAAACATAGTGGTGGGAACCTAATGCTTTGGGGGTGTTTTTCAACCAATGGACCACAGAACCTAATCACAGTAAACGGCACCATGACAAACAAGCAAAACGTGAGGATTCTTAACAACAACATCAGGCAGTCTGCAGAGAAACTTGGCCTTGGGCACCAATGGACATTTCAGCATGACAATGACCCGAAACACACAGCAAAAGTAGCAAAGAAATGGTTAGCAGACAACAACATTAATGCTTGGGAGTAGCCCAGCCACAGTACTGACTTGAATGCAATTAAGAATCTGTGGAGGAGCTAAAGATTAGGGTGATGGCAAGAAGACCCTCCAACCCACTGGCGTAGGAACCAGGGCTGCAGACATAGCAATGCTATGGGGCCTGCAGCCACTAGGGGGCCTGATCTCGGCTGCTTTTTAATTTTTTTTCCCTTTATTCTGCTCTCTCATGTCATGGGCTGCTGGGAAAACATCAGCTGTGTGTGAAGCCCCATAATCCTCTTCTCTGCGACCTGTGTGCTCTCTACTCTGTCAGCAGAAAATCCCCCTCCCCCTCGCCTTCTATGTCTCGGAGTTCCATTCATGATCTGGGTGAATGAGAACCTTTCCTGACATGAAAGTGTCATCTGTAAGCTAATTGTGGAGGAAGTGTAGATGAGACATTGCTGAGACTGGCAGCAGAGGAGGTAATAAGATATTATTTTATATTACACCCAGTAACCCAGTCATGTCTGTCCTCATTCTCTATATACCATGATCTGGATGAATGAGAACCTTCCCAGACATGGAAGTGTCATCTGTGAGGTGATTGTGGAGGAAGTGTAGCGGAGACATTGCTGAGACTGGCAGCAGAGGAGGTAATAAGATATTATTTTATATTACACCCAGTAACCCAGTCATGTCTGTCCTCATCCTCCATATACCATGATCTGGATGGATGAGAACCTTCTCAGATATGGAAGTGTCATCTGTAAGGTCATTGTGGAGGAATGTAGAGTAGACATTGCTGAGACTGGCAGCAGAGGAGGAAATAAGATATTTTATAACCTCAACCTAAC
>CM070039.1:60649756-60660263 GCA_036250615.1 Ptychadena robeensis
GCGCGCTCACGGCCATCTATCTGGCCCATATAATATGCAGCCATTGCTGTTTTCGAGCGGATCAAATCAATCCCGCTCGAAAACAGCCATATCGGACATGACCGTAAATACGGCCGATGTCCGATGCTTTGTCTAGAGACCGCGGGTCTCCAGGCAAAGCTTCGGCTGAGTCGGGAAGAGAGCAGAGCTGTGTCTCCCCAGCCCCGCCGATATCTGATCATCACGATGCTGCAGGGTACATCAGACAGCTTGAATATCGAGCCGTCTGTACCCTGATTTAGTGTCCACAGAAAGGACACTTCCCATTCTGCTGACTCCACTCCTCGTTTTCAAAGCGTTGCACCCAACCCACTTTGTTTAGAACCCAGAGTGTAGCGTCTTTGTTGTGAATTACCATAATTTTCGGACTATAGGATGCATTTTTTAATCATAAAAATCAATGGGATGGTGTCCCTGCGTCTTATAGTCTGAACATGTAAAAACCAACCATCCTAGGAGTAATAGCTCTGCATCCCAAGAGGCAGAAATGTGTTCCATTCTGCCTGCCAAAAAGCCACTGCCAAAAATCTGCATTAGCAGTACCTATTCTCTGAACACACTCATCAACTTATGGAGGGACACGTTTTAAAATGAAATGGGATGAGTTGTGTATTTACATTAACATTCTGCATTGCAATAAATACATTTTGTGACAAAGATTTAGACCTCCTCCCATATGAAAATAGCAGCTCATGGATAAGTTGTTCAGTGCCAAATTGTAAAATGTGTCTCTTCATAAGTTGGCCAGTGTGTTCAGAGGATGGGTTTCAGCCCTGCACACTCTGCTTCAGTGAAGACCTCCCTCCTGGCACTGGCCTTTTG
This sequence comes from Ptychadena robeensis, assembly GCA_036250615.1. Taxonomy (NCBI): domain Eukaryota; kingdom Metazoa; phylum Chordata; class Amphibia; order Anura; family Ptychadenidae; genus Ptychadena; species Ptychadena robeensis. The sequence continues at coordinate 60,650,618 of CM070039.1, forward strand.
GCTTCAGGAATATAGAGTGAATACTTTACCTCCACCCTGCACCCTCCTTCCCTTCCCCCATCACACCCGTTGCATGTTTATGTGTCCTGTTACAGTTTGCCGTATATAGGAAAGTTATAGAGTTAATTGTATAGTATGGTGTATAGATGTATGGAGGGGGCATGCAGGACAGGAGGGGCCGAAGATTTCTCTGGCACCTCACGCCAGGCATGTCACCTCACAAAGTAAAGTCGGTGGGCCCTTATAGTCCACATAGTCGTAGTGGGGCACATGCGTGTGTGGTGTCTCTGCATGTGCCTCTGAACGATGTTTTTGTTTTATAGTTTGTGTATAAATAAAGTATATTTTCAATACAAAACTAATATAGAGTGAATACTGCATGGTCCAGTTCTGCCTACTTTGCTGGAACATTCTGTATATTCACTTGATATCTCAATAGTTGTCTCTGTTTCTCTGGGGGTTTTTTCTCTAATTTTCTTTTCAAAACTTTGGGTGCGTCCTTTGGTGCGATACGTCTTATAGTCTGAAATATACGGTGTGTCATTAAAAAGATCAATGAAAGTGTCAGCAAGACTTGGAAAAACAGCTGTTTTTCCACATCTTTGGAGGCTAAATGAATCAGCGAGAGTGCGCCCTAAGCTGTGAGAAAACCTCACCGGAATTCAACCCACAAATCGGCTGTCGCAGTGGACACATGGCTTCCATGGGTAGACTGCACTAATGTGCAAGACATTGCTAAGCAGAAGGGGTTAGAACCTCTGGCAGGTCTTTGTGTCTGACAACCACTCCACACTCTTTTGGGTATGTCTCCACTGCGCTGGTTGATCCATCGGGACCCCCATCAGCGGATCCTCTGTTAATATGGCGTTGAGCTGATCCGCCGATGCAGGGGTTAAGGTGGTACGGTAAGTCAAGCTTCGGCCAGCGCATCGGCATAATGCCATGAGAACAGAGGATCCGCTGGGCAGGTAATGTGTATGTGCTCTGTCGGGACCCCTGCCAAGCACTGCTTAACGCGAGGGGTCCCGACAGATCACACACTGCAGTGGAGACATACCCTTAGAGCCTTTGTTAGTGGCTCCTGAGGGCATTCAGAATTATGTTTTTGACTTGCAGCTGACCTGCATTGGACCTGTTTTAAGCTTGTCTTACCTTCCTATTGATTTTACTCTGCGAACAAAGGCCGGCCCCATGTCAGTAGCGGTGATGGCAATAACCCCGGCGTTCATACCCTTCAATGTTCGCTGCACGGTGCAAAGATAGTTTTCAAAATGGAGGGGGTCAAAGATAGTTTTCAAAATGTTTTGATGGTATAACTTGTTTACTGTTCATTCACCTATTTGTTTGATAATACCCTGAAACGGGTATTAAACAAATAATTTTTCTTAATTTTTTTTCTTTGAAATGTGTGTAAATATCTTGTTGGTTTGTGTCATCAGGAAAACCTCAAGATATTTCTCAACCTTAGGACATGTCACAATTGCAGATCAGGGACAGCTCAGTCCTTGAAGAGTTCGCCCCGGGGGCCAAACTGAAAAACGACCCAAAAAACAAAAATGATGGGGCAAACTAAAGAACGCCCATTAGAAGTAGGCCTTCTCTCCATTTTCTGTGATAACAGGAAAAATGAGCAACAAAAACTCGCTCAACATTTTCAGACAAAATACAATCGGTGAGTTCTGCTTACCGGTAGTAGCCGGGGTCGGGAAGCTGGATCGGCTTACCGTCCTTGTCCAAAGAAGTGACAATCAACTCCTGCTCCCGCCGATTTGGACACTTGATAACCACACGGTCCATGTGGATGTGCCGACCGTAGCTCCAAATCCCTAGGACCTCCTGGAATCGGCCCCAGCTGGGTGACCTGGGATTCCATTGGGACTTGGGTACCTCGAGATAGGTCCGTACTTCATCGGCGATCCATCCGGCACGGAGACCTTCAATCTCGAGCATGTCCTTCTTCGGGCAGTAGGGATACTGCCATCCATACTCCAGGGCAACTCGACGATTGATCATTCGCTGCAATCAGGACAACTTGGGTAATTGGCTCTGTCCCGCTTCCCCTGGTAGGACATAGGAATTTGCGGCCCTCGCAACCACTTCGGATCCCTCTCCGTAGCTGGACGTTATACCTTGCGCTGGAACGGAGCCGGGGATAGGATCTGGATTGTCTTTAGTGAAGACTTGTTTGGCCTTCCACGGGCACTCGATCTCCTGGCTTAACGTCCTTCGGTTCAGGGGTACCTGCCAGAGAGCTTTCAGCTGACTCACCGGCTAAGGATCCCCAATCCAGCACTTCAAACGAGTTCAGAGAGCTCGGAGTCGTCTCGGTGTCCAAGGATTTTGCTCGTCCTCGGCCACGACCACGACCCAGGCTCCGGGCGCTCCCGCAACTACTGGAGGGTTCCATGCTGCTAGCTGGCCCAAATACACCCACCGGTCTCTTGGCAGCGACGAGGCCGGCCACAGCCTCAGTCAGTGGTGTCCCGGTGCTCCAGTCTACACGTAGCACACTTGGCGGCAAGTGCTGGCTGGCCATATCTGTCAGGAACTCTCCACAGTGAGAACACCGACTCCACGCCTTGATAGTGAGGGTAATCTTCTGGCACTGCCGACACGCAATGCCGATGCGCTCCCCCGCACCATCCATGCATAAGGCCAATTCACCTCGGACCCGGAACTGGACACCTGTGTCGGTGAGGGTTTCTCCAACAGAAAAGTTCATCATGCTGGGTGCCGCTGTCTGCGGTCCCAGGTTTAAGGTGGTTCGGTATGCTCCTCCAAACCCAACCATCTTGAGATAATTCAAATAGACCACGACTTCCTTCACTTCTCGCACGCGAGTAAAACAGGAAATGAGGGCGGTCCCCGCTTCTCCTCTTTATTGCTCAACTTCCTGGCGCCAAAGCTTCGTGCCCAAAAGATAATCCCGCCTTCCTCTTCGCCTGAGTTAACCCTCTAACTCCTGGACGATTTTCTCTCCTCTGATTAGTTTCTTCTTCAGGGGGTCTTCTGTCCACTTTAGGGGTCCACCACTACCCAGGATCCCGGACGAGCCCCCAAATGTAGCACTGACACCCGTAGGTGCTGCTGTGTGAAATGGGACCTGGGTAGTAGTAATTTGGCTGCACAATACAGGTGAAATGGCACTTGGGAGGAGAGAGGGTTGGGGTAGGCAGGATGCAGGCACACAACAGGGTCTGGCTTCTTCTGTGACACCAATCTCAGCGCACTGAGATTCGCCTGTCACCTTGTCCTCACAAAATTCAAGCAGGTCTCACTGTCCAGTGACACCAATTCAGCCTCGCTGACACTTTCTTCCCTTGGAATATCTGATGGCCCAGCCCTTTCACCAGTAGCAGCTCTGACCAATTTAGACACCTTTTGCAGATTCTTTTCTGTATTCTCTCACAATACTTCTTTCAGTAGCACTTGTATAATTGAACAGGCCTCTCTGTATCCTCTCACAATAGTACTCGCAAGAGCAGACCTCTCTGTATCCTCTCACAGTATATCTTCTTTAACGAACTCTTGAATGAACTGGCCTTCCACTTCTAGTACCTCCAGTAACTGCACTTAAGCTGGCTTCCTTCACACTGTCCTCTATTGCTATGTCCTCGCAAGGCACACACACACCTTAGGTTCCAGTGACTCTCAGGATCCACCTCTGGACAGCAGCTTCTCTCCTGCAGGTTACTCGGCAGTGGAGACAATAGGCCTTGACTTGCAGCAGCACTCAGCACCATCTCTCAGTCATCACACCAGGGCAAGCAGCCCCTGGCCTGACACAGCAACACATCCCAGGGCCCCAGGAGGGGACACCCCAGGGAAGAACTCCTGAGCAGAGGTAATCACTCCTATTTATAACATCTAGCACCCCCTACCAGAATCTTCTATCTCTGGGCAGATTAAAAGTATCACTTCTGCACAGAGCTCTGTCAATCACCAAATAGATACATTTTCTCCCTCCCCTGTCTAGGCAGCTGTCCTAGCTGGCAAACAACCTCTAGAAACACACACTTAACCCCTTGAACACTAGTCACCTCTTCCAGAGGGGCTACACGGGGCAAGAAAAATAATGAGATAATATACTCACCTTTTCAAGACTCCTGTGGTCCATAAGCTGTTATCATCATCCCCTTGTCCCCTGCATAAAATGCCTGGAAATGCGGAGTAGTCCAGATCTTGAAAATAGATGCTTGGTCTTTCAGGCTTAAATATCAGGAATAGATAAGATGGCTTTGGTAAAGCCCCCCATACACCTTTAGATCATTCCATACAATTTCCAGTAGATCTACCAACAACTATATACCGTAGTATAGTGTCCTCCCTGATAGAATACTGTACATAGTGATTGGAAGGATTAGAAAGGTCCTCATATTACATGGTTTTGGTAGAAGAAAAGATGATTGTACAGAAATTGTATGGAAAGATTGTAAGGTGTATGGGGGCCTTAAGCTAGCCACACATGGTTCAATTTAGTGTTCAATCAAGATAGATTTTGTAGTTCGATAAAAAAAAAATTTAAATCCATTTTAATTTCATCGATGTACACCACATGGGGAGTATGATTATTGTTCAATTTCGACAGAAAAGTTAATCGAAGTAATCCAAAATTGTCGATTGAATTCCTCTTACCATTTAGTTTCAATTGGAAGTTAAAGGAAGTATCCAAAAAAATCGAGCCACAAGCAAAATTTTCCAACCTGTCCGATCACTTTTCAATCAACGATTTGACAAAAATCGATCAATGATCGTCGATTGTATTATGTGGGCAGCACATCGATTTTTTTACAATCGATCGTTTATTTCATCGAAAAACGACGATTGAATGATAAAATCGAACCATGTGTGGCTAGCTTTAAGTCTACTCATCTCAAAGGTGTCTTCACTTAAAGTAGCCATACACGGGACAATTTGCACCTGATTCTCCCCAAAAATCAGGTGCGCCCATCTGGTCAGATTGACCAAGAATCTCCTGCATGTCGGATTCCATGGTGATCTGACATGTTGGTAAATTCCCGGCCTATCCCATTTCTTTGAATGGGACGGCAGTCCCCATTCAAAGTAACGTCCGGCACACAAAGGGTGCCGATCCCATCTGATAACATCATCATGCTGCAGTCTTTCCCTCTCCTTTTGGGATTATCGTGTATGCCTTTTATATAGTTACCTATATAATTATATAGGTAACTATATAAAAAATAAATCTGGACAGTTTTTTTTCCTTTCATTACATTTAGACACTTTAAGGCCCCCATACACGGGTCCGTTTCCCAGCGGATTCCGGGACGATCGATTCCGGGCGCGTGCAAGCGAAACGATCGTCCCGGAATCGTGTGAAGCCCACCTTGTCCGTCTGATCACGTCCGATCGTTCGGGGGCCCAGAATCGGATCGGACAGAGAACCAACATGTTGGTCTTTCTGATCCGATTCAGCACACATCAGGGGGAATTGCCATTTGGGAAGTAAGCGATCGGACACGGAATCGTCCAGGAATCCGTGGGACAAGGTGGTATGTAGCGATCGGACAGACTTAATTGGCCGATCGATCAGACCTCCGATTCCCGCTGACATCGCCGGAATTGATCGGATAGGTGATCGATCGGCCATGGAATCCGACAATGTATGGCTAGCTTTAGGCTATTCTACAACGTTTTCCGATTTTAATGTGTACATTACAGGAAGAGGTGAAAAGTTGTTATATATACATTTATTAATATTTTTCCTTTACACTTATACATTGTTTATATTTTTTGCTTGAAGAGTCTGTAAATTGTGAGCCATAGACACCAGAAAATAGTCTTTTATCTTTATAGGAAGGGACACTATGTGGCAACAGGTACTGAAATGGAAAGGTTGTGGAATAGTAGACAGTCTATGAGTATTGCATAAGCATGTAAGCAGAAAAAAGATGAGGATGTTGTGGAATGTATACATAGATGTTATAAGTGTTGGACAGGTGAGGCTGCATTAGCATCGCAGGGTGATATGTCTCAAATGAAGATTCCGACTTGTCTAGGATGTATGTTACCAGAATTCGGTCAGTCAGTCAAACAGTTGGTGTCGGAATGGCCTACTATTAGTGCAGGGGATTTTTACAAGAGAGTACTGCGGCTGGATGTTTTGAGGAAAGAAAGTAGTAAAGAAGGTACTTACTGGCGACAGAACAGAGGTAGAGGCAGATTTAGGGGACGAGGTGGTTATAGGGGACGAGGACAGTTTGCTGAGAATAACAATGGTAGGACTTATTGGTTAAATTGTGGTCAGGAAGGACACTGGAAAAATGGATGTCCCAATCCACCCAAAACACAGGGTCAGAACACTGGTCCCAGAACAACAGCCTTCACAACAGACAGCACCTTTGCAACAGACAGGGTCAAGACATCTGGTACAGTGGCAAGCTAACAACCCCTGCTAGGGATGCCCGGAAGTTGGTACACCAACCTTTCCTGTCATTTAAGAATTAGGCAGAAACAAAACTTTCTGTTCCTAACCTTAAACTCTGCCCTTCCTTGTAGACATAGGGGCTACGTGTTCCTGTCTCTGCATGGATGAATATTATGGTCCTATGCAGGATGCCAGACCTTCTATGGGAAATAATGGGGAACTCACTGATACTTTGAAGTTGTCATGGGTAGATCATTCCCCACTGCTTGGACAAAATGACCATGACAGGAGATTTAGAGCAGATTTAGGAACAGTATGTAACACACAGTACAGTGGCTTGCAAAAGTATTCGGGCTTTATGTTTACGGTTGTTGTCCTGCTGGAAGGTTTACCTCCGCCCCACTCTCAAGTCTCTTGCAGACTCCAATAGGTTTTCTTCCAGGATTGCCCTGTTTTTTGCTCCATCCATCTTCCCATCAACTCTGACCAGCTTCCCTGTCCCTGCTGAAGAGAAGCACCCCCAGAGCATGATGCTGCCACCACCATATTTGACAGTGGGGATGGTGTGTTCAGGGTTATGTGCAGTGTTAGTTTTCCGCCACACATAGCGTTTTTGCATTTTGGCCAAAAAGTTCCATTTTGGTCTCATCTGGCCAGAGCACCTTCTTCCACATGTTTGCTGTCCCCCACATGGTTTGTGGCAAACTGCAAACGGGACGTCTTATGCTTTTCTGTTAACAATGACTTTCTTCTTGCCACTCTTCCATAAAGGCCAACTTTGTGCAGTGCACGACTAATAGTTGTCCTATGGACAGATTCCCCCACCTGAGCTGTAGATCTTTGCAGCTCGTCCAGAGTCACAATGGGCCTCGTGACTGCATTTCTGATCAGCGCTCTCCTGTGAGTTTAGGTGGATGGCCTTGTCTTGGTAGGTTTACAGTTGTGCCATACTCCTTCCATTTCTGAATGATCGAATGAACAGTGCTCCGTGGGATGTTCAAGGCTTTGGAAATCTTTTTGTAGCCTAAGCCTGCTTTACATTTCTCAATAACTTTATCCCTGACCTGTCAAGTGTGTTCTTTGGACTTCATGGTGTTGTTGCTCCCAATATTCTCTTAGACAACCTCTGAGGCCGTCACAGAGCAGCTGTATTTGTACTGACATGAGATTACCCACAGGTGCACTCTATTTAGTCATTAGCACTTATCAGGCAACGTCTATGGGCAACTGACTGCACTCAGACCAAAGGGGGGTGAATAAATACACACACCCCACTTTGCAGTTATTGATTTGTAAAAAATTTTTGGAATCATGTATGATTTTTGTTCCACTTCTCACCTGTACACCACTTTGTATTGGTCTTTCACCTGGAATTCCAATAAAATTGAGTCATGTTTGTGGCTGTAATGTGACAAATACTTTTGCAAGCCACTGTAAATCCAATCGAGAATCTGTGGCAAGATCTTAAAACTGCTGTTCACAAAGGCTGTACATCTAATCTTACTGAGCTGGAGCTGTTTTGCAAAGAAGAATGGGCAAGGATTTCAGTCTCTAGATGTGCAAAGCTGGTAGAGACATACCCTAAAAGACTGGCAGCTGGAATTGCAGTAAAAGGTGGTTCTACAAAGTATTTTGAATAATTACGCACACCCCACCCCAATTTTTTGGAATCATGTATGATTTTCCTTCCACTTCTCACGTGTACACCACTTTGTATTGGTCTTTCACGTGTAATTGAAATAAAATTGAGTCATGTTTGTGGCTGTAATGTGACAAAAACGTGGAAAAGTTTGAATTCTTTTGCAAGCCACTGTAACTAAATTGAACGGCATCGATGTTGATGTTTCTCTTTCTTTTCCTTTACCTCCACAGGAACCAACCCATCCATTTAGACCAGGAGATCAAGTGTGTATCAGGCAACTAAATAAAGGAAGAAAAGGAGGATTCCCTTTCTCAAATCCAACCACTGTCGTTGCGGTCACCAGAACTGCGGTCCTAACTGAACGAAAGTCGTGTACTGGAGCCATTCGTCTAGGGTGAAGCTTTATCAAGCACAGGTCGAACCAGAGGAACCAGCTCCGGAAAAAGACACAGTACTGAAAGGATCAGAAGCAAGCCAGAATAATTGCAGTACATCCCAAGGATGTGAAGATAGTGATGATAGGACTGTCAATAATCCTTTCGCTGTTTATCCCGGTGTGGACACTTCTTGATCACAGAAGGGAATGAAGGGGTTAAAATTGTGTATATATGGGAACCTGATCTTTTGCAGCCAGATGTAGCTAAAGAAAGAACAATGGTGGCATATAAGTCTAGTGACTAGAGTAGAAGTTAGTCTTTTAGTACAGGCATATGATGTGTACATGTACGTAATGGAAGCATGATAGATACCATGTGAGAATGTCACTTGACGGAAAACAATGATGTAAACAAAACTACATTTTGCTATATACAGTTGTGTTCAAAATTATTCAACCCCCACTGAAAATTAGTGTTTTGGACATTTTGACGTCGATTTTGATCATTTCAGTCATCTTGTTTACAATGAAATCAAAGAGGCACTTGTAAGTCAGACAAATATAACATAACATTAATAATGAAATAACCACAAATGTCTTTTCTGTGCTCACATCATTATCAGTTTTATTCAACCCCCAAGTGACCTTCATTCTTAGTACTTAGTACAACATCCTTTTCCAGTTATAACAGCTTTTAAACATGAAGCATAGCTTGACACAAGTGTCTTGCAGCAGTCTACGGGTATCTTAGCTCATTCTTCATGGGCAAAAGCCTCCAGTTCAGTCACATTCTTAAAGCTGGCCATACACCTTCAGATTTCTCTGTCAGATTTCCTTCAGATCAGATTTTGTTTTACCAAAACCATGTAATATGAGGACCTTTCTACACCTTCCAATCACTATGTATTCTATCAGGGAGGACACTATACTACATGGTTGTTGGCAGATCTGATCTGATGGAAATTGTATGGAGGAATCTCAAGGTGTATGGCCAGCTTTATGCTTGCACACTGCAACTGCTTTCTTCAAGTCCCACCAGAGGTTCTCAATGGGATTTAAGTCTGGTGACTGTGATGGCCACTCCAAAATGTTCCAGCCTTTAATCTGCAACAATGCTCTAGTGGACTTGGAGGTATGATTGGGATCATTGTCCTGTTTAGTGATGGCTGAAAAGTGCCGTGTCCGTCCGCGAACGGGCGGAGCGGACTTTTAAAAAGGTCAGCCGTCCGCCCGTTCGCGG
>CM070039.1:60763006-60780118 GCA_036250615.1 Ptychadena robeensis
CCTTTGCCCGGTCACCATTGCCCGTTGCCTGGTATCAGCAGCAGGAAGTGGAGGAGAGGTAAGAGCCGCCTTCTGTGCTGCTGATCAGTTGACACATGCGCCAATCAGTCCAGCCGCGTGAACGCGAGCATGCGATGTTCGCCGCGGATAGTCCGCCGGCGAACAGTTCACGCCATCACTATTCACCACCACTTCAGTCTCAATCTCTCCTGTCTCCTACAGTGTCCTCCTTCAGCTTCACTCCTGTCTCCTATGTAAACTGCAGCACATAGATCTCTGGAAGGACCAGAACTGTCCTCCCATACCAAACCCTTTGGGATTGGTAAATATGTCTGCAGGGGAGGGGCACCTTAGTAATGTTCAACAGAATGGGCGGAAGTGGTTTCAGGCGCCAGTACTTAAGATGGTGCCTTAGGGAATGAGGAAGTGAAGATTGTAAGTACCTATTTTTTTTCTCTGTGTAGCAGTTTTCACAGATGTAACTGCTGACAGGTGTGTAATATGTCCATGTCATGTATGTGGAGGATTTTTTTTTGAGTTTACTTCCGCTTTAAGCCCCAAACCTTGATACTCGAACGTAACATTGACCCTGTGTAACGCTTAAAAAACTAGGGCTGCGCATGCGTAGTTGTAAGGGTAGACTGTCACGGCAGGCAACGGGATTCACGAAGCTCCCGCAGCTGGGGAGGGCGGAGCCGCGCCCCTGTGGTAGGCGGTGGATCCCTCGCTGACACTCAAAGCGGATGGCTGTGAAGCTACTGCTGGGTAGGCGTGGCTAAAGTGTCACGCTCTCGGGGTGGGAGGGGCGTCGGCCTGGGCTGTGATGAGCTAATTGATTGACAGGCACAACGAAGAGGGAGTGTCCCCAGTGTGGGTGGCACCGGGTGTTCCAGAACTAGGTGTGTGCGGGCACATGATAAGGATGATGCCAGTGGTGGCCTTCCAGCTAATGCTGAGCTGTCCAGTGTACTGATTTGGCATGGGCCCCTCTGTGGTGCTGCTTCTGCTCCTGGGGCTCATCCCCTGCTGCCAGGCAGCCCCCAGATCTTCTCAGGGTAAGTTCCAGGATGTTCTGTGCCCTCTCTGTATGCTCCGGACCATCAGGGGTTAAGGATCTCCTGCTGACGGAGCTGTTACTTTTTAGTTCCTAGTTTTTCGTTTGTGTGTTTTGTTTTCTGTTTACTAATCCTATAGTAGGTGTCAGTATCAGTAGGTGAGGGTAGCTCTTTGCTATGGTTAGGGTGGGTAAGTGATAATTTGGGGTGCAAGCTGATTTTATTGGAAGTGGTAATGTGCAGGAATTGTGAATCTTACATGTGTGAAACGATTCTATATGTTCTCTCAATCATCTAAATCATCCGCTTTAATTTCCTGTGTAGAAGGGCTCATTGGGGTACCACTTTCCTGTGCACCACCCTCATAAGGATTGTATCCTGCCCCATGCTTCCACATAATAGGGACTTCCACCTGCCCTTTGCACCCCCAACATTAGAAAAGCTCCTTGCCTTGTGCCCTTCCAAGTATCGGGACTGGCACTTGCCCTGTGTACTCCCCATCAAAAAAAAACTGCCTTACGCACCCCTTGGTGTAATAACTGCCACCTGTGCATTCCACCCCCAAGAGTGAGGACTGTTAAATGCCCAACCACCTCAATCGTATAAGGACTGTGTACTGCGCCGCACAAACCGCAGCATAAGGACTGCCACCTTGCCTGCACAAACCGCAGCATAAGGACTGCCACCTTGCCTGCACAAACCGAATCAAATTATCCAAAACAAATCGATCCCTGTGAAATAGATTCCTTCATAGGAATCAATTACATTTGTAAGATCGACCAAAATTTGCCAACACGTCCAATCACTTTTAGATAATTTTTTGTTTTTGTTCGATGTCGATCACTTTTGGTCAATCGCACCAGCTGGACAGGAATTGATTTCCATTTACCAGACTTAAAAACGATAGTTTTAAGTTGATCGAATGTAAAAAGCAAACCGTGTATGGCCACCTAAGATTTGCCCACTGCGCAGCAGAAGGCCTGTCACTTTCCCAGCATAAAGATTGCCACTTGCTCCATTTTCCTCCCTAGCATAAGGACTGCTACCTACCCTGCGCACCCCCAACTTAAGTAGTGCCACCTTCTCTGCACACCTCCCCCCCAGCAGAATTAATGCCACCTGTCCTGTGCACCCTTTAGCAAAAGGAATGCTACCTTTCCGGCATAACCAGATTGATTCCAATCCTTCTGCCCTTCAAATTATCTTTTTCTGTTACAGATCGATTGGATTTTTTTGATCAGTTGTCACAAGACTACAGGTTGGATTACTATTTACTAACCTAAATGAATTAAGGAAACCCGTTTCTTCAGATTGTATGGCAGCTCATCTCGTAAATAAGAAATCTGCCGGTGTGTATGAGGGCCTTTCATTAGACTAAGGCTATGTTTCCATTACGTCGGGACCCCTTTGCTAAGCATATGCTCTTAGCGGGAGGTCCTGACTTACCTGCTCGGCGGACGATCTGTCTTCACTGCGCCAAGCCGCTCCGCCGATTGTAAGGCTGAATGTAGTCGAGTAGACAGACCATGCACTGAGCAGGCAATGTCTGTGAGATACGTCGGGATAACGAAGGTCCCGAAGTAAATTGGAAACAACCCCATACACTAAACAATTGCCCCTTGATGGTGCTGTAAATCAATATTGTTATTTATTACAAACATTGCTTGTACAATTTGTTCTATAATACAATACTTTCCACTTCTGTGTCTAAAACAAATTTGGGAGATGGGGACTCCCCGCTGCATTTCCCTCCATAGGAGATGGCAGCCATTAGGCAGCTTTTGTGGTGGCTTGCTACCAAAAGGGACTGTAGTCACTTGAGACAACCACCAATGTCTAGAACTGAACTTCAATGCTGTCAATTATTGCATATCTAAAACAAATTTGGAGGGGTTCTGCACTGCATATTTCTTAGTGTCCACAGAGAGGACACTTACCATTCTGCTGACGCCAAGTTTTGAAAGCGTCGCACCAAAGCCACTTTGTTTAGAACCCAGAGTGTAGCGTCTTTGTTGTGAATTACTGAAATTTTCGGACTGTACGATGCACTTTTTAATCATTAAAATCAATGGGAAAGTGTCCCTGCGTCTTATAGTCTGAATATGTAAAAAAAAGCTCTGCACCCCAAGAGGCAGAAATGTGTTCTATTCTTCCTGCCAAAAAGTCACTGCCAAAAAGAGATCTTATCTGCATTAGCAGTACCCATTCTCATCAACCTATGGAGAGACACATTTTAAAATTAGATGGGATGAGTTGTGTATTTACATTCTGCATTGCAATAAATAAATTTTGTGACAGACTCATATCTCCTCCCATATGTCATGGATAAGTTGTTCAGTGCCAGATTGTAAAATGTGTCTCTTCATAAGTTGGCCAGTGTGTTCAGAGAATGGGTTTCAGCCCTGCACACTCTGCTTCAGCAAAGACCTCCTTCCTGGCACTGGCCTTTTGGCTGGAGGAATATAGAATGTCACCTCACATAGTGAAGTCGGTGGGCCCTTATGATCCACATAGTCGTAGTGGGGCATATGCGTGTGTGGTGTCAGTAAAATAATATTGATTATTTATGTGTGTATGGGCTGTACTGATGAAGTGCAACGCAGCGCAGAATGTACGATGATGAATGATGGTGAATGATGGTGTGTTTTTTATACTTTGTGTATAAATAAATATATTTTCAATAAAAAAACTAATATAAAGTGACTACTGCATGGTCCAGTTCTGCCTACATTGCTGGAACATTCTGTATATTCACTTGAAATCTCAATAGCTGTCTCTGTTTCTCTGGGGGAGTTTCCCTAATTTTCTCTTCAAAACTTTGGTTGCGTCCTTTGGTCTGATAGTCTGAAAAATACGGTGTGTCATGAAGATCAATGAACGTGTCAGCAAGATGTGGACAAGGAGGCGTTTTTCCGCATCTTTGGTATGCTAAATTAATCAGCGAGTGCACCCTAAGCTTAAGGAAATCCACCCACAAATCGGCTGTCGCAGTGGACACATGGCCTTAGACAATCATTGTGGCGGCTTGCTACCAATAGGAAAGATTGTCACCTTAGGCAACCACCAGCAATTTTTGGGGGGATGTTCTTCTGGCTTCCATGGGTAGACTGTACTAATGTGCAAGACTTTGTTTAGCAGAAGGGGTTAGAGCCTCTGGCATGTCTTTGTGTCCCCTCTGGGAAATCTTTATTACTTCTGACAACCGCTCCACACTCCCACAGTTGTCAATGAAGAAGGGAATCGGTAAATCTTTCACCTGTTTTTCACTGGTTTCTCTGACAATTAACGGGTTCTCCTCCCATGTTGGGGAGATTTTCTGTGTCCCCAGAATAGGAAATGACAGGAACTAGCTCAAAATAAAAGAGGGACACCCTTCCTCTGTCCAGCTTTTGGCACCAGTCACACTTGGATATCCTTTCTATCTGTCTGTTTGGATGACAGCTGAATAAAATGAATGTAACTTTGAGCATCTGCTGAAACCCTTTAGCTGGCACTGTGTCTCCTAACTTCATGCAAACTGTAAACTGAGGTAGAACAGTAAATCTGACACAATTAGAGGAAAAGCAGGAACTAAGCCCCAGAAAAGCCTGATGCAGATCCTCTGTTGTAAGCTTGAGTTACCTTTCTATTGACTTTACTCTATAAACAAAGGCCGGCCCCATGTCTGTAGCGGTGATGGCAATAACCCCGGTGTTTGTACCTTTCAATGTTTGCTGCACAGTGAAGAGGAGGGGTCAAAGATATTTTTTTAAATGTTTTGATGGTATAACTTGTTTACTATTCTTTCACCTATTTGTTTGGTAATACCCTGAAACAGGGCTTACACAAATAGTTTTTCTTATTTTTTATTTCTTTAGGGGCTTGTTTCCATTGTACGCTGGGTCCCCTACGCTAAGCGTATACGCTTAGCTGGGGTTCCGACGTATCTCACAGACTCATCCTGCCGTTCGTTCAGCCTGACACCGGCGGATCGGCTCAGCGCAATGAAGACAGACCCGTCCGCCGAGCAGGTAAGTCTATCTGTTACGTTGGGACCCCCCGCTAAGCGTGTACGCTTAGCGGAGGGGTCCCAACGCAATGGAAACAAAGCCTAACATGTGTGTAAATATCTTGTTGGTTTGTGTCATCAGGAAAACCTTAAGACATTTCCCAACCTTAGGACATGTCACAATTGCAGATCTTCTCCAGATGCAGCCTTGTGTGACTTATGGTCTCAGGCTGGCAAATATATATTTCCTATTTAAATATTAGTGATGCCAATGTTTCCTAGGACAGGAAGTAAGGGGTAATCTTCTCTGGCAGGTTCATTTAGGGCTTGCTTACACAGAAATTTTTCAATTGGTTAAAGCACCCGGCAAACGGGACATGAGGTTTTCAGCCTTTTGACCTATCACAGGGGTGCCTCCACAAGTTTGCAGGTGCTCGCAGACAGGAACACCTGGTCGTTTTCCAGGCTGCTGCCAACTGACAGCAGCCCAGGAAGCAACCGTGTAAACTTAGCCTTAAGGTGGCCATACACAGTTGATACCCGTTCAATTGATGAACCCTTGAGCGCAGCGTGATGACGTCACCATGCTGCGCTTGAGCTTCATCAATTGAACGGAGAATAGTTGCGCAGGACTTCTATGCAATTCATCCTGTTTGATACTTTGGATGGGGACCTCCTGTATAAAATGTGTTGTGTTTTTCTTGCCTGCGGATATGGCAGTGCCATTTGTACAGAAGAGCTTGCATTTCCTCGCTTTGTGCTCTGTTGAAATTCTAGGCTTCCCTTTTGTTGTAACTGGTGTCCCCACTCCCCCTTTCCACTCTTGTGAGCTGGTTCTGTAACTCTGTATATGTGAATTATCAGATGAGTGATGGTATCCCCGGAATGGATTTTCAAAATCCTGTTACGCCTTCATGACGTAGCAATGTGTCAGCAAGCCCGAGACAAGAGACTGTGTGACTTCATGAGGTCATTGAGGACAGCAGTCCATGTAGAGCTCAGAGGGAGCTCAAGGTTTTTACTAATATCATTAGAACATTGGAAGGTGTGCAAAGTCATTCATTATTAGTTGCTCTTTAAGCAGACTTTGCACTCCAGACAAGGTTCCCTTCTGCATGTGGGGAAAGAAAAATAATATACTTACCTTTTTCGAGACTTCTGTGGCCAATAAGCTGTTTATCCTTGTAGGGGATAAAATGCTTGGAAATGTGGAGTAGTCCAGATCTTGAAAATAGATGCTTGGCCTTTCAGGCATTAAATATCAGGAATAGATAAGATGGCTTTCGTAAAGCCCCCCCCCCCCCCCCCCCCCCCCCCTATACATCCTTTAGATCACTCCATACAATTTCCAGTAGATCTACTGACAACTATATACCGTAGTATAGTGTCCTCCCTGATAGAATACATAGTGATTGAAAGGTTTAGAAAGGAGCTCATATTACATGGTTTTGGTAGAAGAAAAGATGATTGTACAGAAATTGTATGGAAAGATTGTAAAGTGTATGGAGGCCTTAAGGCTACTCATCTCAAAGGTGTCTTCACTTAAAGTAGCCATACACGGGACAATTTGCACCTGATTTTCCCCGAAAATCAGGTGCGCCCACCTGGTCAGATTGACCAGGAATCTCCTGCATGTCGGATGTCGGATTCCATGGTGATCTGACATGTTGGTAAATTCCCAGCCGATCCCATTTCTTTGAATAGGCATTGCAGTAGGAGTGTTCATCCATCTGTTTTTGAACAGCAGGTAGGAGACTTTAAAAATGTAATCATATACAGTGCTGCTTGAAAGTATGTGAACCCTCAGGACGATGGTCCATGTTTGTGCAAAAAACATTTAAAGAACCTTATTAGACATGCATCTAAATCCCAATTTGTAAAGCACACCTTCCAAATAGTAGACACACCAAAAAAAGAGTATATTTCATTATTTTAAGTAAACAAAGGAGGTTTATGTCCAACAACTGAAAATCTACATGTGCATTAAGTTGTGAAAACCTTGTATAGTAGCTTGTGGGCTCCTCCCTTTGCAGCCATTACTCCAACAAACGTCTCCTGTAACCATAACAGTCTCTCACATCTGCTTATGGGGATTTTTGCCACTCCTCTTGCAGAACTCATCCAGTTGAGAGACGTTGGTGGAGGACATCGGGCATGTACCAACTTTTTCAGGTCTCTCCACAACATTTAATTGGGTTAAGGTCCGGGCTTTGAATGGCAATCCAGAGTGCGAATCCTCTATTTCTCTATGAAAGCCATTCCTTTGTACTCTTCACTGGAATGCTTTTGGGGTCATGTAGTCTGTTGCAGTAATCCATCCTCCCTGTCCCAGCTTCAACTCCCTGACTGCATGGCAGGGGAGAGATATCTGAGTCGCAGAATCTGTTGATAACCGAAGAAAGACATTCATGATTCCCTTGGACAATATGGAGTCGTCCAGGCCAGCGCAGCAGAAAAGCTAGACCACCAGACTTTCACAATTTTACACCGCCATTACTTCACGGTGGGAGGGAGTTTCTTTTCATTCAATATTGCCGTGTTGGATTTTGCTCAAAACATGTCAGTTTTGATTTGTGACCAAATACATTTCTATTTTGAGACTCGTCTGTTCCAGAGAATGGACTTCCAGAAGGCTCTGGTTTGTCACAAGTGCCTTGGCAAAGTTTGAAAGGGCAGTTTTGTGCTTTTGGAGCAGAGGCTTCCTTCTAGCAACCCTTACATGAATCGTCTGGTATTCAATTTTGTCTGATTCTGATTGTAGACGCATGCACATTGTCCCAGATGCTGCCAGAGAGGCCTGCAACCTCTAGAGGTGAGGTGTGGGTTGGCCTTTACCTGGTTATTATTTTTCTGGTGGCGTCCTGGGTGATGATGTATTTTTTGACTGGGCGTCCACTTCTGGCAAAGTTCGATTCGTAATGTTGAAGTGCCCTCCATTTGTAAAGTTATCTGGATCGTACATGGATGTGATGGAGCTGGGAAGCTTTTTGGAGAATGGCCTTATAGCCGTTTTCCCCAGACTGATGGGCAGGTCTGTCACTAAACCCTCTGTCTTCATGTCCTCCGCAGTATCTCCTTGTCTCTTGGCATTGGTTGATTTGTAGGATGGGACCACAGTGCGGTTCAGTTGGTTTCTCTCGCTCTCGTTTAATTGAGTGCAGCGGCCAAACAACATTTTCCCAAGGATGTGCTCACTGTTCATGTGGTCTGCTTACAGGTGATTGACTGTACAGCACCGCAAATGTGTGTTTCACCTGTGGACTTTTTATACCTGCTAGCGACTTAACCCAATTGCAGCGGGGGGTTTTCACTTCCGTTTGGCACCATACACTAAGTCCAGTGTTTCATGTAGTTTGTTTTTGGCAACTTAAACAACAAACCTCACTAAACAAAGTACATGCACAACTTGATTGAACATATATCTGACCATTTCATGTAAAAACAAACTTGAGTGAATGATAGAATGAGAAAATCAGGTTATAACAACAGAAACATCTACACCACTTGAGGGGTTCACATACTTTCAAGCAGCACTGTATATTTTATTATTATCCATGAATCAGGGGAATTTCCCTAACATTATCACAGAGAGCAGTTGAAGATCTGCAGATGTATTTTCCAGCTCAAAGCTAGAGTTGGGTTTCAATTACTGTTCATGTACAATGGCCAAGTTTAGGGTTTCTCTATCTTCCATTGATCAGGCTGCCTGTTATCACTTCAATGGAAGGAATGCTGTGTATTTTTGTAAACATTACATCAAAGATATAATTATTTCAGAAAAACCCAGAGGGACGTTATTTCCCACATTTTAACTGGTAATAGCATTGGGCGAGTCTGGTTGTTGCTAGTTATATTATGTACAGAATGTTAACTTTGTTGTTAAAGTGCCCCAAGCAGATCTGCAAGCAGATTTTTAAGGTATTAAATAGTGCAGGAAAAATTAGAACATATTTTTTGGTTTAATGTGATGTGTGTAATGTGACGCACTGTCCTAACCTGTTGGTTACTGCCTGATTACGGCAACCGCCCAGGGAATGCACCGCGAGGCGTTCCTCGGGCAGTTATTATTCGGTTGCTCCATAGGAGCAAAATGGAGGCGGTTGAAGTGTGCCCAGACTTTATTTATATGGGCGCTGCCAAGTGTCAGCCGCCCAGAAAGCAACCAAGCACTCCTGTGTGTGAGTGCATGCACACTTGCAGGTGCTTGGGGGGCACGTGCAGGTGCTTGGGGGGCATTTAGATAATGCCCCATAACCGCTTTATTGGGCAAAAGCCTAAAAACCACCAAGTGAACACCCCATGTCATATTCACCAAGCAGCTGCTCTTATTGGGATTTTACCGGGGGGTTCACAACCATCCGTGCAAATGAGCCCTTGAATGGAATCGCAAAACATCAAAAAGCAGGTGTCTAATTTGGATAATTTCCTAATTGCTATTTCACAGGATAGCTTAGTTTTGTTACCTTGTTTTTAAATAAATATTTTGATCATGGTAGGCAACTGTTAATTATTTAAAAAGCGCCTTCTTTTTTAGGATTACACTTTTATCTGTTTCGTTTATCAGAAAAATAAGAAATACAAAGGAACAATACCAATTCATTGTCTCTTTAAATTACTATAAAGTAACATACTTGGGGTATTTGAAAACCAACATTTATCCTTAACAACCATCTATACAATACAACAATGTATGTGACATAATTGCATTTGCTTAGATTAACAATACAACAAGGAGATATGAAGCACAGTTTAAATGGGTTATTTGTGCTTGTAAAATGCTTAGATAAGCACGAAGGAAGCTGAAAAAGGGGAAAGCAAGAGATCAGGGATAACAAAAAAGGAGGTATAGAAAAAACAATAAATAGAGGGGAAATCAAAAGAGAGAGATCGAGAGAAGAAAGGTAGTGGGGAATAAAATAAAAGGAAAGAGAGGAAGACTAAAGCTAGCCATACACGACCAAATAATAGCCAGATCGACCACAGTGCTGATCTATCTGTGCAATTATCAAAAAAATTGAGGGGGGGGCGGGGTCTAACATCGATCGCTGGTACCACCACACAGCATAATTGATGTTTGACCCCATCAAAACATTCTGGATGTCCCCTTCTTGGGCACAGAGGAATGGAACAGATGCGGCTGTGGACCTTTCATGGAAAGTCTTCCCGCTCGATCGTGGGTCAATCTAATGGTAATCGCTGTGCACCACTTTGAACATCGATTCCCATTCGATGGAGTCCCTGATTCAGTGTTGTGAGCTATTTTCCCAGTTCGACCACTCGAAGAAAGGCATACACGGCTCGATTTTGTAATAGATTCGAGCACTGTGAATGCGCACATTACAATCTCAAATCTATTACAAAATTAAGCGGTGTTTGGACACCCTTATCATGATGGTTGAGTTGAAGAAATGCATTGTCTGCGAAACCTCTTCAACACAACTAACCAAGTTAAATATGACTTTTACTACTAGCTATACCATGACCTGAAGGAATTAGATCTTTCAGGGATATGATACTTAACTATTTAGCATTTTCAGAAGGTGGATAGCAGTAGCAAACTTGAAATGCAGGCCATTCCTTTGCATATCTGATATCAGCATTGTCTCCTGATTTGCGATCTGTAAATGCTGCCCACTTCTTTTATGTGATTCCCACCAAGAGAGAGCTAGATTTCTAAAGCAATAGAGGCTGACTTCTGGCTAGACAGGTTTTATGCAAATATTTGTAGCTCTAGACATGGGCAATTTGGCAAGTAATACCTTTTCTGTTTTGCATGAATAGATTTGTGCATTTTCATTTAAAAAGTAAAGTTATGTTTTCTAAATGCCTTGCAGTAGGGCAATTAACTATTTTTTTTTCCTCCCGGATTTGTGGCTGGCACATCCGGCTGATAAGTAAGTTGCTGTGTTCTCTGCTTTGCACCCAGGGAGCCAGAAAATAACTGCAAACATGAGGTCTGATAAACATTAAATACTGACTGAATGATATTGATAGCAAGTAAAACCTGATTTTTGGCTTGCCTATGATTGCCTGCTGGTATCTTAATTTTTTACCCTGACACTCTGTATCCCCCATTTAACAAATGCCTGAGGTGGGCACACATGGTTAAATTTTTAGATCCACTTAGCAAGTTGAGCCTTTGAAAATGTATTCCTTTTTACCGGAATTGATCGACCAAAAGTTAGGGTCCCCATAAACCTTTAGATTTCTCGGTCTGTTTAAATCTCCTTTTTGTTTTACCAAAACCATTTAATATGAGGGACTTTCTAAACCATCAAGTCTACCTGTGTTCAATCGCAGAGGACCCAATACTACGTAGTTGTTGGTAGATCTGAAGGATATCTGACAGAGATCTAAAGGTGTATGGCCAGCTTTAAAGATTAAATTGAATGAGCCATGGTTGGACATGTTGGCAAATATCTGCTTGAAACGCGTCCCATTTTTCCTATTGAGCCCCCCAGCATCTGTAAGCAGGAAGTGATCTCATCCCCAACCAGGAAGTGAGGTCCTCCTGTAAAACACATGGCCCTGAGAGATCAATCCTTGTAAACCTCTCTCAATGTGAGTATCTTGTCTGTCGTTTTGTCTCATTTTGTTGCAATTTGTTTTATCTTATCCTATTCCACATGATTTAACCATTTGTTGTACTAGGTTTTGCGCCTCTGTCCTTATTCTTATTTGCCTGTTACAGGGGGCCACACTCCTCCATTTTGAGAGCTGCACACCTACACACAACTTAAACATCCATCCCTCATACTGACTCCATTTTACTCTGTGATCCTTGCTCAGGCCCCATACACCAACTGAGGGCCCTTCTGGCCACTGATATCACTATAGCTGTGTAATCACTGCTGAAGGTTGTGCGCAACTACCCATTATCTTTCTTGGTTTTATCCACCCAACTGTATTGTGTGCTTCCATATATGTTTTGTATGATATTGTCAATACTACTTTGTTAATAAATGAAACAGTTTTGTATATTTTTAACTTCTCTCCACTCACCAGTGTGAGTTTTTCTGTCTTATAATTTTCGTATGTGGGAACATAGCCTTCTTTTTAATAAGCTAACAATTTTTTCCATGGTCTTCTCTGTATGCTTGTTTCTAGTACAGGCAGTGCAGAATTATTAGGCAAATGAGTATTTTGACCACATCATCCTCTTTATAATTGGATTTACCCCACCAGTTTGTGTCTTATGTTACAGAAGTATTTTATATAAATTTTATTTATATCAGCAAACATGGATTGCCATGAGCAGGCCACAAGGGTTTCCGGTCACTCCAACACCTTTATCCAGTTTCTCCCACCAATTTAAAGTGGGTCACACAATACACATTCCCGCAGTCCGCATAGAGCAAACACCACACACACACATAACAATATACATTTAAACGGTGGATTGGAAAGTGGCTGACTTACATACATTTTTACCTCCAGAAGTATACAACTATCACGAACACACACCCCCCTCGTGACAATGTGACATCAATGTACTTGAACGCGTTGATGTGTACTTCGTACGAAATATAAAATACGCCGCCCCACATTAATACCCTGCATTACCTATAAGTTATTCACAAGCCCTCTGTGCTCCATATCCTTTGTCCATGACTTGGGCTATGTCTATAATTACAGTACTCCATTTGGGTAATACCTGATGCCCCACAGTTCGGCACACTCAAGTCCCACTGACACATTGAAAGTTTATAAAACAGCTGACGAACACCCCCCCCCCCCCTCCCCACGCATCTGCGCCCCCCCCCCCTCTTCCTCCTGGCAATGATTTTTTACCAATTTAATAGACAGATGCCCAAAATACTTACTAAACTACTTTATGCCGGTAACCCACCAAAGCAGCCTTTTTCTCACACACAATTAGAGTTAGTTCATTGGTCACAGCCCTGTCCTGATGTGCTTACAATGTTCTGCAATCCGCAGGTTGAAAAGTCAAAGAAGGGTAGATTATACCATGAGCACCACTCCACATAAAATCAGAATTGGGAACCAGAGGTGTTGATTTCTGTCCCTAGGCTCTCCCCATTCTTCATTTCATATCAGGCAATTTGCTTTAAGCTGGCCCCACACATGGGTCGGAAAACCTCGGAGGGGAATCGGCTGGGTTAAATCTTGTTGGTCGCGGGGGAGTGGAAATCAATGCGGACCGACTTTCGCGTACACATCCATTTTCCCACCCCCCCCCCGCCCCCCTTTCGCCCCCCCGTTCCATACTTGGATCGGCACCGCAAGTGCATATTTAAAGATGACACTTGAAGTGGCGCGACCAGCTTTGAGTCTAACATAAATATGACCTTGAGGCTCTCTGTTAGAAGTAGAAGATGTAAGGTGGTGAGTGTATAGCTGATTCCTCAGGACGATGCCCAAAGATGCTCTTGGCACAAACCAAGTGTGGTCGTTCTATGGTGGATGGATGTCCATGGTTTGGGCAACTTTGTTTGTAAAAAAACAAACAAAAAAACGTGTTGTTCAGAAACGAACAAAAATTTGAGAGGCTTCATGTATGGCAAGCTTTAGAGACGATACTATTTGCTTTTTAAAAGCCCTACCTGATCCAATTCATCTGGTTCCATTAATGACTTTCGCCTTCAAAACCAGATGTGATTGTAAGTAATTGTCAAATTTTGGTTTGTTTACATTTCAAAGGTTCCCCTCACACATTCCAGAGCCCTTCAGTATTTGGTGACCTTCATATTATGCTTTTCTTCTACGTCACCTGAAATACTGGTTTTACTAACAAAATTCCGAGTTTGGAGTTCACAGTGATCGTGTTTTTTTGTGAACTGAAGCAATAGTAGGGAGTGTTGTTAGGTATTGCGCCATCATATGAATATATAGAGAGTTTGGAGTTCTAGTGATACCCTGGTATTGGCTTATTGGAAAAGCAAGCTTTTGGGGATTAATTATCAACATAAAATATGACAGTTTAAATGTAACACTCATTGAAACAATTTTCAAGGGGGTGTCTAATTGAAATCAGAGTTTGTTTGTTTATCTTTATCTAGTCTTGAAAAATGTTTTCAATGAGTGTTTTCACTTTACTGCTATATTTATGTTTGTAATTAATAAAGTAATGTATTTTTAAACTTTGAGACGGTGAATATACCATTACAGTTAACTTGTCAGGAATGAAGGATGATACCACGGTTACCCTAAACAACCTCACCCACTCTTTCCTCTAACGGGATACTTGCATTCTAGTAATATACCTCCCTCTGATAGTGTTGCCTCCGTTCCCCATCGCCTCCCCCCCACCCACCTTTTTTGTTTGTATAATATGCTGTATGATGGAGGTGTGGTACCATATAATTGCGAGAGCAATATGGGTATAGATCCTTGCAACGGTTCCCCATGCTTTCTGCTTGATGTAGTCGTTTAATCACAATTCACGATGTGTTGGAGACTCACATTTACACACAACACATTACACACGGTCATAAGAATATTTTAACAAAAACATGTGTTGGTAAACCCTGTTCAATTCAATCACCATGTTGTTTAGATTTGGGACGCCGATCATTAGACTTTTGCCGATCCACATGTTACAAAATATCGCATAGAGTATCTTAAGCTAGCCACACACAATGTTTCAGATTTGGTTGCAATCGATGCTCGATTAGATCGATGGAATTCAGATCGTCACTAATCGAAAATTCGATTCTTAATTTATCGCATCCAACATACACCCACCACATTTGAGTTTTGCGATGGTGGTGAGATTTCGATTCCAACAAGAGTTACGTAAAAGCGTCGATTTTGGTCATTGAAAACGTTGAGAAATTCCCCGATTGAAAGTGTGGTCCTATGTTATGTATATCTAATCTAATCGATCCAGGAGAAGACACACACCAAACACTCATCGATTATTAAACGATTTCTTTTGAGCACAATACGACGATGACTTTTGCACAACATGTCCGAAGTCAAAATTCGATGTTCGATTTTCTCTGCCTTCATCCAAACAATTAATCGTCGATCGTACCATGTGGGCATTCCTCGATTTTTTTTTTTCCGTTCAATCGATGAAAAAAATTCATCTAAGTCGAGCATCGATTGAACAACAAAATCGAAACACCGTGTGTGGCATAGCTTTAGGGGGCAATTCACACATGTTGGTATGGCTAGCGAAACACCTTCCACTTTGTAACCCTCCTATCAGTCACAAGTGTGGTCAGACCAAAACAGTTTATTTTGTTATTAAAATATGTATGAACCTTGTGTTATTTATGATATAAATGATTGTAGTCCTTAAAAAACAGAAATTGTTATTGAGGCCTGAAGAAGGGATTCTGAGCACAACCCCAAAAGCATGCTTTTTTGTCAATTAGCCATAAAAAAAAGGGTTACATCCGTTGAACTCCCAACACGCTAACTGTATTGCTAAACAAAGATTGGCAGTCGCACCATGTAATCATACAGGAACAAAGGCCAGCGACATAATACCGGGAGTGCAGACATTTAATTAGGCAACGTGGTATTTTTGAGGAATAATTTTTATTATTGAACAACCCAACCATGTTCTCAATGAAGCGCAAAAACTCATTAAGTATCATCAAAGCTGAATATTTTTGGAAGTAGTTTTGTTAGTTGGTGTTTTTAGTTTGTAGCTATTTTAGGGGGATATCTGTGTGTGAAGCTGAGTGACTATACTGTGCATAATTATTAGGGCAACTTAACAATAAAACACATTTTATACCCATTGCAATTATTTATTTTTACCAGTGAAACCAATGATAACAATCTCAACATTGCAACACAATATAACACTTTTCTGACATTCAAAAACAAATCAGTGACCAATATAGCCAACCTTCTTCTTGGCAAGGACAAAAGACCTGCCATCCATGGATTCTGGTCAGTTGTTTTGATCTGTTTCACCAATACAACATTGCGTGGCAGCAGCTGACCACAGCCTCCCCAAGACACTGTTCAGAAGAGTGTTACTGTCTTTCCCTCCTTGTAAATCACAATCTTGATGTAGGGACCCACAGGTTTCTCAATGGGGTTCAGAATCAGCGGTGAACAAGGATGCCATGTCATGTTAGTTTTGTACTTCTTTTAATATCCCCTTATCTTCCTTGCCATCCACGCTGGGGATAAGAGTTACTTGGGTACCCGTCGTGTGGATGGAGCATTGGTCCTGCATGCTTAAAATTCGAATGTTGTTTCTTGAAGGATGCAGACTTCTTTTTCTTCCTGTACCACTGCTTGAAGAAGGTGTGCTTGGGCCAGAAAACTGACGGCAGTAGGGACTGGGAAGTTGAGCTTGACTCCCCATCCTTTTAACCCGCACAAGAGGCCCCCCCACAACGCTGCATCTTTGATTGATACCAGCCCTATAAACCAGTTACTCCACCTCGCACCTTGTCCCTGGCGTCTGAGTCGGACTGGGAGCTCTCTGGCCCTTTACCAATCAGCCACGTGCCCATCCATTCTGGCCCATCAAGACTCTACCGTTCATCATTCAGTCCATACAGAAAACCTGTAGAAAAATCCAGTCTTGAGATATTTCTGGGCCCAGTCTTGACGTTTCAGCTGTGTATCTTGTCAGTGGTGGTCGTCTTTCAGCCTTTCTGTCTCTGAGTATTGCACACCTTGTGCTTTTTGGGCACTCCAGTGATTGTTGCAGCTCTGAATATGGCCCAACTGGTGGCAAGTGGCATCTTGGCAGCTGCACGCTTATTTGACTTTTCTCAGTTCATGGGCAGTTATTTTGCGCCTTTGTTGTTCCACAAGCTTCTTGCGACCCTGTGACTATTTTTAATGAAATAAGCTTGATTGTCGATGATCACGCTCAGAAGCTTTGCAATTTTAAGAGTGCTGCATCCCTGTGCAAGATATCTCACTATTTTGACTTTTCTAAGCCTGTAAGTCCTCTTTTGACCCATTTGCCAAAGGAAAGGAAGTTGCCTAATAATTATGCACACCTAATATAGGGTGTTGATGTCATTAGACCACACCCCTTCTCATTACAGAGATGCACATCACCTAATATGCTTAATTGGTAGTAGGCTTTCGAGCCTATACAGCTCGGAGTAAGACAACATGCATAAC
>CM070039.1:60790289-60803342 GCA_036250615.1 Ptychadena robeensis
AAAAAAATGATCGAATTACATTGATTGTACAGTCAATTGAACCATGTGTGGCTAGCTTTAAAACCATGCAGTTAAGAATTCATTAAGCAAATTGACCTTTTGATGATAAAAAAAAATCCTAATGGTCCAAGTTCAAGCACACAACCTATTATGACAACTTTTTTTTCATGGGTAAACATTTTCCATTACTGTAACAGCAGCCTCAGATAACCTAACCTATGCATAGTAATCATAGTGGTCTGACTACAGTCAAAAAAGCATACATACAAACATCCTATTCTGCCTACCAGTAGAGAGAACAGTATGCTAATTGATTGGATCTAATCACAATTGGTTGGGACAAGCAGTAGTATTTCATTTACACTTGATGTGGTAGCAATTAAAAATTTCCAACTGGTCCGATCAAATTTCGATCAAGCAAATTGACAATTTAAATCGAATTGAAACTATAGTTCAATGTGGACATGATTAAATTTTCAATCGACCGGCCAAAATATTCGATAGAATTACATCGATTGACCAGTCAATTGAACCGTGTATGGCTAGCTTTAGTACTGAAGTACAGAAGTACTGGATGAAATTCTTGATTTTTATTTTTTTGCATTCAAAATTTTTAAAGCTTTCTGAATGGTGAAGCTACCATGAAAGTGCTGGCTCCCCAGAGTAAAGTATTGGTGTGTGCTTGTAGGGTAATGCTAGCCATACACATGCCGATAAGCGGCCGATTTTTAACCTGACCGACGGGCGTGCGCGCTCGCACCGTCGGTCAGGTTAAAAATCGGCCGCTAATCGGCATGTGCCCACATGCTCGGCCGGCCAGAGAACGGACATGTCCGTATTCTCTGGCCGATGCAAGCCGATGCCATAAGCTTCAATGAAGACCGGCGTCTTCATTGAAGCTTATGGCCGGCACACAAAGGGTGCCAGCCGACTGAAGGGGCCCCATAATGCACCGGGGTGCAAACGTGATGACGTCATACTTATTAATGACACAGGCTTATTTTAATTATCAAGGAAAGACACCATTTTAAGAGAGCTTATTGGTTGAGTTTTAATTGCTGTAGGGTAACTTAACTGAACCTTTGCAGTAACTGTAAATTAAGTGTGCAATATTAATTACTAACGTCACAATATGCTATAAATTGCAGACATCCCAACATACTAAAGAAGAAAAATATTACCCCATAGTGTAGAGTTATCTGTTTTGAAACTAATGGAGGGTGCTCCCTGAATTTCTAGTGTATTGTTAAGGTGGAATACCTTTCATTTTTAAAAAAGTCAGCCTTGAGCTCCAGGCCAGACTGTTAGAATATCTGTCTTCTTCACAAGTCTCAAGGTGAAGGCTATACATGAATGTGTCATCCCTTTGATTCAGTGACCCTCTGATGGTCAATGGAAGTGGTCAGAAATTCACATAGTAGTTCAGAGACCAGGTTTGCATACCATATTATCCATGAATGCAATTAATAAGGCCAAAGCAATTAATATTAGTTGTTCTAGAAACCAAATGGCCAATGTCAGAAGTAGGATGGTAAGCCATTATTGACTTTATTTGACTTGTCTGTTCACAGGCTGTATGTCTCCGAATACACTAGAGAGCTACAGCTGCAGCTGCTCAAATGCACCTTTAATGGAAGCCATAGCGGTTGCCCCTTAAAGGTCTCCATTGGGTCAGTCACCCAGCTTGATGCCTCACCTCTGCAAGTCAACTGCAGCATGAGCTCGGAGTGTGGCCTACTGCTTCCATCTCCACCCTGGGAGAAGTGGTTGAACATCATGGTGGAAATGCCCAAGTGGCTGAATGCCAACTTGTCCTTTGAACTTTTTTACAACACTTCAGGTAATCAATAAGTTCAGAAAAACATATTTGGGTATCATTAAAATGTATATTGGAGATATATATTGGAGATTGCAAAATTTGGACTAGCTGATTGCTTTAGTCAGACTTATTAGACTTGAAATTGTTTTACTAAAATCAAGTCAAAAAATTTCAAGTCTAATAAGTCGGACTTTGAACTTAAACATTGTTGGTGATAAAACCATATTTAGGGACTTGGCAATTAACTCACAAATTTAATGACAATTAATTTATGATCTTAGTGTAGGAAAAAATTTGAATTTGTTTCCCTCCCCATCAACATGCGGAAGAGGGACTTCGGGATTTTAAAGGCAGTATCAGACTTATAATTTCCTACACTAGTTGGGATGTTGTCAAATCAGCACCATTCCCTATATCTCCACACAATTTGGTGATTATCATATTCAGGTGCTTTGCAATGAATTACCAAATCAGCTAGTTGAAGTTTCAACCCCCCGTGTGAAGACTAAAATTGATGATATTATTACCATGCGATACAAACAATAAAATTTGACAATAAATATTTAACAAATTAAGAATCTATGAACATAATTTCATACAAATCTCTTACACCTGATTACGTTTAAAAGTTCTTATTGTACATAATGGAAATATATATGATGCTGGGAAATGCCTTCTTAACACGTTTCAGCATCACTATTGTAGTATCAATTTAATCACGTATACATACATGGTTTGTGAGTATACATGTATGTATATGTGATTAAATTTATACTACAATAGTGATGCTGATGAAACTATACCATTTTTATGTTAGAAACCTGGAGCACGTATATCTCCTGAAGAAGCTTTGATAAGCGAAACAGGCAGAGAAGGTGTTTCCCAGCATCATATATATATCCATTATATACAATAAGAACGTAATCGGGTGTAAGATATTTGTATGAAATTATGTTTATCGATTTTTTTATTTGTTAAGTATTCTCAATTGTTATTGTTTATATGTCATGGTAATAATAAATCATCAATTTTATACCAGAGCTGAATAATTTGTGCCATTAAAGTCCCATGGAGTTTCTAGTCTCCACTGGGGGGACGGTTAATTAATGGGAGGTATGGTGTAGTCCTCCTTATACTCTCCGAATTCTAAATGTTTGTTATGTATACATTTGATGGGATGTTGGCACAGATTCATCAATAGATGAGAGGGAACAATTTACAAATCAATGTACAGCATTTTTCAAACTCCTCTTCAGAAGTCATAACAATTGCATTAAGACACAGTGATGATGTAACTGGATAAAAAAAAACATTGTAATTAGCACAGACTTTATTTAAAAATTTTATTAGAATGTTAATGAGGGGGAGAACTAAGTTAAGTTTCAGCTTCATGTCACCTGGTTTAGGCATGTTATTGTTGCTGATAACACCAGAACTACTTTATCTGCTATGCAGATCTTGTGATGCTTCCTTGTCCTATATTCGTCAAAGTAGAACATCAGCCAGTTGATTAGACAGCTGCATTCAAATATTTATCAGCTAGAGTCTATTGTCTTCTGCCTTCCCCACAGCTATACATGTTGTATATTTCTTTGTGCTTTATAATGTATTGTAGGATATAGTTATAGTTATGTGGAATGAAAAGTAAATACCTATCTCTTTTCCAGTCTGTAAGCCAGGAGTGATTGGGTCCAGGTCTGTCTTGGCATTTTTGTCGTCCAACAACACTGTGCAAGATGGGGATCTTTCAGTCAGCAATGCCACCAACCTGCCTAATGCGATTAGTTCCTGCCTGAAGAAGTACCCTGTGATCCGTGAGGACCTGGATGTGGTGTCTGTAAGGTTCCAGCTCATCAACAGCCCTTCGGTGCCGGTGGTGCCACAGGTGCCCAGTGTGGTCATGCTTAGTCTGGATTCTGAAATGGACAACGGAGGGGTGCTAGTCGTCAACCTTCAGCTTAACCAGGTGAATTATCGTATTTTCATTTATGTGGTTTAAATAATGGACTATGTTATTCTAAGTGGCAATAATCACAACCAAAATGTCTGCAAATCTAGAAAATGTAGATGTGAATTAAGCTGAAGCAGGATGCTGAAATATGTACTTGATGTTTTGAGTTCCCATCGAAAAATCTGACGTTTCTTGAAGTGTGAGTGTAGCTATACACATCTCTGCCACTCATAACTGTATATCTGCTGTGTAACATCTAATGCTGGCCACACACGGGTAGATTCCTGTGCAATCGATGGGCAATAAATCACAGCGTGGTGACGTTGCCACTCTGTGATTGATCGCCGGTCAATTGGACAGTAATCAAGGTGCACCACATGGGCACATCAATTACTGTACGATGGGGACCTGGTTTCCAAGCCAGCCCCCCCCCCCCCTCTTCTGGCAGAGCTGGCTGGGTCCGTGCTGGCCACGCCCCCTTCACACACACAGAGCCGTAGCTGAACACACAGCTTGTTTGTGAGGCTCAGCTGCTCTGTGTGTCCGGCTAAGCTCTCAGCCTGTTCATTACATTGGCTGGGGACAGCGCTGTCCCTATTCAATGTAATGGATTTCGACCAAGGTTTTCCAACATGTTCGAAGGAACCATGGATGGCTCAGATGAAGAAACAGATAAGAGGAGAATCGGGAGCCGTGAGCGCGCACGCTGCCCGGATTTCCTCTTATCTGTTACTTCATCGAGCCATGTGTGGCTAGCTTAAGGCACAGCTCCTATTATTTCTAATCTCAGGGGTGTAATTTGGCAATGTGACTGCTGTGCTGTTGATTGTTCTGCTTGCTAGATGATCTGATATGAGCCCTGCTTCTGTTTAAAAGACCAACTATATGAAAACACAGCACAAAACAAAGGGTTATACGTAAGTAATGGGGAAAAGATAAGTTCTGTATTTTAGCATGCAAATTTAACCCCCTTCCCCAAACTCGGCTCCTCAAACATCTATTTACATCTTGTTTTATCTTATTTGTTATTTTTATCTTAGACAGGAAAAATCAGCAAGAACAGCACTGTGGTGGCATGCCTGAGCCCAGCCTCTCCTGTTCTCACACTAAACACCACAAAGAATTGCACAACAGGTAACATTGCACCTCCTTTAGGTATTCTTGAAGGAGAAATACAGGTCTTGGCCTGGTCAGATGAACTAATTATTGCAGTGTAACATGTCTACCATTCCATTTAGAGCGCATTCAACATCTTCAACTTTTGATCTACAACCACAGGCTAGGGAAGGGACAAGACCTAAAAGTGTTACTTAACTGCAGATTTTGTGCCCAGCCAAACAAGGTCTAGCATTGTCTTGCATTAGGAGGAACCCAGGGCCCACCACACCAGCATGTGGTCTCACAAGGGATCTGAGGATCTCATCCCGGTACCTAATGGCAGTCAGTCTACCTCTGGCAAGCACATGGAGCGCTGTTCCTCCCCCCCAAAGAAATGCCACCCCCCACCATTACTGGCCCACTGCCAAACCGGTCATGTTAGAGGATGTTGTAGGCAGTAGAACGTTCTACATGCTCAGTGTGAACCTGCTTTCATTTGTGAAGAGCAAAGGGCGCCAGTGGCAGATTTGCCAATCTTGGTGTTCTCTGGCTATTGCCAAACGTCCTGCATGGTTTTGGGCTGTAAGCTATGGTACATTGGGCAACATACATCCCTCATGGTGTCTGTTTCTGACCGTTTGAGCAGACACATGGGAGCTTGAGGTCACTTTGCAGGGCTCTGGCAGTGCTCTTCCTGTTCTGCCTTGTACTAAGGTGAAGGATTTTGGTTTGTTGCCCTCCTATGACCTCCTCCACATCTTCTGATGTACTGCCCTGTCTCCTGGTAGCGCCACCATGCTCTGGACGCTGACAGACACCGCAAACCAGGCATTGTAGGGAGGTCATACAGGCACATGGAGGCCACACACACTACTGACTTGTTTTAAGGACATAACATCAACGTTGGATCAGCCTGTAGTGTTTTTTTGCACTTTAATGTTGAGTGTGACTCCAAATCCAGACCACCATGGGTTGATAGTTCAATGTGCTGACAACAAAATCACACACAAATTATGTAAAGAACAAGGTATTACTTAAGCTGGGCATACACATACCAATTCCTGCACAATCCGATCCCCTATCCGATTCTGTGCGCGCTCCCGCATCCCTTAAGGATCGGGTCGTGTAGGAATTGGAGGCATGCACTGACGAGGATTGGGCTAATATCAGCCGTCCCATCGGATCGCACAGTTATCCGACAGAATGGTAAATTTTAGCCCAATCCCATTAGTTCAGCTGGTGACGGATCGGATAAGGAATAGACGGTAAATCGTACCGTCTATTCCCAGCTTTAGGAATATTTAATTCAGATCTAGGATGTCCTATTTATGTGTTCCCTTTATTTTGAGCAGTGTATATCACTTTTCAGATTTGTATTTTATCTCTATATTTAGCTATGGGTCTGAGGCTCAGCTTTTATAACTTCACTACTGACTAGAGAGCAGCGTCATCTATACTTGTAGCTTTAGGCTTAGTAAGGGCTGAACCATGACAATGGCAGGCCCAACCCACAAAATATGCTGTAAAGGATATCTATTATGAGCATGTATGAACGTGACTAATGGCTTCATACAATGACTATGACACAGAGAGGAGCGACTGATATTACTTCACTCTCTTTGACATTTACCAGGTATTTCACCTGTGGGTAAAACTTACATTACATTAACCTCCTTGTCGTTCAGCCCAAGTTAACTCGGGCTACTGAAACCTGCACCCAGATGGCTTGCAGGCAATAGGAAGGCTTGCCAGTCTTTTTTGCAAGTCCCCCAGTGTCTGATCTTAAGATTGGGATCAAGCTGTCGCATGCGTGATTACATCATTGAGAGGGACGGGAAGTTCAAAATTTGAAAAAGAAATATTTTTGCCGTTTATGTATTTTTTTTTCATTCTGGCAATAATTGGTGCATTTATTTTGCATTCAATCCAAAATGAATAAACCTCCCTAGTGCACTGCTGAGATCCAGATTTCTGTACCAAAAGCGAACCATAGACTTTAATGGAATTTTGTTTTTATGTTGTAGGCCTGTAACTTCCCAAAATATGTCCATACAAAAATATTTGACACACAAAATTAAGTTATGAAATTTTATTTTCAACATAATTAACAAGAAAACACAAAAATCGGGTCAAACAGATACATAAAATTACCTAAAATTGCTGGAGATGTAGAAAGGGTTGGGGGAACACTACAAAAAATGAAAGAATTGTTCTAGCATGTGCAGTTTTTGCATAAATTAAATTAAAATGTAAGTGGAAAATTCAACTCAAACTTTTTTTTTTTTAACATGAATTAAAATTTTATTTATGAAAAAAATACAAGTGCTAAAGCAAAACTTTCTTTTGTGTAATATTCGTCCATCTCTTCTCTGCATCTCCAGAAATTTGGAACATTTAAAATGATTAGACTAGGAAAATAAGCACTCCATCCACAAGATGGCAGTGCGATTTTCCAGTCTCCATAGGAAAGCATTGCAGTACATTGACTGAAAATGCTATTCAGTATGATTTGTATTAAAATCTCCCGCCGGCACCCGGTGTGACGTCATCACGTACCTCATGTGGGGGGATGCAGGAAGCATCAGAGAGCCGCTCACAGACGCCGGGGACAGTGAGTGGGCGCTGTGGGGCAGCCATCAGCAGCTGGACTCGTCACGAATGCTAGGGAGGTTAAAAAAAAGCATGTATTTGCTTATTATTATATATTATATAGAGTTTTCATTCATATTGGATTGGATTGATTTTTCTGTATCCAATCAAGTTAAAGGAAAACTCATAACAAGTAAATACTTTGTAAGGGCTAGTGTCCACTGCTGCTTTTTCCGCGTGTGTCTGCGGGGGAAAAATAATGCAGAGAGGATATCTCTCATTCTAATGAATGGGACAGTGTCTACTCTGTGCTATTTGGGCAGCGTGCCAGCAGTGCTGATTTGAAGCTGGGGAATGCAGTGTCTTCATTGCAGCATGGCACCGCCCTGCCGGAGACACCTCAGATCCCCGAAGATCAATGAAGGTGTCTCCAAGATGCGGAAAAGTATTTAAGCGTCTTAAACTTTATTATATTCAGGATGTCTACAAGACCCTTGTTTGGACATATTTTGGTATGTTATAGGCCAACAACATTTTTTTCCAATGAAAAACAGTGCAACGCTTTTGGTACAGAAATTGGACCTTGGTGAAACGCCAAGGAGGTAAAATTTAAGGAGCTTGTGATGTGGCTTGAATTTAACTCTGACTAAGTAATGTTTAACTTTAAGCATACCTGTCATTAGATAATGTGTGTGTATTATATCTGTAATATGTTAAATTGTAACTTTTTTGGTAGTTCATAAATAATTTTTTAATAATGCAATTGTATTTGACCATTGCAGTATTAAATAGGCACACTTCAGGTTTATTTTACAACAAAACAGAAATTTACTGGCGTTTAAATGAGTAAAGATTGCCAATGTCCCAAATCATGTACAAATTACAAAGAAAATGGCACCCTAGTAGCCTGTAAATACTAGACAGGTGGGACCTGTATTTACAAATTGTCACAGAAATATTGTGTCAACCATTGTACAAATTGTTAGCAGTAATACTGTTAATATAGTCATAGATTCAATGATTTGCTGTTGTCTCAACACGTTTTGCAATTCTTGATCGCTTCATCAGTAGAGTAGGCAAATATGTACTGTATAAGAGCTACAGATCAGCAAAACAAATTAAATAATAGTAAAGTATACATTTGTAACATCAATGTACGATAACGGTTATATACACGTTGTAGTGTTGCATGGGTTTCCATGCTGTAAATACTTGCTGTTTCTGCCTGAAATGGCTGCAGCCCGGGTGAGGGGGTTTAACCAGTATCTGGGACGTGGAGCAAACCCAGAGGACCTGTGATTGACCAGTAATACCTGGGAGTACAATTAAAATTTGGTTGACCATAAAGGTTTTGTCACACAAGGTTTTGTGTTTTTGGTGGTGACCGGTAGTGATGGACCGAACTGTTCGCCGGCGAACTATCCGCGGTGAACATCGCATGAAAAGACCCCAAAAGCCCTTTTTAGGGCTATTTTTTTGCTACCCTGTTGCCTGCTGGGTGCAGCCGCTGTTGTAGCAGCGGCCAGAAAAAATTTAGAAGGTTTTCCAGGCAGAGGAAAAGATAACATTGCGGCTGTTGATACCCTTGTTGGTGGCGGAGGAGTATTCAATCATCCGGTATGCAGCGTTGGGGAACCATTTTTAGGCAAGGCATGTAATCAGGCCTTTTGCTAGGCGCAAACGTATCCCCCCTGTCAGGTTTCCCTTCGGGAATACATTGGCCTCGTTCATTGAAGGAAGGTGAGGTGGTAATCACACTTTCTTGATGAGGCGGACTTCACTTCTCTTCACTATGCCGCCTGCAGCAATTGAAGGTCCTTCTGACAGGGACAATGAAGCAGACAGGCCAGAAGTTCAAGAGCAAAAACTGAATAGATATGGCCACAGGTGGTCAAGTCTGCACACCCCATATTAGTCAAAGGGGGTACATCGCTTTCTCAGTGTGTCAATTACCGCAGTTAAGGCGAGGTAGTCATGCGATCTGTGGTGGGTCGTACTCTCAGGTGGATCCCGAAGGGCTGTGGCGATGCATAGGACTTAAAGCTCCGCATTGTCCTCAATCCAACAGCAGTCTGTGAAGCAGCCTTCTTGCGGCGCATGGGTTAGAGAGGATTAGTTGTATCTCTTCCCTAGTAGAGCCACTTGTGCTGTAAAACAAGCCATTAAAAGCGGTGTTTTTGTTTTTTTTTTGTTTGTTAGAGCAGATTTGTAGCCCAGCTCTAAAATATGCATACTCTCAGACCTCCCGGAAAACACGGTTATTAAAATTTCCACAACTTTCTTGTTTATTCGGGGGTTCTAGTAGATGTGGCCCAACCGTACAGACCTTCACCCGACCCTTCATACTTTTGATACGGGGATCATCAAACAGGCACGACAGCATGAAAGACCCTCATTTGACACAAAGGATGGATTGCCGAACTAGAATATCAAGTTCCTCCTCCTCACTGGATGTCATTGAGGGTCGTTCCTCCCCCAGCCCACGTACAACCGCCACGTGGTCCCAGATAGGTGACCAAAAGGAAGCACCGTGGATGCCTGCTGAGTTGGCTTCCCCTCCTTCAAGCCCATTCCTCCTCTGACTCTTCCAGCGTTGCAGCAGGTCCGGCAAGTGAGGCTTGCTAAGGCTTGTTTCTGGTGGTGATGGTGACCATAACTATTTCCTATCACGATCATCCACAGTGCCTGATCCATGGATTTCGCAGGGCCAGCTACAGAAGAAGGCAAATGGGATTGAGGTCGTGATTGTGACTTCGCGCGACATTACAAGGTTTGTCACCTCTTCAAAGGGGCGTGAGCTAACAGGCATTTGCGCATGAGTGTCCAGTAATGGCAAAAAAAAATACCAGCCTCCGCAGAGGCTGTTCCTAGCACCCGGGTGTGCTTTGATAACAAAACTCATTGACAGCCTTTTTTCGGTTGAAGCAGGCGGTCGACATTGGAGTGTTGAATTCCAACGTGTCAGAGACTGTAGCAATCAAAGCGCTATGAATGTTGTTTCGCCGCTGAATTTCAGAAAGAAAAAGCGCATCGCGTGTAGGAAAGCCTGAAATGGGGCAACAACTTCCTAGCCTGTTGAGGACCTCCGTAATGTAAGCGGGTACTGTGTCAAAAAGGTGTACAATGAGATGGAACACCATGTGCCATGAGGCACATTGACCAAACTTGCCCAAATTCAATGACGCCAACAGGTGCTTCCGTTGTCACAAACAAATTTGCAAATCTCCAGTTGGCTGCGGGGTCAGCCACTGAGCCACCTGGTGGTTAATGGGAGGACAGGGAGTGCTTGGTCGGGTGGCTCTCTGCTTTCGTAAGTCAGCCCCAAAGACAGCGTGACCATTGTTGATACGGGATGGAATAGCCCATGGGGAAGCTGCAGGGATTTGAGATGTGATATGGAGCAGACGCATCAGAGAAGGAGGACTCAGCAGAGGAGGAGGATGGGTACGGAGGAGTTAGAGTAGAAAGTAGAAGAGGTGGGCCAGCAGGCTGGCCTGCAAGTCTTGGCAGTGTCCACCAAAACTCCGCTGCAGAGCCACGCATTCCATGCTGGGCAGCTGTCAGCAGGTTTACCCAATCACCAGTGTTACGTGATTGTACCTGCCTGGACTGGGCTTGGCCAGACCAGGTATCAGTGGTCAGATGGACCCTGCCCCAACACTGTGAGATGCCATGACTTCCTTTTCCACAAGGGAATAAAGATTGGGGCATTGCAGTTGAAAAAAAATTCGGAACGGGGGGTACCTCCACTGCGGCTTGTCCCCAATAGCCAAAAAATTTTTTAAGGCCTCAGACTCCACCAGTGGATATGGTAAAAGCTGGCGGGATAAGAGCTCCGTAAAGCCAGCTGGCAGAAGCCGGGCAAGGGGGTGGGGTGACTCTTGTGGAATTGAATTTAACGCTCAAACATGTCCTTCACGGACAACCTGACCGTGGCCCGATGCGCTGGGGACTGTCAAAGCGAGGGGCGAAGGGCTGGTGGTTGAGAGGGGGGCAAGGAGGACAGCAGTGGTTGAAGTGGCTGACGATTCTGGAACAGGAGGGAGGGTGGCCTTCAAGTGTGTGTGGCTGCTTGTAGCTGTGTTATCCCTAGGCGTTTGTTATGCTACATCATGTGCCCCTTCTCAAAGCATTGTACCGAGGTGGGTTATGGAACTTCCCAGACTCAGTATCTTCTTGCACAGTTGCAAATCAGCAAATCGCTGCCTATCACGGCAGACACACACAAACAAAAAATACCACACTGCCTAGCTTTGGTCACTGACGGGCAGACTGGTAGTGGCAACAGCATTGCCTTGATTGGCGTTCTGTCTGGCTAACCCCAGTGCCGATACAATGCTGCCTGACTACTGCCTGTGCCCTAGCTCCTTTGGCGATGGACCTGCCCCTGCTTACAACTCTCTCCCGTCCTCCTCTCTGTCTCTCCATCTAACTTTCCCCCTGTTCTTCTTCTCTTTGGTGTGGTCACACACGTGACCATCCACGGCCACATCGTCGTCATCATCACTCATCAACCGCTTCACTCTATCTGACATCCTCAGCAAAGGAAGCAGCAGCGGGTACACTCCTCGTTATCACCCGCACCTCCATGGTGTGTAATGCTACCTGTCAGAGGCTGCCATGTCATCTATGCTCTGGGCCATAATGGTTTGCGCATCACTCCTCTCCCTCTCAAAATGAGGAAACAACTCCTCTTATGGGTAAATGTATCGGCTGTGGTGCCTAGTATTGGGGCGGGCAGGCGAGTGGCAACTTGAGAGGTGTCCCAGCAGCCGAGCATGCGGATATGGTGTGTCTAGGGTCCGAGCGGTGGTGTCGAATATTGGGTTTCCCCTGGTACACCATCAATTATTCCCCAGCATTTCTTGTGTTGACGGTAAGGTGGGCCTCTGAACCTGCCATATTCTAGGCCAAAGGGAAATAATCACTACCACGCCACGATCCCCTGCCTGGATGGTCTGCCCTTGCCTGTCATTTTTATCGTTTTGCGTACAGGCCCCTGTGGACAGATAAACTCTGGGTGGCACTGGGACAGTTGCACAAGTCTGGTAATGTATGGAAAGCCGTGCACGTTTTTAGTAATACCCTTTATGAATAGGGTACAAAATTGCTGGGTATTACCCTTCACCAGATAACTGTGGCTGTGGCACAGACGTTGGCACAAGGCTGTAATGGATGAAAGCCGTCCTTTTTTATTAATTCCTTTATGAATGGTACAAAATTGCTGGGTACTACCCTGCCAACAGATAACTGTGGGCTGGCACTGGGCAAAGTGTTGGCGCACCACACAGTTGGCACAAGGCTTTTAATGCGACGGAAAGCCCTGCAATATTTAGTAATACCCTACAAATAGGGTGAAAAAAAATCCCCTGGGGGTACAAGTGCCACCAGATAACTATGGCGTGGGCACTGGGCCATGGTGCGCCCACACAGGTTGGGCACAAGTCGTAAGGGCTGGAAGCCATGCAATTATATTGTCCATAAATAGGGTGAAAAAATCCCCTGGGGTAACAAGTTCCACCAGATATGAGCACTGGCAGTAGCTACTGTGCAATATGTGCTTGTTCAGGATCACGGGCAGCAGCCTGGCATGCCA
>CM070039.1:60803367-60827817 GCA_036250615.1 Ptychadena robeensis
AACTGTGAAGCCGGAGTGACCTTTAAACTAGCTGATCGATACGACTGTGAGAGTCTCCTCCGAGGGATCACCGATCCACAGGTCAGGTTGGATACCTCAATCTCCGCTGCGGTCTTCACCTATAGACAAGCCCCCACCTGAACGGGAGACACGATATGTCTACCCGACTTCGGTTGCCCCCAGGACTTAACGCACAAGGTACCTCACCTGAGAACTGAGACTGGTGAAATCCTCCAAGACCCCCCTCTAGGGAGTGAGTTCAGAAACAGTGACAGGGGTCATACAAAGGATATAAGTCCAATCAAACACGGTCTAAGGGTAATCACTCATTGTACTTTATTTTCCCATTGACTATCATTGTAGAAATCCTTGGTGCGGATTTATTGGGTGAAAAA
Organism: Ptychadena robeensis; assembly: GCA_036250615.1. Lineage (NCBI taxonomy): Eukaryota > Metazoa > Chordata > Amphibia > Anura > Ptychadenidae > Ptychadena > Ptychadena robeensis. The sequence continues at coordinate 60,803,763 of CM070039.1, forward strand.
AAATTTTCTTGGGAATTTTGCCATGGATTCCACTCTGTCATGTCATTGACCAGGTGTTAGACCCCTTGAAACAACATTGCCAACACTATTGTGGCCAGAAAGGGTCCCTTGTTTTTTAAAATTCGCCTCCCATTGAAGTCAATGGCGGGTTCGCGAACTTTTGCGCTAGTTCGCATTTGCCGTTCGCGAACGCGCAATTCCGGGTTCGCGACATCACTAGTGACCGGTGCATGCTTCACCCCAAACTTTGCACTGGCTTTACAATGCACTATCCAGGGTGCTCCCCAGATCAACTAGATTCTTAAAGTAGCATGTGCCTTGATTAAAACTGTACCAATAACATACCCTTGGATTAAATAAATGGATTGTCCACACAGGCTGATATATTGAAGGGGATAACTTTTACTAGCAGGGAATATATACAGTCCAATCACCATCACCTGTGAGGCCAGGGATAGGGTACAGTTTGTAGGGTCTACAGTTACAAACAATCCAATATATAGCTGGAAGGCTGAGACTCTAACCCAGAGGAGTGATGCCGATCTCTAGTGCACAGGCTATGCTAAAGGAGTCCTCATTTCTCAACCCCTAGCCCTTCCAGGGCATACACTTACTTGTCAACTGCTGGCTCATGTAGCCCCTCAGGCCTATAGGATGAGGGCATGTTCCCACAAGGATGCCTTGTGGTGCCAAGTTACTTCAGAGCCCTGGTGCTCTGTGCAGGCAGACAGATCAGATAGGAGACCTTGGCCCCCTTCAATCATATTTATTCTATCTGGGATAGTCTGCACCTCTGGGATAATCTGTGTCTCCAAGCAGAACTTTACTGTAGTAAAGTTTTTTTTTATTATCTTTCTTTTCCCACAGCTTTTTTCAATGGTTATTCCTACAAATTAAACACCGCTGCCTTCACTGGGACCTACAACATACCATACCCGGAGACAGATAGATGGTACCTTTCTATGCAGATCCTGTGTTCAGATAATGACAGGTAAAATGCTAGGCAAGAATGTTGTGGTGGTTGTCATTATGTTGTGATGACTTGAACTGCAAAGAGAAATTGCTGTGTATATTCAATATTTAATCATTTAAAATTGCTGTTTTTGTGTTGCTTGCTGTATTGTGTAGTGTGCCCACTCTGGTATCCGGGCTATTTTATAGGTAGTAATACATCCTTAAAGATACAGGAATGCACCAATATCTAAACATTGCATAATCTAAAGACTCTGTCTCTACTAAATCTATCAGGGCACAATATGCCAACAATATGCTAATTTTGCATATGTTTGCAAAGACAAAACATCCACATTACTGCAAGCAGGCACTTCTGGCAAATTCTTGCACATTTTTAACCATTCTAACCCATATTTTATGTATTGCCATGCCAATGTGCTAAGAAAGATAATAAATAGTTGCGCACAACCTTCAGCAGTGATTACACAGTTACAGGGATATCAGTGGCCAGAATGGCCCTCAGTGTATGGGGCCTGAGCAAGGACAGAGGTGCACAACCTAGTACAACAAAGTAAGGGGCTGTAAATGGTTAAATAATATGGAATGGAAAAGAATGAAACAAAACAACAGACAAGATACTCACATTAAGAGAGGGTTACAATGATTGATCTTTCAGGGCCATGTGCTTTCCAGGAAGGCCTCACTTCCTGGTTGGGGATGAGATCACTTCCTGTTAACAGATGCTGGGGGGCTCAACAGGAACAATGGGATGCGTTTTGCTCGAAACGTGTCCCACATTTTTCATTCTTTTCCATTCCATATTATTTAACCATTTATAGCACCTTACTTTGTTGTACTAGGTTGTGCGCCTCTGTCCTTGTTCTTATTTGCCATGCCAATGTGCACCTTTTCTGTATGACCATACACTAATGGCTGCCACATTGTGCATTGCTGGATTTGGTACAGACCTAACTCCTGTCTTGTGTTGCCAAAACATCTGTGAACCATTGAGGCATGAACTCCTTAAGACCTCTGAAGGTGTCTTGTGGTTACTGACACTAAAACAGCAGATCCTTCTGCAGATCTCCTAGATGCTTCTTTGCATTGAGATTTATGGATTCTGGCGGAAAATCAACATCTTAAGCTGCTTATTATGTTTTTCAAACCATTCCTCAACAATGTTTGCAATGTAGTGGTGCCTGAGAATATCCTGAGAATGGGTAATATGGTTGCCATGAAGGGTTAAACTAGGTCTAAAGCAATCGTAAATAAAGTGGTAAATGTAACATCCACATAAATGCCATTACCCAAGGCTTCCCAATAGAACATTGCCTTAGCCAGCCAGCTTTCTTCTCAAAGGGTGTCCTGCTGCTATCCCTTTCTCTGGTAATCCGAGAACATGCTGACCATCTACATCGGCAGAAGTGCCAGTGTGGAGTGCCACTTCTGCATTTCAAACAGCAGAAATGACGCTCTGCAACATCACTTCAAGCACAATAAGGTAAGTGTAACATCCCCTTCCTTAAAATTTTCCACCCCAATCATCATTTGCACAAGCGTTAGGGGGGTATTACTCTACCTTTTAACTTTCCACCTTGCTTTTGGGCATCTTTTATGATGCTTTCAGTGAGCTTGGCGACCCTTGTGAAATGGTTGTTTAACCCCCAAGGGTGTCCTGACCCACAGGTTGAGAACCACTGAGCGAAATGATCTAAAAAAAGTGCTGCATCAGATCTTTCTCTTTCATTGCTTTACGGACCAGGCCTGAAACCCCCAATATTACAGATGTGTGGGCATCTATGACCCAGCTACCAGTTCACTAGCTGCCTTTTTTTGGACCACATATGGTCCTTAACCCCCCTAGCGGTTGTGACAAGTCCAGCTCGTCCAGTGCTGACATGCTGAAAGCTGACTTCGTCCAACACTGATCGGGATCCGGATGCCCCCGTGGCGCTCACTTTACCGTCCACGCTTCCGCTTCAACTCCGATCCGCACAAATGACTCTTCCTCCTGTCCCTGCCCCCCCCCGCCGGACGGCGGCGGGAAAGTTTCTTCATGAAAATGAGGAAGAAGCCTCGAGGCCGCCGACACACTGTTGTTTTTTGTGTCTGTGGGCGCGGCTCTGAGGCTTCTTGCTGGAATCCTTGCTTGCGCGGCTGCGGGTTCTGGGGGGGGTGGTGGGGGTGGGTCTTGGGGGGTGTTGTTTTTTGTTTTTCTTCTGCTGCTGGGAACTCCTGTTTTGTGGGCTTTGGTACTCTAGGTGTGGATAGGGGAAACGTGTTCATGTCTTCCTGTCCAATGTGTCAAGCGCGACTAGGAACTGCACGTGGTAGTACTAGTGGGCCTTTGCATCAATTGCCTGTCAAAATCACGGTTGAGTCCCCTCCCATAGCATTGGGACAGATTTGCAATGAGAGGTGCATTTTCCCTTTCTCATGTTTTATTAAAAGTGATAGTCTTGGTCCATTTACAGAAGATTGAACAGGCGAAAATATTACAACTTTGTGTAGTAAATGCTAATCTTTTTTGGAACAATACCCGCATTCTCCCTGACATCCCATAACCGAAGTGAAAAGAGTTTGAAGACACACCCACTTTTTACAGTTAGAATATAGAGTTTTGTTATATACTCGCCGTATAAAACTAAACTACCACCCCTCTTCCAACGCACACGGGGGGTGGGCTCAAAAAAAAAAATGTAATGTCGACTCTGACTTTCCACCACAGATCCCAACCCCTTAAAAAGTCTGATCTTTTGTTGTATTATTAAGGATCGGAATAAGTGAACGCGCATGTTGCAGCATAGTAGTGCTTTAAATGCCTAAATAGGGAAGCAATATTTTTATATGGTGCTATTATAGGAAGGATTCTGCTCATGGACCTGAAAATTTTGCCATGGTTAGTCTTAGTGGTTAACTATAACCACAAAAATTTCAATGTTCTTACCATGCATGATTGTTAAAGATATATGTTGGTTTCACTGTAGGCAAAGTAACTGTTGATATAGAGTATAGTCCACTGGGCATGAAAAAGCATTGACTGGTGGCTGGAATTAGCTGAATATAACTTTATAAGTATTATAGCTAAGTGGTGGAACTCGGGGTGTAAGTAGTAGTAGGTGAGCAATTACTGACCCTGAAAGTTTCATCATTTATACTATAAATGCCTTTTTCCTGCTATGAATGTTCAAAGTTACAACACAGGTTTTATTTTCTAGAATCGTGTGTTCTGTCTGGGAGGACATCCTGTAGCCATGTACACTGGCTCCTGTTCGTTATACAAAATGTATCTCATCGTCATTCCAGCCTCGCCGCTTCATTCCGCAAATATATATTTTCGGCCCCACCGAAACACGCCTTTTTGCCCTAGATTGTCCCCTGCACCCCCCTATTCCTCGTCAGCCTCCAAAACCCCCGGCGTATAAGACTACCCCCCCGACTTTGGGGAGGGAATTTTAAAGGTACCTGAAAATTCGCTCTTATACCCGGCAAATCATTAAGATGCCCAGCCTCCTAGGCATTAAGAATTAAACAACCACCATCCATAAACATAATTAGGAACATATTACCATGTCAGTAGCTATTGATGACCACTTGTTTTCATTCAACACAACATACCATAGCCTAATTTTCACCATCTTTGTGTGGTTCCCACATTAGCCTGGAGAAGGGGTGAGTGTATATGTGACATGCTTACACAGAAGGAGTATCCCAATCCATTATAAACTATTACACTCCACGCCCCGCCTGCACACATAGAGACACCTGACTCTCTCATGCATGTGATGTCACCAGCAAATACATGTCTTTGTCCCCTCTGTACTCAACACCCCCAGAATGTATTGTAAGCCTTCTGTATTCACTGTTGCCATTCCAACTAAACTGCCCCTCCCCTCCAACCAGCAGAACATTTGAAAGCTTCCCAGCTAACTGAGATTCAAAAGTTTCAAACATACAAGATTTTGTTAAATGTAAACTCTCTTTATATGTAGGGTTTAGCTTTTTATTTAAACGGAAACAGGTCTTTACTAAATGGAGACACTTTTTATACTCACCTGACTTTTATATTTATAGTGCCTGCCAGCAACAGTGGCCAAAGTGATTGTTTCTCTACCTCATACCCATGCCTTGGATGACTGTGGCCCATACGGCGAGTGCCGCTACTAACGAAGGAATGGGTATCTGTAGGCCAGCCTGCAGCTGCAAAGCAGGTAAAGAACTCTGATTGACTTGGAAGCATTTATGACCATCACTACTGCACTTATGTGAATTCTTGGACTTCTTCTGTACTACACTTTTTTTTATTTTCATTTCAAATATTATACATCCGTAACATGATATGATTATAACTGCACTATGTGTATTTACACATGATGTCTTCTTAACACTGATACAATTCATGTTGCATATCAAAAAAAAACAAAAAAAAACAATACACTCTCCATATAGTCCATATATTATATTAAGTAATTTACAGAGTCAACAAACTTTTGCCATTTCAACCAATTATATGCAGTTTTATATTCTCCTTCTCTGCCTCTCACTGCGCCGTGGTTCCTTCACCATATATTTTCTCCAATTCTTACTTAACAACCATGCTTTCACAGTAGGAGTGAAGGTCCTTGCTTCTCCAGAGGCCAGGGGGGTATACCTGCTCGGGCATCATTTATAGATGACAAACCAATGACTGTTTATACCATTTTACTGGAAAATTATTGTAATGAAGGAGGTTATTTTTCAGGCTTATCTCAACATATCTAATCCAGGATTTTTTTCAATAATCCCCCCGGACACTCTCCCAATAATGCGTTTACCTCTCACCATGTCCAGAAGATTGTAGAAGTGTACCGGTTTCCTTCCCAACAATCTCCAACACCTATCTGAACAAGTTTGTATATCTTATGTAGATGTGCAGGAGTCCTATACCCATCTGGAATTATTTTATAACCCATCTCTTGGATTTTAGATGCTAAGGGCCACTATGGGAGACCGAAAAGATTTTTAACCCAATCACAGGCGATAGCTGAGAACATCTCATTCCCATTTTCGTGTGAAATTTCCTGTTCTCTTTCAGACTCGATAATAACTTTATATATAAGCGCAATAACATGTCGTACCGGCTTGCGGTCTTACATTTTTCTCAAGGGTGGTTAAATCTCTACACATGCCCGTTCACAAGTTTTCCTCATCCAAATAGTGCCTAAATGTACACTAGACCAAAAGTCCACATTGCCTGGGTCTATATAAATGATTTCCTCCTAATGAGAACCAACCTCCGGGCCCGCTGAAGTTTATGGCCCTAATAAACCTTTATCTTAAATTTAAAAGGCTCTTGGAGTCAAGCTATACGGAATCCGGGTTACCTAAGACTGGCAACATCGGTGAGGATCAGGAGAGAGGTTAGCTAACAGCAGCACTTTCTTTTTTTTTTTTATATTTTTTAATTTGACCCCATAGATAGGTGTCGAATGTTTCCTTTGGCAACCCACTCTTAGACCAAGGAGCCCTCTTAAGCGGACCTACCACGTTGTATGGTCACTTTTGCACACTATCAGCATCAGGCTGCCAATAGATAGGAACATCACTGTCCAAAAAGAAAAAAAAAAAAATCTTACAGCAGGAAAGACATTTTCCAGTACACAACCATGCTGTGACGTTGCGCCACGGCGCCGAGGCGCTTTGTTAGAGCTGAGACTGCCGGGAAACATCACTCTGAGTGGTGTCCCATAATGCATTGCTCTGCCTCTGTGACTTCACTATCACAGCGATTCACAGCCCTGTGTCTGTGTGCTGTGTGCTCTCCCCCTCCTCCCCTCCCCCCTCCTCTGTTCTCGAGTTCAGGAAGTGTCATCTGTGAGGTTAGTGTCCGGGGAATGTAGTGGAGACATTGCTGGGACTGGCAGCAAGGAGTAATAAGATACTATATTAACACCCAGTAAACCATTCATGTCTGTCCTCATACTCCATACCATGATCCTGGATGAATGAGAACCTTCCCAGACATGGAGTTGTCATCTGTGAGGTGATTGTGGGGGAAGTGTAGAGAAAGACATTGCGTGGACTGGCAGCAGTGAGGTATACATAGTTATTTATAACCTCAACCTAACCTCATCCTGATCCTACCTGTGTGGCCCCCCAAATCCATGTCACCCACCCCCATATCACCACCTCTCCAACACTGAACCCCTTCACCACTAGTGATGGCTCCGTGTCACCCACCATTGCCCGTGTCACCATTGCCCGTGTCACCTTTCCCCGTGTCACCAGAGGCACCCCTTTGCCTTGTTCACCACCTTTTTGCCCTGTCCCCACCCTTTTCCCTGTCACCACCCTTGCCCTTTGTCACCAACCTTGCCCTTTCACCACCATTGCCCCGTTGTACACCACCATTGCCCTTGTCCCACCATTTGCCCGTGTCACCTTTTGCCCTTGTCACCACCATTGGCCGTGTCACCTTTGCCCGTCCCACCATTGCCCGTTGCATGTTATCAGCAGCAGGAAGTGGAGGAGAGGTGAGAGCCGCCTTCCTTGTGCTGGGCTGACTCGTGTTGACACATGGCGCCAATCAGTCCAGCCGGAGGCGGGTCGAACATCGCCATATGTTCGCAGAAATGCGCGGATAGTCCGCCCGCGAACAGTTCGGGCCATCACTATTCACCACCACTTCAGTCTCAATCCTCCTGTCTCCTACAGTGTCCTCCTTTCACCTTCACTTCTGTCTCCTATGCAAACTGCAGCACATAGATCTCTGGAAGGACCAAACTGTCCTCCCATACCAAACCCTTTGGGATTGGAAAATATGTCTGCAGGGGAGGGGCACCTTAGTAATGTTCAACAGAATGGCGGAAGTGGTTTCAGGCGCAGTACTTAAGATGGTGCCTTAGGAATGAGGAAGTAAGATTGTAATACCTTATTCAACCTTTTTTTTTTTTTTTTTTCTCCTCTGTGTAGCAGTTTTCACAGATGTATATATAATACTGCTGACAGTGTGTAATATGTCCATGTAATGTATGTGGGGGATTTTTTTTTTTGAGTTTACTTCCGATTTAAGTCCCCTATTACATCTCATCTCCCTGCTCCATCTCTACCCAACGCTTCTCTTCTTTATGGCAACACCAATCCACTACTCTGGCTAGATGTATGGCCTGAGAGTAGGCTTTTACATCTGTTAATCCTATACCCTCCTCTAATTTTGGGAGGCTCAGATATTCACTTAATTCTGGGTGACTCTCCCTCTGCCAGATGAACTCACTAAAGAGGGACCTGACTTGTGTAAAAATGTGTTCGGGATCTCAACGGGAACTGCTTGCATAATATATAAGAGTCTAAGGGAGAAAATTCATTTTCAATCTTTTAAAAATCGCCGCCGCCGCACATCTGCCAAACCAGGATATTACGAGTGTACGCCAAAGTTTTACCTCCTTTTTAACTGAGCCAACAGTGGGAGAAATTTTTTTTAAAGAGGTCCTTCAAATTGGCACAGAGGTAGATCCCTAGATATTTAATTTTTTCTCTTCCCCACTTAAAGGGAAAGGAAGTAGGCAGGCCTCTTAGATGCTCCCTTGGGACTCCCACTGCCAGGTCCTCAGATTTCCCAAGATTAATTTTATAGTTTGATAGTTCGGCATAACACTTTAGTGTCTGAACTAAATTAGGAATGGATACTTGTGGATTTGTTAAAAAAAACCAAGACATCATCTGCGAAGGCTGCCACTTTATGGACACCTTTCTGCTTCTTAAGTCCCTGTATTTTAGGGTCTTTTCTGATCATACAGAGCAGGGGTTCCAATGTGAGGATAAAAATAAAAGGCGAAAGAGGGCACCCTTGACGTGTTCCATTTGCTAATTCTTCTGTACTACACCTTTAGTCTAGGATTTTGTGCTGAGCTCTGTCAGACCATCATACTTCCTATTCTTTATAATTTTTCAAGACAAAAGGGAAACAAAGGGAAATTTTTCCTGTTTGTGTGAAGCAGTAAGCTCTTATGAGGAGACTTCTCATACCTCTGGTTCCATGTTCGATCATAAGCCCTATTGAGAGGAAACTTCAAGCCTTTGGTTTTCTCTTAGATGGTAAGCTTTAGCAGTGATGACTACCAACTGTACTGCTACATAATAAGCTCTGATTGGAGGTATTGGGGTCTGAGATCATCCCAGTTTATTTTAGATGGTATATTCTAATAGGGAAACTACATACCTTTTCATCTGTTTGATGGTAAGCCTAGCAGGGAGGATTGCCAAACATGCTGGTACTTTCTACATTATTAGCTCCGCTGTCTGCTGCACTCGCCACGCTTCTCCCCCCCCCCCCCCCCCCCCCCCCCCCCCCTACAGGAGTAGAGATCTAGGAATCCCGGGATGCTTAGTGGTGGTAGTTCCACTACCAGAGTGAAGGTACAGAAGCATGGTGTGAGTGAAGCAGGCAGGTGGGTTAGGGAGAAAGCAGATCTATCTACCAAGGAGCTTTGTGTGCAGCTGAAAGGGGGGCTACAAGAAAGGCACAGCCAGGAAGAACGGAACCAGTATTAGTCAGGGGAAAAGCAAAGTGGGAGAGAGTGACCCAACCACATGATAATCAGGCCATGTACAGTGTGTATGTAATCCATGCTTGCCTTCATCCCTGTGTATACACTGTATGCATAGGGATGGGGGCACAAAAGACTACACACTAGGACATGAACGACCTTAATAATAATGGAGGAGCTGCGCTTTCCCAACCCACATCATCATTGATGGTGACGAGTAGAGGGGAGGGCCTACCTCCTATGTCAAATGGTGCCAACATCCCAATCACAATTCACCAAAACCCCTAGAAACTGAGCAATGCTTCCATATAAGCCCATTATGGAGCATGGGAGTCTAGGTATCACAATGAAGATACTTGTTGTATAGTATCAACCGAGCACTACGTGTGTTGCGCCATGTTCCCAGCTCCTGCACGTTTCGTGGGTCAGAGGCAGCCAATCAAGGGGCAGGTAAGTACTGCCCTCACTTTTATCTGTTCTCTAACAGTGATTTCAAGTTTCCAGACATTCATCTGGGCACTATATAGGTGGATAATTGACTGTCAGAAATTCTGTTTTTTGTTTTTTTACACAACTAAACAGTTTGAAAACAAAAAAAGTTGCAGGATTGTGCGTACATTCATGTGCTTTTGTTGAGACTTGTTCTGTTTCATTAAAGCACCAGATAAATTCTGGACAGTCTTAAAAAATTTATCTGACTGGGATTTTCACTGGGAAGAATTGTGGTCTTTTCTGGGCCATCTACAGTGTTTGGGGGAAACCAATTCCACCATTTTAAAGCAATATGGGAAAGATTAAGGATCTTTTTACTGCCAAAAAGCGTGAAATGGCTGAATATATTATATACGTTTCCCAAAAATGTAAGCGTGATCATCATGCTAAAAGATTTGTGGCTGACTCAGAGCACACACGGGGTAAATCAGATAACCTCAAAATGAGGACGACTTCTGCCAGACAAATAAGTCTGAATGAAAGAGATTGCTGCTAAAATGCCATTACAAAGCAGCAAACGGGTATTTGAAGCTGACGGTGCCTACAGAGTTCTATAAACCTCAAGGTGAAGGATTCTGAAGATGATTGCAGTTATGCATAAAACTTCTATTTGGCCATCCCTACCTAATGCTCTCAAAAAGAAATGGCTTCAGTGAACCCAGAACTTCATGAACAATAATTTTCAAACTTTTCAAATTTTCTTGTTTACTGGTAAGTTCCATGCATGGATGGTCCCGATGGAAGTGGGACACCTGTCCACCAACCATCTACCAACAGGCTGCAATTTCAGCATGGAGGTAGCGGAGTCATGTTTTGGGTCAGAATCATGGGGAAAGAGCTGGTCAGCCCCTTTAGGGTCCCTGAAGATGTGAAAATTGCCTCTGTAAACTTTGTGGATTTTCTGACACTTTCTACCATGGTACCCCAATTTCCATCCTTTTGGAGCATCCTCAATCAAAAGTACTGGCATGGGAAGCAGTTTACATCCAAACATTTCAATGGGTGCAAAAATTGTTGAAATAAGGGGTCCTATCTCGATATTTATCTTGACCATTTGATTGATTCTTTTGATTAAAATAGCTTTTGCTAATATTTGCATAATATTTTTTAACAGGTGTATGTTTGATGTAGAAAAACCTTTTGAAGTGTTAGTTACTTATTTAATATGAAGCTGTGATGAGGAGGACCTTCTGTTCCATATAAATATGATTAAATAAGCAGAAACTTTCACTTTTTTATATGAAATGAATTAAGAGGAACTCCTTACCTCCAATTCTGTAGTCATATGCTCCAATTTAAAGAACCCTCATAGTAACTGTTACCTCTTGAATGGAAATTTCTAATATGAAGAACTTTTATACCTTCTGTTCCATATTACTATAGTCAATTGAGGAAACCCTTCTTTGTACCTGTTACCTTTTAGACCATACATGCTTATGAGGAGAGCCTTCATACCTGATCATATCTATTAACTTTTAAATGGCCGGCTCTAATAAAGAGGAAATTCATACCTTCTGTGACCTATTAGAATGTAAATTGTACTAAGAAGGCTTGTGTTCACTTTATTTTGTGATGCAATTGAATTTTATGCTCAATTATAACAAAAGATTAAAAATGTATAGAAAGGTGATCATCTCAGTCTGTGTGTTCTTGTTTCTCTTCCAGGCTGGGCCGGCTGGAGTTGCACGGATGATCGAAATGCACTCTCTGTGGGTCAGCAGTTAACTGCCACAATGCTTCTTACGCTCAGTAATTTGATCTTCATACCCACTATTGTGGTTGCCATTTACCATCTGTATTTTGTAGAGGCTGCAGTCTACACCTACACCATGTTTTTCTCTACAGTATGTAATTTTTACTTTTTATGCTTCCCTCTGGTATCGTTCTTGAGCCTTATACCTTATCAGGTAGTATAGTAATTAATGTAATGTATATATTAATTACATTTAATGAGTGCAGACACAAGGAGAGGAAAAGCAACATAGGGAGCCACTTAGCTGTGCTGTAGTACTTACAATGCCTTGCAGAAGTATTCACTAAATTTTTAACTTTTTTTCATATTTTGGTGCCTCACAACTTGTGGAGCTCCTCCAGGGTTACCTTAGGCTTTGTGCTGCCTCTCTGATTAATGCCCTTCTTGCCCAGTCTGTGAGTTTTGGGTGGCCGGCTTATGGCAGGTTTGCTGTTGTGCCATGTTCTTTTCATTTGGTTATGATAGATTTGAAGTTGCTCCTGGTGCTAAAAGATTTGGATATTTTTTTATATCCTAACCCTGACTTGTGCTTCTCAACAACATTGTCCCTAAAGCAAGCCATACACGTGTCGGATTCCATGGCCAATTGATCACTCACCCGATCGATTCCGGCGATTCTGCCGGGAATCGCAGGTGTGATCAATCGGCCAATTAAGAGTATCCATCGCTGCATACCACCTGGTCCAACGGATTCCGGGACGATCCCTGATCTGGGCAGAATCAATCTGATGGAACCAACATGTTGGTTCTCTGTCGGATCCGATTCTGGGCCCCTGAACGATCGGACCTGATCGATTGGACAAGGTGGGCTGCATGCGATTCCGGCACGATCGTTTGGCGTGCACGCGCCTGGAATCGATCGTGCCAGAATCCGACACGTGTATGGGGGCCTTTACTTTTTGTCTTCATGGCAGAGTTTGGTTAGGGATGCCTCTTGCTTAGTTATTGCAGCCTCTGGGGACTTCCATAAAAGGTGTTTATATTTACAGATTATATTATATTATATTATATTATAACTAGATTCCTCACAGGTGGACATGATTTTACAAATTATGTGACTTCTGAAGGTAGTTGGTTGCACCAGAGCTTTTTATGGGCTTCCTAACAGAGGGTGAATACATAGGCACATGCCAATTTTCTGTTTTGTATTTCTAAAGCCCCCATACACCTTACAATCGTACCATACAATTTCTGTACAATCAATTTTTGTTCTACAAAACCATGTAATCTGAGGACCTTTCTAACCCTTCCAATCACTATGTATTCTATCAGGGAGGCTTCTATACTACATAGTTGTTGGTAGGTCTAATGGAAATTGTATGGAGTGATCTAAAGGTGTATGGGGGGCTTTCAAAAGAGTTTTATTTATTTATCTCATTTTACTTTTGTATTCTGATCCATTACATTAAATTTATATTAACAAACATTTTATGTACAAAATAGGAAAAAAGTCAATGGGGGTGAATACTTCTGCAAGGCAATGTATGTGCCAACAAGGGGTATGACTGGTGCAGGGGGCATGGCTGGTCATCCAACAAAGATATCAAGATAGCTGCTGGAACATTTCAACTGAGAGGACCACCAAAGTTTGGCTTAGGTGACAGCATTTAAAGTCTTGTTTAATTACCAATATTATGAAGAACCCCCAATTATTTTTGTTTATTTACATTCAATATTGTTACCCCCTCTCTTTGTGCCCGAGACATCTGTCTATTCTGTTTTCATCTAATTTCATTTATAAGCATTTAATTTATATGACATTATACTTTACTCTTCCAGTTCTATCATGCCTGTGATCAGCCCGGTGTGACTGTCATGTGTATAATGGACTATGACACACTGCAATTCTGTGACTTCTTTGGTTCTGTCGTTGCCATCTGGGTGACCATCCTGTGTATGTCCCGGCTAAAGAAAACTGTTAAATATGTAAGTATTAAATGGATCTTGTTGCCAGCTGATCCTTATGGTCTGACTTCTTCCATATATAGAAAGAGAATAGTGTATGTTTTATTGTGTTTTAAAGTCCAGCTAAATTTTTATAGCATTATGGAAGTTCAGTAATTATCAGCTTATTTGACACATTTTTGTGACCTTCCAATTACAGGTTCTCTTTATGCTGGGATCCTTGGTGATTGCAATGTCTATGCAACTTGATCGGCGAGGAATTTGGAACATGTTGGGCCCCTGTCTGTTCGCTCTGATAATACTAATCATTGCATGGGTAAGGACATTTTACCAACCAAATCTAGTAATTCCTATATGTCATAAAATGCTCACCTAGAAACTTGTTCATCCATCACCCTTGTTCCTGGATCTGTAACCATAAACCTCTGTCTAGAGGTGACGCCTAGTGGAGTGACATGGAGCTACAGGCTGCCTAATCTTGTTCTGGAAGCTCACACCTCTCATAATCTCTCCTAATAATAACAAAAAAGACCTGAACTGTAGAAACTGTAGAATATGACCTGTTTACAGTACAGTTCCACCATATTTGGCAACAGGAATGAATGAATAAATGAGCTCACTACTCACCTTACCGACAACTTTCTACTGAAAACCTTCCTTTTTGTTATATCTTTTTCAGACCTGGAGAGGAGTAAGACGTCGTCACTGTTACCCTCCAAGCTGGCAACGTTGGGTCTTTTTCCTCTTACCTGGAATAGTCTTAGCCTTGACAGCCATTTCTGTCTACGTCTTCGCCGAGACCAATGCCAATTACTACTACACCCATAGCTTGTGGCACATCATGGTGGCTTCCAGCGTGGCCTTCCTTCTGCCACCACGGGAGAAGACCACAAAGACGTGGAAGTGGTCGCAATTGCTGGATTGCAGATACAAGATCTGTAAGGATGACCGGGAGGAGTTGTGTGTTGTCACATGACCCTCTTATTTCCCACTGAATTCCCAATACACTAATGCCAGTCACTTTAAATTGGTGCTTTGCACTTTCCTTTTCCTTTGTATTTTATAGTAGAGAAAGACAAAAAAAGTTCTATAATTATATATAAATAAAACAGTAAGTCGACACTGTCTATTGAATACAAAATGCCGTTGGAAGAAGGCCACTTTACAGTTTTATTCTTGACCTCTGTGAGGGTATAGAGACTGCAAACTTCTGATTTTCCAGATTATTGAAGATTTCTCTTTGGTTTATGGAGATCGTTGCTGGAGAACCTTCTGTGTATCAATCACATCTCCATTCAGAACACTTATTTATTTTTACGTTTTATGCAGATTTTTGTCTGTTCTTTCTACATGTGATTATATTTACTAAGAACTTAAAGCTGAACTCCAGGCTAAGAGTAATACTCCGTTGAAATACATGATGGTAGATTTAAGGTTCTGTCCAGCCAATACTAAGATTTCTTTAATTCAACTTAGACAGCATAGCTGGTGTCCTGAATACTGCAATAAATACAATGCAGCGTGTTCATAAATTTTAACTATTTCCCCAGCCCACCCCTTCACACTTTTCAATGCAACTTCCTCCCCACCATGCCTGTCTATGCCCACCTTTTTAACTGCTGCAACCTGACCTGTCAGAACCTGGTTCCAGGCTGCAAGCAGATAAATTATGGATTGATCACAGGCTAATGAGTGAACGACCTAGTACAAGTATTTTTCTGCAGGGGTCAAAGCATAAGGGTACCATAGTGAGGAGGCTGATGGAAATTTCTTAAAAAAGTGATCATGTACTTAAAGGCCATGTCATTAGACGCTAGAATGCTTTAAGCAAAATCATGTCATGTGTTTCTTAAGTGCTTTCAGCGCATTTTTTTAACATGGCATCAACATGATTTTAATGCATGTAATGCAGTTCTATAGCAAAGCTGCATCCAGAAAGTTTTCCAAAAAGCCTTATTAACCTACCTAGCGCACCGCCCATGTTGTAAACGGCGCGATACGGGCAATTGAGGCAGTGTACAGAGTACTTCCTGTCATTTCCGGCATCTCGCCGGAGCTCTACACGCAGCTGTTGTCATTACTGAGAGAGAGAAAGCTGGTGCTCCTCCATTAACATGGAGGTCTATGGCGCCGGCCCGCCCCCTTCCGCGTCACCGTAACGCGATCGGGGCGGTGCCGCCAACCCGGAAATGCTGCAGCGATGTGGACAAGCTTTCCGGGGAGGCATAGGGTCTCCCCGCCGCTGGCTTCCCGTGCGGTTGAGAGGACCCTGTTCACCGAACGAACAGGGTTCGTCTCAACTGCTAGGGAGGTTAATGGGTGCGTTAGCATGCCTTTGTGTCCCTGTTATTACATTTCTTGATGTTTGTATACACATTTGGAGTTCAGCTTTAAGAGAAAACTGTAGGTGATCGTTTTGGGCTGCATTTTTTGATGCCTTAATTAGATAAACTGCAGTGACCACTGAATGTGCAGAAATCCAATCTGATTTGCATGAGCAAAATTCTGACCATCTTAATGTTAAGAGACGGAAAGCAATAATTTAGCTTTTTTTTTTACAATCGATTTATGATGCAATAAGGTGGGGGATACTCAGGGTGGATGGTAGGGTAATAAGGCATAGGGTGAGTAATGAGGACTGATTATAGCTCAATGAAAAAACACATTATCGTTATCAAAAATGTCTAGAGAAAGAAAACCCAGGCCCAATTGCCAAGATTTAAATTGTCCTGCTTTTTTCAGCAGAGCTTGTTTCAACCAGGAAAAAAAATAAACTCCCATAATGCTGTGGGGAACTTTCCCTGCCATGCAGAAGCTGAGCTGTCAGTATGTTTTAAGGGGTCTACTATATGATGATGTTATATCATGAGTTTCTTGAGTTACATTTAAAGTGAGTGAACCTGACTGTTAGTGGTTTAAGCGCCTCCTCCATTTTAAAATATTCCTGTTACGTTCACTACAGTCAGCTTTCGTCTTTTAGAAGAATATATGTGTAAACTAAAGAAGCAATATATTTACACCCCATTGTAGAAGAAGATGGCATGAATTACGTGAAAAAGGCAACTCTATTCTGAATTTAGAAGCATTGAAGCATGGTTGCCACACCTTCCTTAAAAGCGCCATTAGGTTGACTGGGCAGGATCCGTGGATATTTTGGGGACTATTTTGAGCAGTGGTTATCGACCTTTTTTAGATCCGCGATCCTGGAAGTGTTGTCACAAAGTGTCACTTCCTTTTTTTGGAATGCAGAAGTGCGGGTGCAGAGTGTCACTTTCACTCCTCCAAATACCGAAAGTTACTCTCCACGACATCATTTGCGGCACAATCAGGTAATTATAATGTCTGCTCCCTTATATTTTCCCACAACGGTTGTGCAAATGATGTACACAGTGGGAAGTTACAAGTGAGCGTTGCACTACATCACTCTAAACTTACCACCCTGCCTGTGGGTATCAAAGCTGTTGCTTAGGAGCAGTTCTGATGCTTCCAGAGTACTCGGCAGCCCCTGTAAAATGGTTGCTTGAGCCCCAAGGGGGTCCCGATCCACAGGTTGAAAACCGCAGATTTAGTGGGATTAAACAGCTGCAAGCCATAAAATGACAATAGGGGTGTAGATCTGGGAACTCGCAGAAATCATATTAATGTAGCCTGTGGCTACAAAGCACTGAAATATCCTTATGGGTTGGAGTGTACCTTTTGAAATGCTTGTATTGTTCAAATCTTGGTGTACATTTGCTGCTAGCAGCCAAAGATATTTCGGTTCAATGAAATTCTACTGAAAATTGGTCAAAATGTGTTGAAGTGGGCTATTTTTTACATCTTATTTTTCAACTCTATATGACAGTCCTTTGGCAAGTGGAATAGAAGGTTAAATGCCATTTTTACTTCAAATAGATTTTTCAAATTTAACCAAAGAATAAAATATTGAATGCATACTGCATATAATCTGTGTTTTTTATGTTCACATGGATTTGTTTTAAGGGGCCATTGTGGTTTATTGTATGTGTTGTATGTTCCATTGTAAACAAGGGTTTATGTTGGGAAGTTAAAGTGAGAGAAAATCTGCAACATGGACCATCCATCCAGCAACTCATCCCACATAGACATATACCTTTACTTCCTGTCTTCAGAAACTTCTCTGCCAGCCAGACAGACCAGGAATCTCTCCATTGAAGCTCCAGATAAAGGAATTCTGTTTTATGGCCCTTTCACACTAGCACAACCCCTTACTGGTAACAAAATCCACATTTTTCCATGCTCTGAGCTTGTGTCTCCCATGTAAGATGGTGGTTGCTTGCACTGCACCTGTAAAAATGCATACTGTAAGGTGTTTTGGTTAAAGTGTGGCATTGCGCTTTACCAAAAACACAAGCACAGTTCTAGTGTGAAAGGTACACAGAGTTCCTATGAAACCTTGCATTTATCCTAGCTGCCCTGCGCTGCTGTACTATGCCACAGCTGCAATGCAGCTAGTGTGAACGTGCCCTTACTATGATTTTTGTTTGTTTGTTTGATAAAGAGTTTCGTTTAATAACGCCAAACTCCAATATTCTCATTCTTCCAGGTCATGGTATATCTGTAGTAGTAAGTCAAAGCAGCTAAGAGGCGAAAACGTAAGCAAGTCCCAGTTGATTTTACTCACTACTGCAGACCGCCAATCCATTTTTTATTTTACGTCTCCTTTCCACTTCTAGTGGTCTATTCCCCTGCAGCATCTTTTCTTAGCCACCTGATATCCTCAGTCTTCTGTGTTAAGTGACATTGGGGTAGGTTATCCTGTGGACCAGGGCACCAGGGCAGCCATCAGAAATTTCGGGGCCCCATACTAGGTAATTTTTTAACCACTAGCAATCCCTTTCCCACCTGGCCTGAGGGCTTCAGAGAATGCCTACCTAGGGGTGCACAAAACTTTTTTTAGTTTCCTCGCTGTCCTTTGCGTCAGCGTCCTGCATGGTAGATTCTGCTACAAATGGACCTCCCTGTTCCTAATTGAGCCTCCGATTAGCTGGCTTTTGGACAAATGTAACCCCCAGTAATGTTTAAACCCCCAGATCTCATGCCTCAATAATCAAACAGTGCTTTTCTCTTGTCAGATTTTACTGCACTGCATCCTGTGATCCGTCGGGACCCCTACGTTACGCAGTGCTTAGCGATGTTTCCGATAGATCACATACACTTTAGCTGGCTGGCGAATGCTCTGTTCAGACATCCGCCGATGCAGTGGTCATACTCCACTACGTTAACCACTGCTCAGTGCCGTGGGAACACAGCATCCGCTGAGCAAGTAAAGTCTATGTGCTCCATCAGGACCTCCCACCAAGCAATACGCTTCGCGTAGGGGGCCCTGACGGATGTGGAAACATACCCTTAGGCAATGGGTGGGTTGAGCATTGCGACAAAATCTCTGTGTTTAATGCAGAGATTTTAGCGGACATGAAGCTAGGGCCTTACATATGCCTACTTCCTGACTTTAAACCCCCAGATCTTCAACACCCTTAGAAGTCTTTTTTTGGATTAGTAATGGTTTCCCTGCGGTTATTCACGTGACATAAATTGTATACATTTAACAATAAAAACTGAAAAGAATTGGCAATCTAAAACATTTTTACTTTTACAGTTCCAGCTTTAACCTCAATCTCCCTGCAATACCAATTTCAGCCACAATGTCACTAGTGAGCACTTGCCGTCAGATTAGCAGCACATAATCTGCTGCTGTCACACTCACATTGAGGAGGAAAGGGGGTCCTGAGGGATATTCTACGAGTCTCTCCTTTCTGGCTATAATACAGTGCGGTGAGCACAGGTCAGACCTCCGGGCTCCCGTAGATGATTGGGCCCGGGATGGCAGTGCCCCCCAGTCCCCCTATGACGGCTGCCCTGCTGTGAGCACAGACTGAAAATGCCCAGAATTATGTGTAGCCACGGCACTCCCAATGTATTGGCACCCTGATGTCTCCACATCATCCAGGAGTTTGAGGAACCAACACATCATATTCAGTACATGTTATTTACTGGTTACAAGATCCAGTGAAGATAAAACTCAAGCAAAATTTTGGAAAAAAACATTTATTAGAAGGCAAAAATATTTTAAAAGCCCCCTTGATAAACACAATTTTTTATACATCAAAATCAATAATGAATATGGAATAGTTTCTACTGCTATGGCTAAGGTGCCTTTCTAATAAATGTTTACAGTTGAATACATCAAGTAAATGGCTAATTAATTTAAAGTTGCCACATTGTCTTCCTTTGGTCTGGAATTAAAGGATAAATAATCAAGGGAAATATTTTGTGATAAAATTTAAAGGATTGACATGACAAATTACAGTAAGCGATTTTGGTAATCCCATAACCCTTTGTAGGGTTCATCAGTTTTTGTTCCATGGACCCCTTTTGGTCAAACCATTGCTTACCAGGAAAACGTCACACCTGTCAAATGGAGATTCACTGACCTACCTTTTTTAAACATAACAATTTGTCTCTATATATAAGTTACATATATGCAGAGCAAGCAGTTTCCCCTCTCTTTGGGACTTTGCGTTGGAGTGCTGGGGATTATAATTTTAACCAATAGGTGTTGAAGGGTACGTTTAGTGATTATTATTTATTTAGGATATTTATCCACAATGGTGATACATACAAAAAGATATACAATACAAAAACAAAACAAGAGAACCCAAGAAAGTTGCAGAGTTCTATGTTTGTGCAATTTAAATCTGATCTTGATTGTTCTGTGTATGTGGTCTAGACGCCCCCCGCAGAGAGCGCCTCCAGAGGGCGAGGAGGACCTCCTATATGTCCACCACCCTGAATGCAGATCGTCAAGTAGAGAGAAGGTAAAGATAGATGGAGTCCTGTATTAATAAGGGATGTGGAGATGGTAAAGCTATCCGTAGCTAGGTGGTGAAAACCGTCAACAAAGAGAGTCCCGATGACCTGCTTTCCAGAAATGGCGTACATAGGCTTGCCTATGGTGCTGCATCCATACCTCCCCATGCAGTGAGGAGGCATTCTCATTGCATGGGGAGGTATGGATGCAGCCCCATAGATCCGATTTGTATTGTATATCTTTCTGTATGTATCACCATTGTGGATAAATATCCTAAATAAATAGTAATCACTAAACGTACCCTCTTCAACACCTGTTGGTTAAATTTATAATCCCCAGCATTCCAACACAAAGTCCCAAATAGTGATGAGCGGCATAGGCAACATTCGTATTCGCGGCATGCCGCGAATTTTTGGGAATATTCGCATTCGGCAATATTCTTCTTATTGCGAATATCGGCAGTTTTATGCGAATGTCGCGAATATATGTTTAACTTGCATTGAGGGGCGTGTTGAAAAAAAATTTGAATTTTGGACACCATCTAAGTGATTTTCGCGAATTTTCTAAAGTGCAGATTTTCGCAATATTCTGAATATTCGCATCAACCCAATATTGGATTTAAAAACTGTTGATGGTCGCAGGGAGTGTTGCTAAGCTGTTGTTGCAGCCTTCCCATTTGTCCACTTGCATTGAGAGGCGTGTGTAATGGAAAAAAAATACAGAATATCCGGAATTGCGAATATTCGGCAATATATTCACCATCTTCGCGAATTTCCGAATTGCCGATATTCGCGATTAATATTCGGAATCCAAATATTCGTGATCATCACTAGTCCCAAAGAGAGGGGAACCTGCTTGCTCTGCATATATGTAACTTCATGGGATGGGCGTGCTGGAGTTATTTCTTATCTTTGATCTAGATTCTCTTTGATCTTTCTTTAATCTATATATAAGTTGATAAGATCCTTAAACTTTACAACTTCTCCTGCTTTAAACAAATCACCTTCAACTAGACTTCGAACATTGACTGCATAGATCTGCATTCAGTAGTGTCAGTTACACAACTGCAAAATGTGAAACAATAATCTAAACCCGTAGGTTGCATACTTATTTTGGGCCAACGATACATTAACCTTTCTAGCGTTTCTGACGGCAGTACCTCGTCCTGCACTTGCTAATGCACTATCGAAGCTGACAAGGGGGATGCCGTCACAGCCTCCAGAGCTCAGATCCTCCAGTCTGTTTCACTCTGCTCGGCCTGCGTCTGTGTGTGCAATGTTATGCAAGCAGCTGTGACACTCTCTCTTCAAGCCTAATACTGCAAATAATGTCCTGATTTGCATATGAAATTTCGCAATTTGCACATGAATATCCCGCCCCCCCCCCTCCCGCCGCGCAGGACAGTATTATGTGCAAATTGGGACTTCATATGCAAATCGGAATATCTTCAAAGTGGGACCAACTGAATATCCCCCCATTGTCACTTGCAAGATGTGGTATTGGAAGTTAACCCTTTCAGAGAATGCCATTGTATTGATTACATCCAATACAATTCAAAACAAAACAAAATAAAAGGTTATTTAGACAAACATAAATATACTGTTTTGAAATCAATAATACTTTTTTTTGAATCTTTCATACCAAATAAGTATTCAAGCGATCTACGCATTCAAATGATACATTTCATCATTTCTATGGTGCGCTTCTGGTACAGAAACTGGACCTCAGCAGTGCGCTAGGGAGGTTAAGGCTGAGGGTCAACTGTGATCTTTCTTTATTCTGCCACTTAAACTGACTTCAGCGGTAGGCTAGAAATTAACAAAAGATATGTGAACAGTTTAATCGTGCCAAAGATCTGTAGTTCTGTTCATGTTGTTTAAATTCTGGCACCCATGTAGGGCTTTTTGATGAGGACCACATCCTTAAATGACAATTAAGAAGCATAGTACAGGAGTGCAGAATTATTAAGGCAAATGATAATTTTGACCACATCATCTCTTTATATGCATCCTCTTTATCTTACTCCAACTGTATAGGCTCGAAAGCCTACTACCAATTAGCATATTAGGTGATGTGCATTCTCTGTAATGAGAAGGGTAGGTCTAATTACATCACCACCCTATATTAGGTGTGCCTTATTAGGCAACTTCCTTTCCTTTGGAAAAAGGGTCAAAAGACACTTGACAGGCTTAGAAAAGTCAACATAGTGATATATCTGCCAGAGGGATGCAGCACTCTTATAAATTGCAAAGCTTCCTGAAGCAGATCATCAAACAATCAAGCGTTTCATTCAAAATGTCAACAGGGTCGCAAGAAGCGCGTGGAACAAAAGGTTTGTCAAATAACTGCCCATTAACTGAGAAAAGTCATCGTGCAGTTTTCCAGATGCCACTTGCCACCAGTTTGGCCATAGTTCAAGCTGCCCAAAGCACAAGGTGTGCAATACTCAGAGACAGAAGGCTGAAATGATGCCCACCGCTGAACAGACACAAAACGAAACGGCAAGACTAGATTTTTCTAGGTTTTTTATGGACTGTGATGAGTGAGTCTTTTGATGGGCCAGATGGTGGCATTGGGTGATGGGTAAAGGTAGAGAGTCCAGCCAACTCAGACGCAGCAGGTGGAGGGTGGAAGTACTGGTTGGGCTGGTATCATCAAAGAGCTTTGGGGCTTTTGCGGGTTGAGGAGGGAGTCAGCTCCTCCCAGTCCTACTGCCAGTTTTCTGGAAGACACCTCTTCAAGCAGTGGTACAGGAAGAAGTCTGCATCCCTTCAAGAAACAACATATTTTCATGCAGACAATGCTCCCATCACACCGTCCAAGTATCCACAGTTGTGGCTGGCAAGAAAGGGTATAAAAGAAGAAAAACTAATGACATGGCCTCCTTGTTCACCTGATCTGAACCCCATTGAAACCTGTGGCCCATCATCAAATGTGGTGATTTACAAGAGGGAAAACAGTAACCTCTCTGAACAGTGTCTGGGAGGCTGTGGTTGCTGCTGTGCACGCATGTTGATGGTGAACAGATCAAAACACTGACAGATCTGGATGGCAAGCTTTTTTGAGTGTCCTTGCGAAAGAAAGGTGGCTATATTTGGTCCTGATTTGTGTGTGTTTTGTTTTTGAATGTCAGAAATGATATTTGTGAGTTGAGATGTATATTGGTTTCACGGTAAAAATAAATATGAAATGGGTATAAAAATTTGTTTTTTTGTTAAGTTGCCAATAACTTTGCACGTAATAGTCACCTGCACACACAGATCCCCTAAAATAGCTAAAACTAAAACAAACTAAAACATTCCAAAATTATTCAGCTTTGATATTATGAGTTTTTTTGGGTCATTGAGACAATGGTTGTTGTTCAATAATCAAAATTATTCTCAAAAATACCACTTGCCTAATAATCTCACTCCCTGTACACTGTTGAACCATCATTCATCTACGGTAATGCTTTCAGTATTTGCATTAGGTATCAAGACTAGTTAGCTCCTACTCAAACCTACCGGTTTGAGGTGCAAAAGGGAGCTGATATCAATTTAGGTCCTTACAGTGGTTGCATTCAAACACATTTTTTTTTAATGCAATAAACATAGTATT
>CM070039.1:60830493-60860415 GCA_036250615.1 Ptychadena robeensis
GCGTCGGATATCCGATGATATATTCGCGAATATTCGCGAAATGGCGAAATAGAGATATTCAAGCTAAATATTCGAAAATCGAATATTCGAGCTCAACACTACTGCTTAGCTTGAGAAATGCCAGTGTGTGACCCAAAGCTCATCATGTGAGGAGACAAAAGATGGTTGGGAGCATGAGGCTGCTGCACAATGAGATTATGACTCCTGGGCTGGATTGGCTCAAAGTTGTATAAGTCAGTCACAAAATGGAAACATTGCTGGCCACCTCATCACTTTGATGATGATGATGGTGGACCATGGTTGTAACTGCAGGGACATCCAGCATGCAACTTCAGTACCATATCCTGGCTGGGCAAATGGGATCGTCTATGTATGTGGCAGAAAACTGCAATGGAGGCAGTCTCCTTCCCTTAGGGTCCCCATACACCTTTAGATTCCTCTGTCAGATTTCCTTTAGATCTGCTTTGTTTTACCAAAACCATATAATGTGAGGGAGTTTCTAAACAATCAAGTCTACCTGTGTTCAATCGCAGAGGTGCCTATACTACATAGTTGTTGGTAGATCTAAAGGATATCTGACAGTGAGATCTAAAGGTGTATGGCCAGCTTTAATCCTTACCCAGTCAAATAGAACTACATGTGCATGATTTAATATTAAATAATAATTATATGTATATGTATATATATATATATATTAGAGACTCTGTAACTCACCATTTCCTAGTCCATCCATTCCTGGAATGTCATCTCCGAAACTAGTTTAATAATACAGAAACCAGTGTTAGCACAAGACAAACATGAAATAGGTCTCATTATCAATTATATTTATTGATTAAAATGTACTATTGGTAAGAGGTCTTTTTTTTAGACGTGGGAGGCCTCAATAAAGAGATTTTATTTATTTTCCTGTCCATAAGCCCGCTCATGCTCATGCCTTTGCTGTGTGTATGCACCCTCAAAGTCACCAATTTTTCTTACCCTAAAACTCCCCTTTTTGGAGGTCTGCTTTTGAACTCTTTGGACTTCCTCTGTTTAAATTTGGGAGGTTTCCTGGGGGTTGGCCCTGCTTTGGCTTTCGATTCTTGGTTGTCCGATATTGCCATTAGTTCATTGGCGTCCATTGAGTCATTTGGTCCTGCTTCCTCTGTAGTATTTGCTTCTCCTTCTGTAGTATCTTCATTGGCATCATATGAATTGGCTTCAGCTATCGCCTGTTCACCATCCCTTGCGCTGCCTCCCATGGTATCATGTTCTAGGGTGGCTTTTGATGGGATGTGCTGTGCCTGATTGATGATATCTGAAATCGATATATTTGCCTCCACTTTTTGTTCATCATCCTCTGGCTTTTCTGAGGGTGTTTTAAACCTGTAAAGGGAAAAACACCTCTATAAACAACATGTTTTTTTATGAAACCTATAAAATATTTATATACAGTTTTTGAACAAAAGTATTGATGTACTTGGCCATTATACTGACAGGAATTTTTATGACATACCATTCTAAATTCCTAGGCATCAATATAGAGTTGGTCCCTCTTTTGGAGCCATGAAAGTTTCTTTCCTTTTGCAGAGGATGCCACACACTACAAGGGGCATTCATCATAAATCTTTCTTCTCTGTCTGGCAATCTGATGGACTGGGTTCAGTCGATGACAGAAAAATGTTGACTACCTGACTGAATTGTGACAACTGTAATGTTTGGTAGAGGAGGAATAATGATAAGATTTTAGAAGCTCACAAATGCTCCTTTGGGTTCTGCACCAAATGGAAGAGTTTATGGTTACAAAACAGGTGCCAACTGAATATTAATGCCTATGAATTTATAATGGGATGTCAGAAAAATGTTTGTAGGCGTAATGATGCATTAATGCTTTTGTCAACCTAAAGACAACCACAAAAATATATCACTCCAGTCCAGTTGGGGTGTGCTTTACACCACTGCATCCAATAACTGGGTTTGCATTTTGTGATTCCATTTCCCAGAAAATATTTATTTACTTATTTGTGCTCAAGAATTATTTTTGAGTAGGTCTTATTTTTACCAAGTAAAACAGTTTTTACAAATTTTTATACTGGGGGCAGCATTCACCCAGCACTACACACTGTGTGTCCCCAAACAAAGGGATTTGCAGGTGCTTTCTGGCAGCAGCCCAGAACGTGTCTGCAAGCCCCTTTGTTTGTCTTCCCTAAATACAGCATCTTTCTCTCTCTCTCTTTCTGGGTAAGCCTTATTTTTGGGGGAGGGCTGTTATTTGGAACACAGGGGAAAATGCCATTCAAAATACAGCCCAATGCACAGTTTTGGCAACCATAGTTACAAAATCAATAAAATGTTGGTGACACTAGATTTTCATGATGACCCTGCTCTGTGCCTTAATGTGGTCTACCACTTTGTGGCTAAGTAAGCATCTCTTGTTTCTAAATAATTACACTTTGCAAAATATATATGTAAATATATATAAATATATATTTAGCCACAATTTTAGAGGTAACATTCACTCAGCTACTCTAATATGGTTTTCAGAAAGTTTTGGGTCAATAGCTTGGCAAAATCAGAAATGATTACCTAGCTTCTGTTTGGGTCCCTCAGTACAGTTCAGAAAATAATCGATTTACAGTTCAGGTCAGAAAAATTCATTATAAATACTTATCGATTTTTCCTCTCCCGTTTCTTGAATTTGAAGCCTCCTCCTCCTATGTCCTCATTTAGATTCATCTGCAGTGAAAGACAAAACAGATTTTGCATATTGCCGTTCTTAGTGGCTTTTAAATACATTGACAGGGGTCCACAGGTCATTGTAAAACTTCACCAACAAAACGGACAATTCATATGGTATTTACCACAATGTTCGTTTCCTGACGCACCCAATGTCAGTATACACATTGGGCATACAAGGCAGCTGGTCTAGTAGATCCTCAAGGGCACCAAAGCTTATGCAACATGAAGTGTCTTTTCATCATGGAACATTTTGTCTCTTTTATTATTACTGCATCTCGCCCTCTTGTGACTAGTTAGTTCCCGATGTGTATGCTGACCTGGAGTCGTCAGACAAACGTAAAATGCATACTGTATTATACCATAATTTTCCTTTCCTGACCCACTAGATGTATATATAATTCCCACCCTGGTTATCTTCTACCTTGTAACTGTTCCATTTTCAACCAAGTCAAAATCTCTTTGTGGAAATAAACTTGATGTGAACCCAGCAATGGAAATTTTACCATAAATTTTAATAATTCATTTGTCTGAGAATAAGCTCTATACGATTGTCAAAAGACCATTTTTACATTAGGATGAAGTAGGGAATGGAGTTCCTTTTGGGAGGATTTCCATCACTTCATGTACCAAAGACAAACAGGAAGTATCACTCAAGTTATAGAAACTCTCATCCATGACCGTGCATATGAAACATATTCCTCCATTTCCTTTTCCTTTCCAGTAACAACTGTAAAAGCTTTGTTATTAATTTTTTTTAAACTTTGAGTAGCTGACTTTGTAAGTGAATTGGAAACCCTTGCATGTGGTGAAATATTTCTCGAGCATATGTAGTTTTTATATACATTGAGCTAAAAATGGAATAAAAATTGTGTAAAGCAATACTTTTCTTTTTTTAACCATACCATGTTTAGGGCTTTGCAATTCATTCACAAGGTCAGCTAGTTGAAAAATTTAACTGTTTCCATTTATAACTCATAGCTGATAAAAGAAGGGATCTGCGATATCCCGAAAGCTTGCTTCTCTAATGACTTCAGTTAGCCAATAAACGGTATCGCTTGAACTCCAAACTCTCTCTATTTATCAATGGCTAACACGGTACAACACTCTACTATTGCATAGCTGATAAAAGATACATATATAGAATAATCCCTCCTTCATATGACGTTATGTTTGCCAACATCCCAAATATAATAAACGAAAGAGAAAGGTAGAACACTTTTCCAAGAGATTTCCTGGTGGGCAGGGGGACTTTAACGGCAAAAGGTATAGAGTTTCAATAGATTTTATTAAAAACAGCAATATAACCGCTTCCTCAGGGGCTTGTCATGCGAGATGGTATCATCAATGAGGCGTGTATCAGGTCAAATAAACGTATATTGCTTTAGCAATTCAAAAAAGTGCGGGTGGCTAGGGCTTGGATCTCAGACACCAGGAGAAACGGGAGGATAAAACGGGAGGATAAAACAAGAAGAGACATGCTTCTCACCACCCATAGTCACTCTGTTATAGTCCCATGCTTTTAAATGTAGCAGGCCTGCTACCACGTGTGTCACCATGATACCGCATCCCAGTTGTACGACATAAAAGGCATGGCTCAATATTACTCTTAGTAGTCATTTAATTTAAACACACCGATCTGCTTAGCCCTCACTGCTCGTCATTTGTAATAGTTTAATGTCTTTAAGGTCTTTACAGGTCCTTTTGGATGATCTATGGATATTGGAAGACGTTACTAAGCTTGGTTGGAGATTTCACCTTCCTTTTCTGTTCTGGAGACATTGATTCTCCGGGTCTTAAACCAGGCAGGTTTATGAATGGGGAGGGTCATCCTCCATTATAATCACCACATATCTGGGGTTATGCCATACACCCACTAGGTACAGATGCCCTCCTGGCTGTCTATTGTATTTTTTTTGTACAGTTTTACATAACTGCAACTGCATAGTGAAATAAAAAGATATTTTTTATACTACATCACCAAAGGTTTGTGGTCACCCCAGCAAAGTATTCAGTTCATATATGTCCATTTAAAGGTAATGTTCCAGGTCTCCTTGGGAGCGTTTTCTGCACACCTGCCTTAGAGACACTTCTCCAAAGTCAGAAACACTTAAAAAGAGTCACCAGGACAAATAGGCTGTTCTAAACTGACAAAATGCTTAACAAACATAGAAACCTTCTATCCTAAAGTTTACAGAAAGCCAAAACATTTATTGTGGGTTTAGATAGTGACAATAAAGTTTTGACTTTAATTTTTATGGTTTTATCATGTCCGCATTGCAAACTCAATAAAAAAACATGAATGTAAATCATACTTACAGTTCTTTGATGGGGCGTACAGTTACCTGGCCTGTTAGTAAACACAGAAAGCACTAATTAAACTGTATGCTAGGTGGCTAAGCATATTAATAGCGATTTAGCTTGGGTCTCTGACATCATTAAGTACTGAGCTGACATACATACGTCTGAGGTTGCAGTGTACACGCACTGAAGATTAGGAGCATGAGTGCATTAATCCCTGATACTATAGACCTGAGCAAGGCTGACACTTAGATATGAGCAGCTCATTCACACCTAAAAGAAGCCTACAATCCTAAACACAACAATGAATGTGTTACTGTCAAATGTTCATGGCACTCCAATGCTGAAATACTCATGTATATTCTCTGGTTTCTTTCTTGCGTTGCTTTGGGTCAACAACCCAGATTTGGTTCATATCATATCTTACTTGCACATATAGAAGACTTTCTTCCCTTTGGGTCAACATGAGCACTGGGTGGGTGGAGGAAGCTTCTGTGATAGGTGTCAGAGATGTGTGCATTAAATGAACTTTAGATGTGCAATCTAGTGCCCTGTGAGCTTGTGTCTAAGCCCTTGGCTCCACTGTGCTCGAGCCGATGGGGCTATGACAGGGCATGCTCCCCACCCTGTCAGAGCCCCGGATCCGCTGGCTCCACGTCTGTCCGGTTAATATCAATGCAGCCCATCTGGGTCCATAGTAACGTAACAGAGGCGTACGATGATGCCCGCGCATAATGGAACCTGGGCCTTACTCTACAGCTCAGCTTTTTCTCCAAGAATTGATTATTTGGATGAGCTCAAATGTGAGCGTATGCAGTACACTGTATCTGTATCTAATCTTGTAAGCACACCTATATGATGCCAATCCTTTCAAGCTTTGTTTATACAAAAAATAAAATGTAAGTGGTTATAAATGGAATGCATTCAGAAAAGTGACCAGTCACCCGCAGGGTACCACATGGTTTAGATTTAGGCCCTGTCATGTTTAATCTATTCGTCAGGGACATAATGGAAGTTTTGGGGTCATGGTTTATCTTGGGATGTGAATGCCTCAAAAAAATTACAAAACGAACAAAAAATTATGTTCAGTGTATCTCAATAAAAAATAGTACACTTGGGGAAAAAAAAATCCTTTGGCGGTATCAGGGGGTAAAATATTGACCAAAGCTGCAAAGGAAAAACCTTTGGGAAACATATTTCAGATAATAACAACAGAGGAAAACAATGTGGCCAGGCAATGGGTAAAGCACAAAGAATTCTGGGGTGCATAACTAGTGGCATCCCCAGCAAAAGGAAGAAGGTCCTGATTTCCCTATATTCCTTTTAGTGTGACCTCATTTAAGGCCCCCACACACGAAGCGAGTGGGGGGCGACAGACGCGCGACGGAGTGCAGCGTAATTACATCATCAGGCTGCACCCCACCACTTAAAGTATCGGCGGGCACTATTTAAACTAATGGCATCAGCCAGAGATTTACGGACATGTCGTGACCCGTGGCCAATTTTGCAGACGGCTGCACGCACATCGGTCAGACCAAAAATAGGCCTCGGCTCGCTATGCGTATGGGGGCCTTTAGAATACAATGTCCCGTCCTGGAGGCCTCATTTACAAAAATATATTGATAAGATAGAATTCAGAAACAGGTGGCAGAACTGAAAGATAAAACATATTAAAAAGAGTTTGCAGGAGCTTAATATATACAGCCTGGAGAGAAGGAGACAAATAGGGAACATGGACCTTTACTTATTTTAAAGTTATAAAGGAGGGAAGAATTCACAAACATTGGGTCCCCAACTAGCAGGAGGAAAGTGGTAGGATGGCCATCAGTGAGTGCATTAAATCATGCTTGAGACATGTTTTGCAACATCTGTGGCATTATGCTATGTGATCAAACTGCACATTTTAGAGTGGCCTTTAATTGTGGGCAGTCCAAGGCACACCTGTGCAATATTCATGCTGTCTAATCAGCACCTTGATATGCCACACCTGTGAGGTGGCATTAATTAGAGCCGTTCGAGATTCCTCAGCAGCAGCGTTGCTGACCTGCTCTGATATCAGGTCCTGGCAGACGGCCTGCCCGAGACCCGTCCGAGAATAGGATATCGAACAAGGTTTACCAACATTGATTGATCCCGCCCGAAGCTACCCATACACGGCTTGATTTTTGTATAGATGTTTGCAAAAATCCATGCCATAATCGAGCCATATATTCCTACCTTTACTCAGATTTAGACAGATTTGTGAACAATATTTGAGAGTAATGGGTCTTTAGTGTATGTAGAAAATGTTTCACATCTTTGAGTTTAGCTCACGCAAAATGTAAGCAAAAATAAGAAACCCTAGTTCTAAATAAATTAAATATTGTTATTAAATACTTTGTTCTTTACATAGTTGAATGTGCTGACAACAAAATAACACATAAATTATCAATGGAAATCAAATTTATCAGTCCATGGAGGTCTGGATTGGGACTCACACTCAAAAACTACAACTTTGATCTGATCCACCTTTGATGTTATTTCCCTAAAACAAGTCAAAATGAGGCCCAGTAGTGTGTGGCCCAGTAGTGTGTGGCCTCTATGTGCCTGAAGTGTTTTTTCCATTTTAACTTTCAGTGTGACTCCAAATCCAAACCTCCATTTCCAATCCAGAGTTGTTCAATTTAATTTCCATTGCTAATGTTTGTTCTTTACATAGTTGAATGTGCTGACAACAAAATCACACAAAGTATTTAATAAGAATATTTAATCCCTTCAGATCTAAGATGTCTTATTTTTGTGTTCCCTTTATTTTTTGAGCAGTGTATGTATGTATAACACAAATAATTTTCTGCTGACACTCAGCTTCACTCCATTAACAAATCTACGCACCATCTATCCCATTGCTCAAGTTGTTCCTAAGTTTGAGAGTCCTCTACTTTTAATGCCTTAATGAGCAGGGGTGCACATAACTTTTTTAGTGAGTTCCTCAGATGAGTACCAGGTTGGTATCTCACAGCTCGAAGCCACCGATATGTAGCGTGGTCTACTCCTGTCCTGCTGTGTCACCTCCTGAATGGTAGATCTGGGACTCCGCTGTTCCTCATTAATCCTCCAATTAGCTGTCGGCCATCTTAGGTGACCGTGTTTGAATTAGTAATTGATTCCCATTGACCGCCAACTGGGCAACTTTTATAGTTTGTTAGGCTAAGTTCACGGAGGTTCCGAGTGCTTTCAGATTGGAAACGCCAGTGCGGGGGGTCCTCGATGCAGGCGGGATATACGCTCCGTGTGATTGGCACACAGTGGCAGGCAATATAGGGGTTAAGGACCGCTGATAGAGCTCTATGGCAGCAGCGCACAAAACGACCGGCGACGGCCTAATGTGGCGTCGCTGGTCGGTCACGTAACGGTCTTTAGCCTGGAGGTAAAAAAGCGCGTAGTGTAAACTTAGCCTAAAGCTCCTGCGGTTTTTGCAGGTGACTAATGTCTTATGTTGAACATATAATTGGCAAATTTGGGCAAAAAAAAAATACATTTACAGTAGTGTTTAACACTACCACCCCCGCCCCCGCCGCATCATTCGCTTCCGCAGCCCCCCTACACAAAGAAACATACAACTCCTCCCCTTAATTCCCCCCCCCCCCCCGCTCATCAGCACACACAGTACCATCCTTATCAACCCCTACCCCGCCCAACATCACGAGACACACACGCCTCTAACTCCTTATGGATAATCATCCCCTTCCGACACAGGACTACACGTATACGGCCCCCCCCCCCCCACAGGCCACACAGTACCGTCTTTCATCCCGCCCCCCCCCACAGCCTTCCCCCACTAATCACCCCGCCTCCCCCTGACTTCTTCAGACAGGACTGCCCTGATGCGTTCCCCCTTAACACACCCCCCCCTCCCTCTAATCATTCGCCCAGACAGACTGCCCCGATTTCCCCCCCAAAACACAGCCGACCCCGCCCCCCTCCCGTCCCGCTCTAATCATTCCCCGAACACAGGCAACCTCAGACGAGAGGCAGAAGCATCTCCCTCGGACGGGAACAGGGGGCGTGAGAGCAAGGACTGCCAGTGCTGACGAAACTATCAGCTTCTCGTACCTGAACGACCCGGCAGGATGCTTGCTTATATGCCCATTCTACTCATCGAGTACTCTGTGTACACTCTGTCCCCACTTACGTTCCGCACATGCGATTTACAGGGACAACACAGGTACGCAGAGCAGCTTTTTAGACCTGGATGCGTACCAGCGGACCTGTTATGTGCACCCCTGTTAATGAGAGAACATCAATAATTCAAGAAGTATACCAGGGCCTTGGATAGTATGTAAAATTCTCATTTTCCACCGGAAACCTGTTATACCTTTGACACTGGCCCAACATTTGTGCTATGCAGGAAACAAATGCCCCGCAGCACACATTTTTGGAGCTGCAGTGCAAGTGTCTCTCATACACTTGTATGGGAGACACAAGCACAGCACAAAGCGGAAACGTAGGTATTATTACCGGTAAAGGACGTGGTGGTGTTTACAGTAAAAAAAACACTGCAGCTGCAACATGACTAGTTGGAAATGATCTTTAATGAAAACAATGGAAAATTCGGGGGTTTCTTACCTAAAATCATGTAATGGGATGACTAAGAGCACTAATGGAAAAAAGGATCCCCAGCTATTATTTTACTAAATGCTTCAGATTTAAAAGTGCAGTAAATCATTTGTGATTTGAGATTTAGTTCATGGAAAAGTTTAGTGGTGACCAATCTAGGCCTTGTTGTACAGCATCTGCAGGCATGGCTCTTTCTAGGTGAGCTCAGGAGATTGCTCATCATATCATGCGAAGTGGGTTGATCCGTCAATCAGCTTTAGAGCAGCTAGAGGATTAGGTGATTGCTTGAGACACATATTCCAACCAGCGGCTGAGTCAGCACATAAATCCGTAACGTCCAGGTGTGACTGTGAGGGGTAGTAGGGAGGCAGCAGATGGGGTGCGGCACCCTAAATGGAGCTCCAACTCTGCCAACCACACAGGATAGTGCCACTGATGTGGCAACATTAACTTACAACCCACAGATTAAAACAGGACCTTTCAATTAACACACAAAGTCAGCTAGTTGAAATAAAAAAAAACATGAAAGATTGATAACCAATAATCAATTTCCTTTTTATGGCCAAGTGCCAGTTCATTGAAAATGTAGTCTATGGACTAGAACTAATATGTGTGTGTGTAAATGGTTTGGCTGGAGGGGGGGGGGGGGTCCTTAGAAAGTTGATGTAAATGCCTTTAGATTCCCTAAAATGCTCTGGGCTTAATATAAAAAATGGATCAAGCAAGGTATTAGCTTAGGACCCTCATTCACCTCAGCCGGGTTAGCCCCCCCCATATCAAAATTTTTAACAAAACATATGCAGTTGGTTAGAAGCTTGTGTAGATCCGTTGATCAATTGTTGGTTTGGTTAGATCTCACACAGAGATGAGATAGTGACAGTATTTGCAGGGGGGGGCTAACCGTCCATAAGACCCCCCTTATCAAAAAATGAACCAAAAACTGAGCATTGGAAGATAGTTGTTAGATACGGTATGATCAACTAGGTGATTTGTGAATCTCAATAATTACAGATTTATCAGCAATATGAGCGGGGGATGGCCCCCCCAACATTGCAAGTTTCGGGTTTTAAACATTTGAGCACAGATTAATCGGCCTCGTTAGTATGGTTTAAGATCACGTGTTATCAAGTTAGATCTCATATAATTACAGGATATTTCAAATGGGAATAAGATATGAGGTAGTATTAAATAGGGGGGCTGGCCCCCCCCACATGCAATTGTCTGGTAAAATTGATTGCCCGACTAATAGGCCTTCATTGGATCTGGTACGATCAAGTGGTTTTAAAGTTAGATCATCCTATAATTACAGAGAATTATGGCTTTTTGTGTTACATAAGGGGGGCTGGCCCCCCACATGCAATTGTCGGGTAAAATTTGATGCCAGATTAAAGGCTTCGTTAGATCGTAACGATCAAGTGTTTCAACGTTAGTCTCATATAATTACAGAGATATTATGGGATTTTTTGGTGTTACATAAGGGGGGGCTGGCCCCCAACACATGCAATTTGCGGGAAAATTTGGATGCAGATTAATAGGCCTTCGTAGATTGGTAATGATCAAGTGGTTTTCAACGTAGATCTCATATAATTACAGCATATTATGGATTTTTGTGACATAAGGGGGGCTGGCAACACCCCCCCCCACATGAAATTTTAGGGTAAAATTTGATTGTTGCAGATAATAGGGCCTTCGTTTAGATCCAGTAAGATCAAGTGGTTTCAACGTTAGATCTCATAAATTACAGAGATATTATGGTTTTTGGGGTTCTATAAGGGGGGGCTGGCCCCCCCACATGCAATTTTCGGGGGTAGAAAAAATTTGATGCAGTATTAATAGCTTCGGTAGATCTGGTAAGATCAAGTGGTTTTCAACGTTAGATCTCAATAATACAGAGATATTATGGATTTTTGGGGTTACATAAGGGGGGGTGGCCCCCCACATGCAATTTGGGGGTAAAATTGATGCAGATAATAGGCCTTCGTTAGTATCCGGTAAGATCAAGTGGTTTTCAACGTTAGATCTCTATAATTACAGAGATATTATGGATTTTGGTGTTACATAAGGGGGGGCTGGCCCCCCCATGCAATTTTCGGGTAAATTTGATGCAGATTAATAGGCCTTCGTTGATCGGTAAGATCAGTGGTTTCAAGTTAGATCTTCATAGTATTACAGAGATATTATGGATTTTGGTGTTACATAAGGGGGGGCTGGCCCCCCACATGCAATTTTCGGGTTAAAATTTGAGTGCAGATTAATAGGCCTTCGTTAGATCCGGTAAGATCAAGTGGTTTCACGTTAGATCTCATATAATTACAGGATATTATGGATATTTGGTGTTGTACATAAGGGGGGGCTGGCCCCCCCAATGCAATTTCGGGTAAAATTTATGCGATTAATAGGCCTTCGTTAGATTCGTAAGATAAAGTGGTTTCAACGTTAGATCTCTATAAATTCAGAGATATTATGGATTTTTTGGGGGTTAAATGGGGGGCTGGTTTCCCCACATGCTTTGCGGGTAAAATTGATGGAAGATTAATAGGCCTTCGTTTTAGATCCGGTAAGATCAAGTGGTTTCATGTTAGATGTTTTTCATTTAATTTACAGAGATATTATGGATATTGGTGTTACATAACCAGATGCAAATTGATGCTATGATGTAATATGCCTTCGTTTTAATCTGGTTAAGATCAAGGGGGGGGGGGGGGGCTTTTGAGTGAGATTATTTAATACGAGATATTATGGATATTGGTGTTAACCCAGATGCAGAATTTGTGGATTAATTAGGCCTTCGTTGATCGGGGTTTTTAGGATCAAGTGGTTTACGTTTAGTCTCCTATAGTAATGGTAGGATGGATTATTTGGGGTTTTTTATGGTTGGTTTGTTTTGTTACATCAGGGGGGCTGCCCCCCCCCCCCCCACCCCATGCAATTTTCTGGTAAAAAGGACATTCAAGTATATTAATTTTGCTTTTTTATTAGGTTTCCGAGCATGCACATGGTGGTTGGTTATTAAAAAGTAATATCATAATGTAATTAGGAATCAAAGCTTTTATTGCCGTTTTGATACTGAGAGGTTTGTTCCTCTGAGATAATGAAGGAAAGTGGTGATTTTATGTGGGAGAAGTTCAGCCTTGTGCAGTGGTTTACATTATGTGGCTCAGTTCACTTCCTAGCAATGAGCTGGGTGAGCTTTTTTTGCGAGTTGTGCTTTTTTGTTTGTGCCATTTGCTTGTCCACGGTTGCCAGATGGTCACAGAGTCGCCTGTCTCGGACAGTTGGATGATGGTGTCATTTATTTTGTGGCACCCCGTCGTCCTCAGTGCAAGTGCGGCTTTCCGCCACATACGTGCAAACAAACACAATCTGGTTAACGCTGCTTCTGGGTTAATGTACCTTTTCTGGATGCCGCAATGAGGTCATTCATTGAATCATAGGGCGCGCGGCCATCACTGTGTGCAATTGTGAGGATCACATGTCAAGATCCATTAGGTCTGCATAGGTAGCAAAGGTTGTGAACGTGTCTAGACCGGAAGGGAATATTTCTGTTTTGTGCGAATCATGCTATGCGGCATAACACATTGCCGAGCTGGAGCGATTCGCCCTCCGATATCGTCCGGGGGCACGTGATGACGTCATCACGTGTTAGCCTCCCATTGCTTCTGGGGCCCACAATCGGCAGGCACCCTTGTTGGCCGCATAAGCAGGATGGAGGACACCGCCTTTCATTGTTGGTATGCATCGGTCCACGGCAGAGATTTCCGAATGTGGATCTTGGGGCCGAGAAGTGGGGCGACGGGATCTGTCGCCCATGTGGGCAATGCGATAAACGGCGGTTTTAACTGACGACGGCGAGGAGCGCGCACGCAGTGCGTCGATTAAAATACGGCGTTTTTATCGAGGGTGTTGGCAGCATAGCTTTGATTAGTTCGCTAAAGCTGCGTTCTAAATTTCGTTTGATTTGGAACGAAGTCTCCTCTCTTATTTATTTTTCCGTTCATTTGAGTTAATAAAAACACTCTATGTGTATCAGTCAAAGTTGAAAGGTGCAGTTTGTATCTTTAGCAGGTATTGGTCTTGGTTTGGAAGGGATTGGTGACTATTAAGATTTTTTTTTTTTTGACATCATGTGTTATTTGTTTTTTTTTCTAACTTTTAGGAGTGACAACTGTTCACATAGTATGTTTGAATATAGCGGTAATCATTTCATGCTAGTGGATATAATTCTAAGGTTCCTTGGATCATGTTCTGTAGGTTGGTTTTGTGCTTTTATTTGTGATTTCAGGGTGAATTGCAAGAAACCAGGAAGGGGAGTTTCTTTGTATTATTATAGATTTATATGTATACTGGGTAGGTAAAAGAATAGATTAGTGACTTGAAAAGATTGATTCTCCTGAATGTAAGTTTTTGTGACATTGCAAAAAGTGACACACCAACTGTTAGACAGGGGTCCTCAAACTTTATAAGTGCGGGGCCGATATGTCCCTGGACCTGTTGGGGGGTGCGGTTTTTGGTTTGATTTTAGATTGCATTTATAGGACACGGACCAGCATCATTTAAAAGAAGAAGTTAGAAGTCCTTGTAATACAGGTATAAATGGGAATGTGCTTATTAAATGCATATGAACTGTCAAAAACTAACATCACATTTTAAAGAACCCAATGTGTTTTAAAATGGTTGCATTGACACGCTGGTTACTCTGCGATCGGTGTGGGTACCCAGTAAAAATTACATTGTTCTCGCGCCCGCTGTGTTTTTTAGAAGCGGCGGGCTTCACGCGCAAAATGTGACGCGGGTTACAACAGGACCATTTGATGAAATGAATGGGGGCATTGCAAAAACGTGACTGTGAAAAAGCGTAGGGGAGGTGGACTATTATTTCTAAGATCAGAAAGCACAGTACATAGGAATACACACATACAGACATAGATAGATAGAAATACACACAGTTTACATTATGAGATGGAAGACACACGAATATTGTAGATGAATACACACAGACACACAGAACTCTATATAGATGAGAGAAATACAACAGACATACAGATTTTAGAAGGAATACACACAGACACACAGACATATATAGTGGATAAATACACATCTTGTGTACACACAGGCTATATAGATAGGAATACACGTTTCCCTTTGGCATATATAGATGAATAAACACAGACACAAGCAGATAAGATGAAATACACACAGACATACAGTATTAGAAGGAATACTACACAGACAACAGACATATATAGATAGGAATACACACTCCACAGACATTATAGATAGGAATACACACAGGAACAAGACATATATAGATGGAATACACAAGGCATATATAGATAGAAATTACACACAGCATTATAGGGTAGGAAGACACACAGACAGGAATACCACAGGAAATAATAGATAGGATACCACAAGAATATATAGATGGAATAAACACAGAAATATATAAATAGGATAGGAACAGAATATAGATAGGATTACACACAGGACAATATAGATAGGAATACATGTGTTACATATGAATACCATGGTTGGGGAAATGGATATTGTGTATACTCGGTTGTATATCCTCGATCATTCTTGCGTGAGTGTGATTGTGTGATACTGTACTTTTGAAAGGCCCAGCCCCCATGTATCACCAAAATCCCTAATATAATGTTAATAGGGATCTAATGTGATGAAAACCACGTGATACCGGGCTAAACGTGGCCTATATCTGCATCAAATTTTAGAAAATTGCATGTGGGGGGGCCAGCCCCCCTTATGTAACACCAAAAATCTAATATCGTGTAATTATATGAGATTAATGTTGTTGAAACCACTTGATCTTACGGATTCTAACGGAAGAGGCTATTAATCTGCATCAAATTTTACCGAAAAATTGAGGTGGGGGGCCAGACCCCTTATTGATCACCAAAAATCCGATAATATCTCTGTAATTATAGGAGATCAACGTTGAACACTTGATCTTACCAGATCTACGAAGGCCTATTAATCTGATCAATTTTACCTGAAAATTGCATGTGGGGGGGCCAGCCGCCCCTATGTACACCCAAAAATCATAATATCTCTGTATTATTAGTTAGATCTACGTTGATGAAAAACTTGTTTACCGATCTAACGAGGAGGTCCTATTATTATGATCAAATTTTTACCCGAAATTCATGGTGGGGGGGCAGCCCCCCTTATGTAAACCAAAAATCATTAATATCTCTGTTGTTTAATTGTATTTTTTTGGAGGATCTTAGTGTGATGATGTGAAAACCACTTGATTTGGGATCTCGTGGTTATTCGTCTGACTTTGGAATTATAGGCTGGGTATTTTTGTATGTGTACTGCATCAATGTACCCGAAAATTGCATGTGGGGGGCCAGCCCCCCCTTATGTATCACAAAAATCCATAATATCTCTGTAATTATATGAGATCTAACATTGGAAACCACTTGATTTCCGGTTATCTAACGAGGCTATTAATCGGCATTCATTTACCGAAAATTGCATGTGGGGGGGGGCCAGCCCCCTTATGTTTCACCAAAATCCATATATCTCTGTAATTATATGAGATCTACGTTGAAAAAACTTGATTACCGGATCTAACGAAGGCTATTAATTGATTAATTTTACCCGAAAATTTGCGATGGGGGGGGCCAGCCCCCCGTATGTATCACCAAAAATCCATTTATGCTCGTATTATATGAGATCTAACGTTGTGTTGTGAAACCATTGATCTTACCGGAACTAACGAAGTCATTAATCTGCATAAATTTACCCGAAATTGCATGTGGGGGGGCCAGCCCCCCTTAGTATCACCCAAAATCCATAATATGGCTCTGTTTAGAGGAGATCTAACGTTGAAACACTTGATCTTACCGGATCTAACGAAAGGGCCTATTATTGCATCAAATTTTACCGAAAATTGCATATTGGGGCCACAGCCCCCCTTATGGATCACCAAAAATCCATAATATCTATGTAATTAATGAGATCTAACGTTGATGATGAAACCACTTGACTTACGGATATAACGAAGAGAGAGGCCTATTAATCGCCATTCAAAATTTTTACCCGGAAAATTGCTTGTGGGGGGGCAGCCCCCCTTAATTGTACACCAAAAATCCATAAATATCTCTGTAATTATAGGAGATCTAACGTTTTAAAACCACGTGATTTCCAGATCTAATGAAGGCCTATAGTCGGAATCAAATTTTACCCAGAAAATTGCATTGTTGTGGGGGGCCAGCCACCCTCATTAATTGATTAATAAATCTGAATTATGTGAGATCTAACAAAACAACTGTTGATCATACCGGATATAACAAATATCTTATTCATATATTAGGATTAATTTTTTTGGTTTTGCTTTGTGTTTTTGATATAAGGGGGGGCTGATGACGGGTTAGCCCCCCCCCATGCAATCACTGTTCAATATTTGTCATCTCAGATCTAACGTAAACAACAATTGATCAAACCTGATCTAACAAAGATCTAACCAACTGCATTTGTTTTGTTAAAAAATTTTGATATGGGGGGCTAACCCGGCTGAGGTCCCTCATTCTACCATTCTTTTGATGTCTTAGCACTTGCCTAGGTTGCTGGGTGGGTGATCTAGCTTTGCAAATCTGTTAAACTTATTTTATTCCTGTTGATAAATGTTTTTATTGAGTACTCCTGTACTGACATAAGAAAGACACATGAATGGGGAGGTCACCTGACAACCCTAAACTCATGCTTAGGTCGCTGTGTGGGCTTTCTATGGCTGTAGTCAAATACTGCACCATACGCATTTTTTACCCTTTTCTTTTTAGAAGAAAATCTTTGCTCCATCTTAGTGCTGAATTCCAGGTCCACTGTGAACCTACAGAATTGTGACCCAGCTCACATATGACAAAGACACTAAGATCCTAGTGTCTGTATAGTTATTGGGTGTCTTCACAAATATCAGACACAGATTAGCCCCTGCCCCTTACGGTAGCAGACTTAAGATGTCATCTCAACCTAGACAACATCACTTTGTCACCTAAATGCAGGGCAGCTTTTTAGCTGTTGTTAAATACTGTGACAGGAAATACTTTTGCAGATTTATAAAGTTATAGGACGGTCAACTTTATTTACTTATGTGTTCACAGCACAAATAGTTGGAGCCATTGTCTAAACTACATCATTTGAAAAAGGGTCTGAGATATTGTTTCCTAAATAATTTGAAGATCTGTATATACATGATAATATAGTATATGCATTGTATCCTTACCCTCAGCAGTCTCTCTAAGGCACTTAGGTGCCCATACATGGGATGATACCCATTTGATCGCAGAGTTATGATCGTTCAGCAAATCGATGTGCACCACTTTGCACAATTTATTCCCAGTCGATACTTTGGATGGATACTTAACACAAAGTACAGATAGTGTGTAGAAGATTAATGGCAGAGTAACAGAAATATACTCACCATGTGACGCTCGACTGGCCTCTGACGCACAGGGTGGGGGGATTATAACGCTAGCCGACTGCTTTTGAATAGCTCGTGATGCCGAGTTTAACTGCCTGAGGACCAAGCTCTTTAACATGGGACATGAGGACCATTTCTGCATCTTATTATTTTAGAACAGAATTTTTTAATGACACCTTCACTAATGATGTTTTAATAATTTATTTAACATGTTTTATTGTTCCAATAAAAATAATTCCACCAAAGATTGACACTTTTGTTAAAAAAAAACTTTATTTATAGTGACATAAATATTTATAATAACTGTTAAACCTATGGAATAAATAATAGCTTTACATCTTCTATATAATATATTCTATACCAGAGACAGTATACCTGTGAACTCATGATGACCATTACAGACACCCCCAGCCATATTGGGGCACTCAAGGCTTGATGTAGCTTCTAGAGCATGGAGGATGTGAACTGTCAAAGACCCTTTAATAACTATGACCACAAGTTAGTGCTACATGGAGATAATGAGAAAATGAAAAATGTGTAAGGTAATCTGTGCAAATCGTATTTGTCAAAGGTGTGCTGTGTGTCGCTAATATCAAAGGACCATGATTTGGATTGTGAACCACTTTCCAGGGCTTGTACCATATACGCTGCCATATACAGTTGAGCCCATAATTATTCATAACCCTGGCAAATTTTTATTTAAAGTTCCTTTTTTTCAACCAGCAAGTTATTTTTTGATGGTAAATGACATAGGTGTCTCCCAAAAGATAATAAGACGATGTACAAGAGGCATTTTTTTTATTTGCATTTGAGCAAAAGTGTCATGTCCAAAATTATTTATACCCTTCACAAACTGTAATGCTGGCCATACACATGCCGATAAACGGCCGGATTTTAATCTGACCGACTGGCGTGCGCGCTCTTGCCGTCGGTCAGGTTAAAATCCGGCCGTTTATCGGCATGTGCCCACATGGGGCGACAGATCCCTGTCGCCCCGCTTCTCGGCCGGCCAGAGATCCGACATGTCGGAAAATCTCTGGCCAATGGGAGCCGATGCCATAAGCAGCAATGAAGACGGCGTCTCCATCGCTGCTTATGGCCGGCACACAAAGGGTGCCTGGCCGATTGTGGGGCCCCAGAATGCAATGGGAGGCTAACGTGATGACATCATCATATCGGAGGGCGATATCGCTCCAGCTCGGCATGTGTATGGCCGGCATTACAGTCTCTCGGAAAATCCAAAGTTCTATACCATTCCATATAGTCCAAGCTGTTCTAAAGCATCCTAATTACTGTGATTAATTGGGAACAGCTGTTTCAATCAACACAACGGGTAAAAAACAGCAGCTCTCTGAAGTTGGTTTGTGGACAGTCATGGCTAAGACAAAAGAGCTAAGACAAAGTTCCAGTGGCTACAGAGCAAAGCATTATTGAAAAAATACAAGATGTTGCACACTGTGGAAAATCTCAGAGGATGTGATAAGAAGCCAAAAGTGACACCTGTGCTGGCCAGGAGGATAGTGAGAGAGGTGAAAAAGAATCAGAGGATCACCACCAAGGCAGACACAAGCCAACTGACACTGCACACTGCTGAGTCCCACGGATGCAGACCAAGGAGGACGTCACTTCTCCAAAGAATTTTCAAAAAAATAGACATCTCCCCAGATATGGTGGCCCACATCCCAAAATTTAATTTAAAAAGAGAGAAATACCAGGGGTGAACTACAGAGTAAACACACCCGCTATGTTTTTTCCCCTTGAACAATCAAGGGTAAGGGGACTTTTAAGGGCCACAGTTAGAAATTAGTAAGTAAGTAAGGTTCACTGCATGTATAACTGAGTAAACGTAGTTTGTTTTTATTATTATTGCCTCAACATGAGGCCCATAAACATAAAATGACATAAAATGACAACCACGTTCATATACTGTAGACATTTCCACCATTTCTGAATTCAAGACAATATCAATAATATACAAATGGTTAAGACAGGGATTAAATAAAAATTTTAACAGTGAATTCGGACGGGGGATTCCATAACTTAGAATCCACCCCACCCCAACGATCGATTTGTTCTCTTCATCAGGGGGTATTGTTGTCCTGTGTGGTCATGTCAGAATAGTGGAAGAGGTTTAAAATCATTCATGAGGAGGCAAAGTCCCCCAAGGGGTCGGACCCAGAAGAGGAACGGGGAGCCCAGGCAGCCTGCAGCGTATGCCCTCTGGGTACATGCTGGTTCTTCAGTAGTAATTAGTATAAAGTAATATATAGGAACAAAATAGGTATGCCAAATAGTGCAGGGTGGTGTGGGTCTCCTCCGTTCCCATGCACCTTATTTAATACCTGTCTTAACCATTTGTATATTATTGATATTGTCTTAAAATCAGAAATGGTGGGAATGTCTATATGAATGTGGTTGTCATTTTATGTCATTTTATGTTTATGGGCCTCATGTTGAGGCAATAATAATAAAACCAAACTACGTTTACTGAGGTATACATGCAGTGAACCT
Source organism: Ptychadena robeensis (assembly GCA_036250615.1). Classification (NCBI taxonomy): domain Eukaryota; kingdom Metazoa; phylum Chordata; class Amphibia; order Anura; family Ptychadenidae; genus Ptychadena; species Ptychadena robeensis. The sequence goes on from CM070039.1 coordinate 60,851,063, forward strand.
TACTTACCTTCATTTCTAACTGTGGCCCTTAAAAGTCTTTAAAATGTCTCTCTTTTGAAAAACTTCTCCAGAGAAAGCACACAAAAGCTGGCTTGGCCTTTGCAAATGCTCATCTGGACAAAAAGAAGAAGACTTCTGGTCTTCTGTGTTATGGTCAGATGAAACAAAATTTCCTTTATTCGGCATGAAAAAGGAGAAGAATAACTTGCTGATTGAATAAAAGTAACTTTAAGTCACAATGTGCCAGATGAGTTGGTGGGAGAAAATTTTATCTAGGTAAAATTTTTATTATTTTCCAATTACAGTCACTGAGATATCAGGCATGGGGTAGATATTAGTGAAAGGGATATTCCAGCTTCTAGTGACCGACCACCTGGCATAACTGCAATTACTGACACCAGAGCACCCAGCTCAATCAGAATGGAAGTCAGATTCCATGCTGATTTCAAAAGAACTGAGATAAATGGATAAAAAGGACATGTCAGGGATTGGCTGGGAAGGAAGGACTAGATCATGATGGGCATTCTCCAACCAGAAGCTAACTGTTTGCGGTGAAATCAAATAAAAAAATGTAATCATAGAAGTGGAGCGAATTCTACCATTGCAGAACTGAAGGTTACTTAGCCTGGAGGTTTTGGGTCTTTTGCAAGGTTGTTTTCTGGTCTTATAAGTGACCAGAAAAAACGACCTTGCTTTAAGTTCCAAATCTCCATCTAGTCATTTGAGCTCTGCTGTACAGGGACTGCAAGAACTGAAATCCAATGACCAAAAAGGCAGGACTGAAAGTCCATCATAAGTCAACTCTGATTTAGATTTCTGCAGAGTAAGTACATGTTCCTCACATAAATCTTTTATAAGCAACAAGATACACCAGTTAACCAGAACAATTTCCCCTCTCATTGAACAAAATATATTACAGTAAAGAATACAGCAATGGGCTAGAGCTAGTAGCCTCAATAGCAGCTCTGTCATTATAAATAGTGATAAGAAGCATAAAAAAATTCGTATTCACAAAATATATTTGTTAATTCTATAATTTGTGATCTCCAGTCATTTTAACCTTCTTTGTGCATATTGGCACATGTACATGTGCATATTTTGCGAACGCAATGTATGGTGCTTTTCCACATTACCTTTATTATCACTATTTAACCTTAACCTTGTTGAAAACATGTTCCCTTCTGTTTGTTCTCTGCAATGAGCGTAATGCCTAGAAGTGACCAAACATTGCCGTGGCATGATCATGTGATGACACTCTGGGCACATCCTCATGGCAACAACAGGCAGCCGCTAGAAATTATCTCTGCTTATTGTTTTCTTTTAAAATTTCCTACTCATTGATTTCAATGTCCCTGTCACACATTGTCTAGTGATGCCTGCATTGCATGGAATTGGCACACCTATGGCGGGTCTACCTTTAGAGGCTCTTGGTCCGGCCCCCTTATCAAATTTAAGAAGCCAATGTGGCCCATTAGTCAAAAAGTTTGCCCGCCCCTGTTCTAGATCTTCACAAATTCTCAAAGTGTCGATATTCACAATAAAAATTTGTGATTAGAATATTCTCAAGCAACACTAATTATAACTAGAGGATCCACTGGCCATAGCATACATAATTCTCATCCGAATGTCCAGAGTGAGTGTCCTACAGCTCTGAAGAGACTCCAGAGTTGCATGTGGTCACCAGCAAACCCTAGCCTGTATGTAGCAGATGAAAGTGGTTCCCAAACTTTGCTTGCAAGACCCCCTTTTCTATATAGGAACATTATCAAGCCCCCTCACCCCATTCAAGCTACACAGGTTAAGAATGAGGGCCAGCGCAATACAGAAACACACAGGGTTTTATTAAAGGTAACAGATGTGGTAGCATTACCACTAGCACGTCCGTACCACCATAGCTGCAGCGTTAGTGAAATGGCCCTCAAACTTTATTTTAAATATAACTCCCTTTTCACAAACAACAATCATGCAAAGACATGCATCATATATACACACACCAATCATACAGAAACATTCATCATTCACATAGAGATACACACACATTACATGCATCTGCCTACTGTCTTCAGCTAGTTTTCCCAAAGTTGTCTTCCTGTTTGTCCATCCATCAGGCTTGTCTGATTGGCTGGTAGTGGTAGGTGAGGGTGGGTGGTCTATGTGCAATCTCCAGAGGAAAAAGAGAACTGACAGCAGGGAAAGCCAAAAGACAGCTGAGTTATGCAGATCTCCCTTCCTCTGACTGGCGATTCTCACATAGAGAGCTCCAAGTGCCACCTTGGCTGCCCCCTAGCTGTGCCCCCCCCCCCCAGAATACCTCTGTGCCCCCAGTTTGGGAACCACTATAGTAGATGGAGCTGACATGACTGTAGACTTTAGACTGTAGGGTACTGAAATTATTTTTTTTTAGGGTAAACGTAACATGCACAGTTTGAATGAAAAAAAACCCTTCCCTCCCAAATACCCTCAACAGTAATTCTCACTGCCATTGGGGTAACTGGACCATAGCATCCTCATCTGTACACCCATGTATATCCACCTACTGCCAGGTTAGAATAAGCCTTTACACCATTGTAATAAACTCTCCTACACATTATATACTATCACCAGACATTGTAATGCATCCTCACCAACAAGGAGCATGGGCTAGGAAAGATACTTGGTATCTTCCAACAGCTGCCTAGGCACAGGGTATATTTATTTGTAAAACCTGGGGAAAGGAAGACTTATATTGGCAATATCATCCAATCATGTTTTAACATCATATTCTAACCTGCTGAGGGAAAATTAAAAGCTGGAATCTCATGTTTGCCAAGCTTTATGTTTCTTCTAAAACGTTTTTAAATAAAGCTGCTGATGTCCCAAATGTATATACTTCTCTGTACAAAGGCACCTGACCCAATGGTAGACAGGAAAGGGGGTGTCTTGCCGTCAAAACACGGTAGAAGATTCTAGGCTTTCCGTGTCTGCTTGTGATTTTTCCTCTTGGGATTTTTCCTCTTGGGTGTCAAAGGCTTTGTCTATGATGTATATTTGATATTCAAGGGGAATTTCATTCCTGCATTAAAAAAAAACAAGACAGATTAATTATTTTAAAAATATATATAAATTGTGAACTGTAAACTGATATTCCCCTATATTGCCAAAATAGGTGAACAGAATGTCCCAGCGTTAATGTAGAGCACAAAACCCTAATATAAAAGTACTGAAAGATCTTTGGGAAAAATTGGAACATCAGGTTTTTCCTTCGAACATCAGTACCTGATTTCACAAAGGCTTTTTGGTGAAATGGCACAGAAATACTCCACATCCTTGGTGAAAAGCCTTCACAAAAAAGAGAAGGCTACTGTAACAGACACAAGGGAATGAGTTGGAGTTTCAAAAAAAAGCACATGGTTTTGGAATAGGAGGTACAACAACCACCTACAATGGTCAGTTGTCTCCAGACTTTTGAGTGTTTGTATCTGGGACTCTAGGTGAAATCTCTTAGTACAAACGATCTCCCCTCTGAATCCGATCCCAGGATGGATAAATGGTGGGGGTCTGGATGGGAGAAACCATTCAGACTTTATAGTCCTTAATGCCATTTGTGTACCATCTGACTATACTACAAATATCCATCAGGGGAGATTTCTTCCTGATTATCCAACGTTGCCTGTAACTCCCTGATACCCCATATAGGTAAGTTTTATCATGGTCTGTATATTTATAATTCAGCGGAATCCTTCCCTCAAGGAGGGGGAGCATGTTGGCGGTTGTAACCACAATGCAAAAAAACTCTCTGGATCAATTTAGTTTTATTTGTATTACTTTTTAGTAGTTCCTTTCTATTGAATAAAGTGTCATGCCCACACATCCAACAGTGTTTTTGCCAGGATTCTGAGAGCTCAGTCAGTCACTGTTGAACTGTGTTTGGTACAGTAGCCTGCCCATAGATATTGCCTGACTTTTTTCTCACACATCAAGGCACCAATATGTAACTGGCCTGTGAGACCTATTTGCCACAGTTCAGACCCAAATGACACCAAGCCAACCAAGAATGGTTGTGCAGGAAACATGAGGGCAGGGTCACTCTTTCGCAACGTACCATGGGCCTCCCTTTAGCTTTGCTTCAAGCTTTTGTTATGGGTATGTTATTGATTAAACTCACAAAAACAGTACAGAACCAATATTTTACATCAATCTCAAGTGCCTGGATACTCAAAACTGTAACATTCATAATTGCTCTAAAAAGCAGCCAGATTTAAAAAAAAAAAAGGACCACATTGGGCTAGATGTTTTTGTTCTAAGCATCTATTCTATAGAGGAAATCATCTTTGATCTTTCAATTGTTTTTTAACATTTAACTATGCTGTCTTCTTTGAACAATTCCCAACCATTCCCCTACAGATGCTTTAGCCTGAATGCAAGCCCTCTCTTACTGTCTCCCATGGATAATAGATGTTATGTAACCTATAAGAAGATCACAGATGGTTTTTAAATAATCTAAAGCTGGCCTGCAGCTTTCATTTTTCCCTCTATAGTAAAATGCTCAGTTGGCGGAAGTGATTTTATTATGAAGAGATGGAAATAAGGTGCAAGGCAGTGTGTGGGGTGGGGAGGGAGCACTGGGCTTAATGCAGAGACATATTGAAATGACTTGAGATATTAAAAAACAACCAGTGAAAAAAACACATCTTGCCATTAAATCAAGTAATACTTTAAAAGGGGGTTATATAGCCTAGGTCATCACTTAAAAAAATGTCTCAAACAAACCTAAACTAAGCCCTGCTTATATAATCTCTGGCATTTTCTACAGACCTTTATAATTGACAGTTTTCTAACTGTTAAGGGTCATAAAGTTTTTGTCAGACCCACCCATGGATTTAGAGAGGCATTTTGGTGAAAAAAATAATCACAAACACTTCCAATCACATATAAAGTGGATCTACAGCAAGCTCCTGCCAATTGTGCAGAGCTGGACCATTCCCATTTACCTCCAGCCAAACAAAAATGCCAGATAGCAGAGTTGAATTCCAACAGAATAAGCAGAGCAGGCACCAGTATCTATACACTAGCTGTACATATTCTCTGAACCCATTGACCGATTTATGGAGACCGGGCTATTACAAGGTTACTTACATATGGAAGGAGTGTATTAACGGTATGTGCATACTTCATGCTCATTCCATGCAGTGAATGCATTATGTGACAGAAACTCCTCCCATATTTAAATAACCATGTAATAGCCGAGTTAGTCAAGGCTATTTAGCATGAGAATGGGTATTGCTAGTGTAAGGCACGTTTAATTTATTCAACGCTGCACCCTTTGTTGAAACTAAACTCTTTAGGTAGCCATACATGCTAGGATCCTGATTCTCTAGTGGCCAATTGCATCTTGATGATGTCGCTCAGAGGATCGGAGCACACTTCTTGTGTGTCAGAAATTAATTTGGATCGGGAACAAGTTGGATCACCGTTGGATCCGACTTGTGGTGCAATCCTAGTCGATATGTCCAGGTGGCCACATCGATTTGTGACTGAGTGATCAGCGGGCACCCACACGGTGGTCAATTGGCCGTAAATCATAGTGTGTATGACTAGCCTTTTGGCTTGCTTGAGGGGTGAATACAGCTCTGTTTCCCGCCACTGGCCTTTATGGCTCAGCATGGAGGGAATGGTCCAAGGCCTTGTCTTCTGGGCAATAAAATATATTATATATAAACATATTATGAGATATACTATTGAACATATTATGACACTAAAATATGCTTCCAAAGGGCTCATTGTACAAGGAAAATGCTCATTATTCTGGGGATATAGGGATTGTTTGCAAATATGTTCCAGACTGCAGGTACCCATTACTTTGACTACACCAAACACTGAATTTGTAGTTTCACACTGATGCTGCCACAAAAGTATATTAAAGTAAATATGCATTCCTTATTATAAGTTTCAGAAAAAAATTAACCAACTTCCATGATGCCATGCCTTAAAAATGATCATATATTGATTTTTTTTGGATCATAAAATCGAAATTGAACATTAAATTAATCAATCCGGCATCAGACATGTTGGTAAGTTTTAGTTGATTGTTCGAGTATCTGATGGGGTTCTCTTGCTTTTACAGGGCTAAGGAGAGGTATTAATCTGTTTCGCAATGTTATATGATCAACTTTAAAGCAGAGTACAGATGCTAAGATATGGGCCAAATCGATGGCCGCTTCAAGCGCTCACGGCCATCTATCTGGTCCATATGATATGCGCCCACTGCTGTTTTCGAGCGGGACAAATCAATCCCGCTCAAAAACAGCCATATAGCTGGTCTCCAGGCAAAGCTTGAGCTGAGCCGGGGAGAGAGCAGAGCTGTCTCCCCAGCCACGCCGATATCTGACAGCAACATGATGACGTCATCAAGCTGCTGCAGGGTACATCGGACGGCTAGAATATCCCTGTACCCTGCTTAATACTGATGTATTTTAAGTCGATCTAATTATAAATAAAACCGTGGATGTCCACCATTAGACTTTAAATAATTGATAAATGATGAGTTCAATGTCTTCTAAGTACACAAAATAAAATACAGTAATATGGTACTGAAAGCCATTATTAAATAAAAACAGCAGATAACGGTTTTTGGCATTAAACCCAACAGTAAACCCTCTGTCAGCTTTGTTGCTCTCTATGGCCCAATTGGGGGACTCCTCCTTATTTCCTGTTCTGGAGAATGGCCTCATTGGGACAGGAAATAGGCATCTCCAAAGCCTGACACAGATTCTACTTTTTCCTTTTTTAGGTTTCTTCTCTGCCTGTGAGACCAGGGGATATATTTTTTCCCTTCTAATACCTAATACCATATGTTCTTCCACATATGGCAAAAAAAAGTCTAAGTTACAGTGGGTTTTAAATGGCAGCCAAAAACTGGTACCACATTGCTGTGCCATATTATTACTTTAATAAAATTTGAAACAATTAATACATGTGACTGAGATCAACCTCTCAGAGCCATTTGCGGAGGGAGGTGGGAAGGTGAAAGGAGCTTCCAGGTGAGCAGAGGAGGAAGATGCACCGTGCATGGACTGTCGTTCTTCGGAGCAAGCAGGCAACAGATTTCCAGGGAACTTAGCCAGGGGACTGCTTAGCGGGGAGAGCTGTGCAAATGAAATAGGAAAATACAGGTGACAATGATGAAGGTGGGACATACCCAAATCACATGCACAACGGAGTGTTAACCAATCAGCCACATACAACCTTTTGTTTGTAACCAACAACTCAATGGTTTTTAAAGGGCGCCCAGTATTTATTTTTCAAGTTTATTAGCATCGACGCGTTTCGTGGCAGATCATGCCACTTCTTCAGGATGAATATATATTTTTATTATTTTTACCGAGTTATCTCCACTGAGAACTTTGAGATTTTTTCTTCTGTCGGATCGTCCATCAGACAGCCGAGAAGAAAAAATCTCAAAGTTCTCAGTGGAGATAACTCGGTAAAAATAATAAAAATATATATTCATCCTGAAGAAGTGGCATGATCTGCCACGAAACTCGGCAAATGCAAATAAACTTGAAAAATAAATACTGGGCGCACTTTACATGCTTCTTTATTATTATTGGGATTAATCCCATGTTCTCCAGTTAAAACGTATCATACACCGAAGTCCGAGACCAGTATCTACTGTGCCTCCCTCCGGTTCAATAGAGGCAATTAGGAGCGACCACAAAATAAGTTATTCTACATAGACAAAGTTCTTACCCCAACAACTAAGACAAAATATACTTTTTTTCCTCTCAAAAAGACTCCTCCCTCTCCGCATAACTTTTGTGTGAGAAAATATATAATTTTTATGTCGACTTTGCTTTATCCAAAAGATAGAAGACAGAACTGATTAAATAAACTCAATGGTTTTGGTTATTTGGAGCAACACAACAGTCTTTTAAAAAAATATATGATAACTGGTAATATTACAACCCACTCATTTCAAATAAATCCAGGTTCTAAGCTTAGAGAGCACTACTAAAATTTGTAAACTGATTGGTTGAACATCTATTTGTCATTTACATAACAGTTTGTTGTTTCAATCTGCATTAGGCAGTTAACCATTATCTTATTTATCAAAAGAAATACAGTGCCATTAAGTATTTTTTTTCCTCAATGGGTATCTCAGCCATGATGGGACTCATTTTAAAATTACACTCATTTATTCAAGGCAATAGGCACAGGAAAGTCAGAAGGAAGTCTTCTGGTAGAAAATGTTAAAACAATAATCCCCAGATATTAGCTATCGCCACCTAAAGATAAATATAATCTATTTATTTTCTTCATTGTTAATGCTAAAGTGGACCTACCACCAGAAAATTATGATTACATTAATGGCACTAGAAATTCCGGTAATAGGGAGGAAAGCATAAAAAAACCCTGTAATGAGTAATTTAAGAAGATCCCCCGCAGCCCTCCCTCACTTCCTGGCCTGGCAGCGGCCACCGGAAAGGAGCTGAGATCTCAAAGCACTGGGATTGCTGGGTACTTCCGTGATCTCAGCTCTCCATTGAAGTACACTGACAAAAATTCTCATAGAAAACCACTAAATGCCCCCCCAGTGGCCCCCAGCGATATCGCACCCTGTGTTAACCCCCGGAAGCCTGGTGAAAAAATATGGAGCCTTTCAAAAGACTCCACAGAACAACAGGTAAGTATATTATAGTATATATAAGTATATTATTAAAGGATCGTAGAGCCCTAAGCCACCATCACCAGCTCAGAGGTAAGTCAAACTTAATTTTACATTTATATTTTTTACCTATTCAGTATACATCCACTTTAAGACATATACATTGGGTCATAAACAAGTCATTAATAGTCAATTATAGAGGGGACAAACAAAATAAATAAATAGTCTGGAATATTTTCTACATTGCACATAGAAAGGCAATATAGTAACTCAAAAGTCATGGGATACTAAAAATTAAGCACATGTATGTATCCATTACCAGAGCCGTATCTGGAATTCAACGTTAGGAATGTATTCAAACTAGAGATAAATGAGTATGTAAATATGTTTGATTTCCCATGGCACATATTTCCCAAGATTCTTAATGGCATCTGAGTAGTGATGGCTCAAACCCGGAATTTGATGCTCGCGAACGGCGAACGCGAACTTTTGCGGAAGCCGGCGAACCCGCGAACCCGCCATTGACTTCAATGGGAGGCGAATTTTAAAAAACAAAGGGGGGATCTGGATGATTTTCCGGATTTTCCGGCGGATTTAGTGGTTGAAAAAAAATTTTATTGGGAGTTTTGCCATGGTTACCCTCTGTCATGTCATTGACACAGGGTAGACCCCTTGAAATACTTTCCCAAACACTATTGTGGCCAGAAAA
>CM070039.1:60866628-60878400 GCA_036250615.1 Ptychadena robeensis
GGACACTGGGTCCGATAAACTTTCGGAACTCGCTGCCCCTCCACCCCCCCTCCTTGTATAGCAGGAGGTAATAGATATAAAAAGGTAGCCATACATGATTTTTTCATTTGATCGACCCAAAAATTTTTTTATGTCAATCGAATGGGAATCCATTCCTGCCCATCTTGTTCGATAAAAAGTGATGGTTAACAAACAACATATCAACATTCGAGTGGTTGTTTTAAATTTTAGTTGATCGGACAAGTATCTGGAGGGTTTCTATGTATTTTGATTTGATTGGTATAGATCAGTGGTGGGCAACTGAGTTGAGATGTAGGGCCACAAGTGCGGCTCTCGGCATCACTAAAGGCCTTAGTAAAAAATAGTACTAAGGCACATTTATATCATGTTCCTGGCCTGGCCTGAAATGCAGTTTCTGGAATTTAATAAGCAAGCCATTCAGTGTGACCACTTCACAGGTGAGTTGCTATGCCCTATGCATCAACAGTTTGGTTTTGGGGCCGCAGAACAATGCCCAAAGAGGTGCATGCGGCCCCCGGGCCGCAGGATGGGCACCTAGGGTATAGATGGTATTATGAGGCATGCAGTATAGTACCATCAGACTCTGCCTTTCCTTGCCTGCATTACACTTTTATAAAAAAAAATGCATGGAACATGCTATCATTACCAAAAAAAAAATGACTGAGCTTTTTAATAAGATTTTAGGCACATTGCAAAAGAAAAAGTAAGACTGTAGCATTTGTATTTTTTGAACAAACAATGTTTCAAGTAATGCCAGGATTTTTACATAAGGTAAATTTCTGCTATTACTTTAAAAGTTATTTATTCAATAACTACATGTGCTAGAGTCACAATTTTTTCAGTCTTCTTTTGCAATGTGTCTACAAATATCATTTATAAGCTCAATAATTTTGTTAATGGTAGCATGTTAAGAGAAATTGCAATTTAATAGAAACCGTCATAACGTGGAAATTCATATTTGGCTTTCAATAGGGGAATGCTGTATTTATGATTTCTCTTACATACAAATCCTCTGAACATACAAATTACTGAGCATATGAAAAAGATTTTTAGACATATGGCAAAGAAAAATGATGACACTAGCACATGTAGTTATTAAAAAAATAACTGAAGTAATGGCAGAAGTTTTTCTTATGTGAAAATCCAGACATTGCGTGAAACATTTTTTTATTTAAAAACTAAAAAAAGCTTTTTTCTTTTGCAATGTGTCTAAAACAATTTTTAAAATGCTCAGTAATTTTGATAATAGCATGTTCAGAGGATTTGCAATTTATTATAAGCTTACATAAAGTTTTCCTTATGCAGACATCAGCATGTTTGGATACAATGTATCATTATTTCTGCCATGATCAGATACAATCAACCTCTGAATGTGGATACAAATGTCTAATAAATGGTGAAGATGGATGTCTATTTAGAATTATGTTATTATTCATCTGTGTTTCATATCACGGATTGTCTGGGCTCAGGAGCTGACATTTCAGTATTATGCTCTATTAATTACTTAAACATTTTTCTATTAAACTTATTTTTGGTGTGATATGTAAAGCTTCTATATTGCTGACATCACAGCTTTGCAAAGTGGTGCGATAGGAAATCGAACAGGGATTATGTTGGATCCCTGTTTTATCGATTTTTCTATGGAGTAGGATTAATCACTCCAGGTGGGCTGCCTACAATTCCCAAATTATCATTCACTGAGCGATGGCTGCGAACGTGCAGGGTGATCGATCGTTCAGTAATTTAATAAAAAATTTATCCCTGTTTGGGGGCCTTAAGGCCATGATGGTAAACCTGGGTCACTCAGAGCCCTCTTCTACTCTCCAAAAACTGCAGCCTATTGACACTTCAAGACAATCAGAAACAGTGGGAGGGACAAGCAGTGAGCCAAGGAAAAGGTGTGTATGTAATATGAAAGAAAGAGAGTAGGATTATATTATTTTTAACCAGCCACTTCACCTTTAAAGTCAAAGGTAAGAGATCTTATAACAATACCATAATTTTAATCTCTCCTAATCCCTTTACGATTGAAAAAAATAGCACAGGCAATCCATCGCCTAAGTGGGAACATAGCCTAAGGAACATATTGAGGAAATGGAAGACTACAGGTATAGTTCAAGTTAAGGCTGCAAGTGGCAGACCAAGAAAAATCTTGGATAAACTGAAGCGACGACTGGTGAGAACAGTTAGAGTCAACCCACAGACCAGCACCAAAGACCTACAACATCATCTTGCTGCAGATGGAGTCACGTGCATCGGTCAACAATTCAGCGCACTTTACACAAGGAGATGCTGTATGGGAGAGGGATGCAGAATGATGCAGAGAAGGCCTTTTCTCCGCCCACAGCACACAGCAGAGCCGCTTGAGGTACACATTTGTACAAGCCAGCTTCATTTTGGAATAAAGTGCTGTGAACTGATGGAACTAAAATGGCCATCTAAGTCCCCAGACTTGAATATCATTGAAAATCTGTGGTGTGAGTTAAAGAGGGCTGTCCATGCTCAGAAGCCATCAAACCTGAATGAACTAGAGATGTTTTGTAAAGAGGAATGGTCCAAAATACCTTCAACCAAAATCCAGACTCTCATTGGAAGCTATAAGAAGCGTTTAGATGCTGTCATTTCTGCAGGAAGAGGATCTACTAAATATGGAGTTAATTTATTTTTTGTGGTGCCCAAACTTATGCACCTGCCTAATTTTGTTTAAACAATTATTGCACATTTTCTGTAAATCCTATAAACTGTGTTTCACTTCTCAAATATCAGTGTGTGTCTCCTATATGATATATTTCATTGAAATTTTTTATCGTAACAACAAGCGATTTATACAGAAAAATCATGAACATTGACATGGTTGCCCAAACTAACGCACCCACTGTATAATCTTCTGCAGTTATACATAGAACCCATGTAATTAATCTTTCATATCAGAGTATTGTGTTTAAATTGATAATTTAATTGTGCTAATTTGTCATTTGTAGCACAAGGGGACAAGGTCACTGTTTCATGATGCCAGACCGCTGTCTGACGCAGAATTTGCAAACAGAGCAGTCTTCATATTATATTCATAGGGAGAAAAAAATGCAGACCAGATAATTGACTGAGATCTCTTTACCAATGGTAATTGAATTCTGAAAGCACTGGTATTAATCTTTTACAATGCAGAATAAATTGAGTACAGTCAATGTACAGAGGGAGAAGCAGAGGAAAGAGGTAAATAGTTCTGCCCATTAAAGAGAAACTTGAGTCACTTTCAGATAAAAATATTCCTTTAAAAGAAAGACATGCAGGGTGCAATATATAACCACCAATGGCAATAGGTGGGACAGAAAGTATAGGGTACTGGGTTCTCCACTGCTAGCCAGAAAATTAAACTTCATTAAAATCTGCTTTTTATGTTTTAATTAATCCAAAGTTCAATCTGTAAATACCTAAATCAATTCGGCATAGCCTTGATAACTAGGTGATGACACAAAGTCAGGGGTGGGAAAACTTTTTGACAATGGATTCTTAAATTTAACAGAGGGGCCGGGACAAGAGCACAAATCACAAATACGCTAAAAACACACTATTTGCATTAAGGACGCATTTAATGCGTTTTCAATGCATTTGAACACTTTAACACTGGCCTATGCAGTGAGACGCCTTAAAATGCAACACAATGCAAAGTGATGCTCAAGCTTCAATGTGTCCAGTTCCATTGAATTATCAAAAAAAATTTTTTAAAGCATCAAAACGCCAGACTTCGACGCAGGTCTATCACAGAAGTTTGACACTAGTGAAGTACTACAGTAGAAGTAGGATCCACAATTTTACCTGCTTCTTGCCACTACAGGTCAGTTGACTGCCTGTTCCTGCCATCTCCTACAATTCTTTACTTTATTGGTGTCTGTACGTTGCTAAGGGATGATGCAGTGACCTCATGATTTTTGGTATTGATAAAGGGCTCTTTATACTGTAGCCCATGTGGGGGTTTTGGCTGGTAAGGGATGTGCTAGTGGTAATACTTGCATGCAGAGCTTGCATCAACCATACACTTTGCATGTGCTGCTCCGACTGCAGGGTGTTTGTGGTAACAAGCCACATTGCTCATTAGTGTTAATGCAGAAGCAGCTAGTGTCAAAGGGCCCTTAAAGATTATCCAACACACTGACATAATGGATAACTTGCTGAGCATTCATTATTATTGAACCTCATGAAATACATAGAAAGTCTCTTGACATTTGTTGAATGATAACCGAAGGTGATGGTGTAATGTGCAGTGCTCTGCAAGTTTTGGAAATGGCTAATTTAGTTCAGGTGCCTTCAGGTGCATGGGAGCATGCAGTTCCATTGCCTGCCAGCACGTAACAGAGGTATTGGTGCTATATTGAGGAATACAGTCGGTCTACAGCAAACAGTATGCTACATAACTTCATATTAAAACCGTGCTATTGTTGCCAGACCAGTGCAGTCCTGATTGTTAAGCTACACAGGCCGTTAATTGCCTAATGGTTTTGCCCACCCCTGCACTAAGCCTATGACAACCATCCTCCTGTGCTGGTGGGAGGATTCTTTATATGATAAAGCCTCAGTGTAACACATCATTAAGGTTACAGTCAGGTTAAAAAATAACTCTACATCTGTGCTTTGGTTAATGAAGAAGCTTATTTGAATCATGTATCATGATAGAAGGAGAAGGTGATGATATAGGTATCTCCCTGTTAGTGTGAAGGAAGTTACCTCTCTGCTTTGTTCCTCTCCTTCCACCACTTGCTAACTTGACCCTATACTGCACATCTCCTTAAGACCCATTCTACCTGCTTTGCCCCTGCATTGACTGCACTACTCAACCTCTTCCCATCATCCTTTAAACATGCCATAGTTCTCCCTATACTGTAGAAGCCCTTTCTTCCCTCTAGCTCCGGACTAATTTCTCTTCTTCCTTTAGCTGACTGTGAATTCCCTGTTGTTCGATCATTCAGCAATTCTTGCATACGCACTGTGATCGATCACACAACGATTGCATTTCCAGGTTTATTTTCAAATGCAGAACTTGAAAGGTGTGCTCCCTCCCTAGCCCCACGATGAGATGAACAGAGCGTTCATTTCCTTTACAAAAATGTTTCTTGAGTTTTGCCATCATCACCATCATGTCATCAGCCATTTATTTCAATTAGATTGTAACCCTGAACTTACCTCCTACTGTGCCGTATCCTGTACCTGTGTGCTATGCGTAATATATTGGCGCCATATAAATAAATGATAATAATATTAGCAGTGGTGGTTTTTTGGGAGAAGTTGGCTTTATATGCTTAAAAAGAACTGTTCTGCAGTTATGTTTTTGCTGCCTATTTTGCTGCTTCAGATGTCAGGGAAATCTGGTCATGACCTGGAACTCTAGCCCCCCTTCTAAATGTCCCCTGTCTAACTGTCAATAGGAGTTCTGGTTTTAAGACATATATTACATATACAGGACTATTTCCTGAAAGATATAAGCTTCCACATGAGCAATATATTCCATTACACACAGAATTAAGTATTGTTGACATCTCCAGCAATGCCCTATGCTATTCTTGCACCTTTTCTGCAGTATAGCTTGGGGGATTAATCCTTCAATGAGCTGTCGTGACTTTTGATGTTGATGCCCCTTGAGAAAAAATTTACACCTTTAGATCAGTATAGTGGACGCTCTGATAGAATGCATGGTGATTGGAAAGTTTAGAAATCTCCTGATATTACATGGTTTTGGTAGAACAAAAGTTGATAGTACAGAAATGGTATCGTAGGATTGTAAGGTGTATGGGGGAAAGTATCTGTCCAACTACTGAGCCAGCATACTAAACTAACTGTGTGACCGAAATATAGAGATGAGAAGACAGTTATACCATTGTCGCCTTAACATGAACACTTCAAATAATTTGCCAAGGAGGTCAGGAGTCGAATTAATGCTAGCCATACACAGCCCGATAAATAGCCCGATCAACCAAGCCCGATCGAAGTTTGCCGATAAAAAAATCGGCGTTTTCTCGGATGATCTAACAAAAAATCCCCACATAGAAAAAATGATTTTTGAACGATGTAATAGTTTCGATCGTACATCATAGTTGGAGTTTATCGTCATTTTTGTCATCCAATTTTTCATTCAATGGGAAGTAATAGTAATATCGGGGATGATCGGTGTTCATTTAGTCAGGCTACAAGAAAAGTAGAACGATGTAACCGGACCAATTAAAATTTTCCAACATGTCCGATCATGTGATGGCCGATTTTCTGCTAAATTTTGATCGGGAAAGCTCTGTCGGACCATGTGGGCAAAACCGGATTTATGCCCGATTAACGAAAAACTTCGATCGGGCTTGGTTGTTCGGGCTATTTATCGGGCTGTGTATGGCTAGCAGAATGACTTTTGGGGGGGAAATCAGATAATGGCACTACTGTAAAAGAAAAATTTAATCTGTGAAAAAATGATGGTCTTTTAAAAAGAAATATCGCATTTTTTGGCATCCAAGATGCTCTGTTGTATAGGACGCACCCTATACAGCAGAGTGTTTTATCCTGGTAAAAAATACTGGGTAACTGCATAGCTGGAGTTAAAAGGGGCAGGGAAGTTGGCTTCCTCCGCCTCCTGGGGCGATTCTGCAGAGCTGTATAGGAGCAGACTAAAGCCTGGCATACACACGCCGATTAGCGGGCGATTTTTCCACTGACCGATGGGCGTGCGCGCTCGCGCCGTCGGTCGGCGGTAAATTCTTTGCACTGATACTACCATCAATAAAATAAAAAATAAAGCAGCTTTTATTTATTTGTGGAATGGGGGGGGGGGGTTATAAATAGGATTTGACTATGATGGTGAGTGTACATAGTTCTAATTTTTCTGTTTATTGTTCATTTAAGTAAAATGTTTAAAAATCTGTTCCATTTTAATTATTCAATTGACCACAAAGTTATGGAAAACGGTCAAGTAATGGAAAGAGCCATGATCAGTAAAGTAGGAAAATTTCAGTTGATGGTACAAGTATATGACATGTTTTCAAGGTATGAGTTGGCACCTCATCTATTGATATTCAACTGCCAATCGAAATTCGAATTACACAAGTCGATAAGATTGAAGATTGATTTAGAAAGGTTAATGTATGACCCCCTTAAGACTAATTTAAAGAACAATAAAAAAGACCAAGTCAATTGCAATTGTTCCTTTAGGAGGCACTTTAAGGTTCAGTGTTGTCATTGCCCTTGAAAACTGCTTTTATGGCTTTTTCCAAAGGTTCCAACAATTACAGCCTGCCAAGGAACATCCATTTAAACAGATTGACATACAACCATCAAGACATTTAGGATGCTGAGATGTATTAGGAAGCTACAGAATCCTGCCATCTACTCCCCCAGCCATGATCCAGTTGAGTTGATAAGATAGACAGGGAAAGGAAAAATAACACTAAACATCAGCTTTAAGAACTGTCCTCTAGGACTTATTTATGGTATCCTACTTGCTAACTGCTGCTATTGCATGAAAACATGGAGTTTTCAGCCTGCTCCATGAAATGGTAATATCTATCATGGGTAGGTGAATGCCCAGTAGTGGGGTGCCAGAAGATGTGATTTAAATGTATTGAAATGTATGCCCTGTTTTCCTCTGGGAGTTAAACAGTTAACCTGTTGTTTGTGCAGATGTTGATTTGTACTGTGGAAAGGTCAGGAAGATTCTAGCACCTGCTAGAAACTTCTGTGTATGTACTGTGCCAGCTCAAGTATATAAAAGTGTCCACCTCAGCTGGGAATGGCATTGCAACATCCACAATGGCTGGCACATTGATTTCCTGATTGTAACAAATCCCCAAAACTGTACCCTGCATTCCGGCTTGGCTGCAGTGAAGTAATTGTTATCCCTTTATTTGGATTAAGCAAGGAACTACTGTTGTGGACATTCACATCTTTGATTGGGGAACTGTGACCAAAGATCATGATAAAAACCTGGAGTTAGGGGACAGCTGGCAGGGGGGAAGGGGGTGCATCCTTATCAGCTCATCCTGGGCCTGATACTCTGCTTATACTGAGAGATCCTGCAAGGGTGGATGAGTTGCTAGAAGCTTACAGATAATTCTGGGCCTTCTGGAGGGACCTGGAAACCAGCAGACACCTGCTTAACCTCTGTCTGACCTCGCTCCCATTACAGCCCAGTATATCCCCAATCACCAGATGCACTTTATATCTTTGGGTAACACTACAAAACATGACTAGTTATCAGTACCTGTGAGATGGCTGCTGGTGAATTCACCCTGGTGTCCCCATCTGTCTTTAGCTCTTGGTCACCAGGTGGAAAGAGGAAGGCCGGGCTTGGACTGGAATGCCGCTGTCTTCTCATAAATGGAAACACACTGCAGGAAAGAAGATTGGTTGCTGTAAGTTGTATAGGTTGGTAGGTTTTTTAAAAGCCCCACAAGGATTTTCACTGTTAGAAGTCTGGAATGTAATTAATATGTTTTCACTCTACAAATGAAGACTAAATGATATTGTAGTGTTGACAAGGATCACACAGGAGATATCAAGCATTTCTGATTACAGATGTATGCTTCACCCCAGACTAGTCTCAGATTTTACACTCTAGAGGAGTTGTCGGCCAACTAGATTCTTTAAGGTGCCTGTCCCTTGCTTAAACATACTGTCGCATACAGACAGCTGTATTGAATGAAGTGAAGTCCACACAAGCAGGTTAGGGGATAGGTTTTACTATAGGGAGAACCAAATTTTTCGGACCATAAGAAGCACTTTTTCACCCCCAAAATTGGGGGGGGGGGTGTCTGCGTCTTATGATCTGAAGTCACACCTTGGTTTCCCGCCAGCTCTACAGGCATGGAGATTAGCCGGGGAGCTGGAGAAGCAGTCAGTTGAGAGACGCCAGCTCTCCAATCTGTACTGTATAATTGCCTATGCCAGCAAAGCTCAGAGCCCTCAATGCAATGAAGAGAGGCATAGATGAACAGGCATCTATCCCTCTCTCCCTCCGTGGAAACTGCAATCACTCTGCAGCTCCCACTGACACAGTAACAGCCAGCCGGAGAGGAGAGCAGAGGCGAGTAGTAGACTGTGCTGCCCAGCCCCCCTCCTCCTGATCAGTGTTGAGAATGACGTGCTGTGCTGAGAGTGTACTGCTGTTAGTTACATCTACTGGCTGAATTGAATATTGCATTCATTGAATTCATTGCATTAACCCAATTGATGTGAAAACATATATATATAATCTTTTTTTTCTGGTTTTCCTGCCCTAAAAACTGGGTGCGTCTTATGGTCTGGTGTGTCTTATAGTCCGAAAAATATGCTATATACCATTCCAATCACCATCACCTGTCCCAGGCCAGGGATAGGTACAAGCTTAGGGACAGCACTTCCTCATAGCCATTGCTGACTAATCAATGCAATATATACAATTTCTGCAATACTACTACAATATAAAATAGGTGAACTACCCAAAAAGTCTTCTATTCACATATGGATTCCATATGAAATCCAATACACTTCCATACAATCTTCACTATCAAAAACAACTCCCTGTCCCAGCTAGCAACAGTGCAACCCCAAGAATTAGGTGAATTGTAAAGTGTTGGCCTGTTATCAGCCTTGAGAATATAATAACATTAATAGTGTTTACAAACCCTTTTTTAGTTTCTGGTGGGATAAAAGCTTGACCAAGAAGATTCTTGTACATTTCTGATTTTAGATATCTAGGATATGAATCCTGGAAAGCAAAGTAATTCCATTAACTAAACATACAGATTAAGGGAACAAATCATTATTTAATATAACTTCACTACAAAGGCTTTTTCTGCGTACCATGTAATCCAAGCATCCTTGCTGAAGGACTGCTGAGTTAAAGGCAATTCATTATTTCTTAGCCAATGAGAGTTGACTGGCAGATGGACACTAAGGGGTTGTTTCCATTATATGTCGGGATCCCGACATAGCTCATTGACATTGCCCTCCAGAGGCTGAAAGTACTCGACTATGTTCAGCCTTAAATCGGCGGAGCGGCTCGGCGCCATGAAGACAGATACTCCACCGAGCAGGTAAGTCTATCTGCTACATCGGGACCCCCGGCTAAGCGTATATCCTTAGTGGAGGGGTCCTGACGTAATGGAAACATAGCCTTAGAAAGTTGAACGGTACAGAACAACTGTGCAGTCCTAATGACACAGGAAGCATATAATGAGTTCATTGGTGCTTCCCTCATGTTCACAACATACACATGCATGCACAACATACTCAAAAATGGGTAAGCAAGTCTGTCATGTTCTTTTATTTTTGCAACTTATAGTTTCTGTAAAGCATTTAAGGAAACATCCCATCACTTACTGGGTAGTCATGTAGAGGAGTGGCGTGTGTATAGTATGTGGAAACCAGTGTGCTTTCTTAAAAGCTTTTCTTACCACCATTATATGTGACCATATATTTGGTAGACCAAAGTTTAATTTTATGTATACAATTTTTACATTTAAGTATGCATCCGCTTTAATAAAGCATCCATTTAGTTGTCGTTATTGAAAGGAGCATTTTCTATTTGCAGTTTCCCTTGTTGCTTTAACCCACAGGGAAATCTTTTAAAATTATATATATATATATATATATACACACACACACCGTATTGTTCACACTATAAGCCGCATTAGACTATAGTTTTGGAAAGAAAATAAATAGGGCTGGGCCATGCAGTATTCACCCTATTCACAAAAAGGTCAGTGCCAGGTTTTGTTTTATTGAACCTCGAATTGCAGGCACACAAACATGAGATTCATTACACCCAGTGCAGAGAAAGTAAACAGTGCACACTGTAGTGACACTCCCCACCAAACTGCATGGGTGTTTTCGAGTCCCCAAAAGGGTGTAAAGACTCGTTCCCCAAAAAGTGGTGACTAGTGGGACAGGCAACCAAAGCTACCTGCCCCTCGGGTGTCCCGTTCCCTAGGTGACCTACTTGTACAGACTGCTTATGGCTCCAGGGGTTGAAGTCCCAGAAGGACCAACAACCGCATTTGTGAACGAAGACAAAACGTGCCGGGGTAGTGGGGGGACAGACTACATAAAAAATAAATAAATAAGTTCCAAGTAGGAAACACACAGGGGAGGCCTAGCAGATGCCAATATAAATTATTCAGGTTAGGCCAAAAGGCCAACCCAGGGAGTAGGTACTAAAATGTTTTGCCATAGGTGAGCAGTGTCCAAATGTGCCATAAATGGTGATCCCCCACCAGTGATTTATGGCACCCCAGGGTCCCAACCAGGGTCACTGAATGCCGAGGTTCAACCTCGACTCTCCAACCAGTCACAAATGCAGCAGAAGGCATGGTGGCCGGTAGTAGCACAAATCCTCTACCCGGGAAAGGGCCGCAATGACCCAAATCATGGCCCGGGCAGAATGTGGCTTCCCAACACCACCTACCAATTATCCCACATTGCGGCAGAACTCACACTAAACGAAAACTTGTGTACATCCAGTGGAAAAAATTAAAGTGAACACAACACTCCAAACTACATGGGTGTACTGTAATGTCCTGCCCCTAAAGGGGCTAAGGACCCTTCAGAAGAGGGTCCCGAACAGTCTCTGCTCACCACTTTCTGGGGCAATCTAAAAGTACTAGTCAACCTGTACTAGTGAACAATACAAACGTGCAAGGGAGTGGGGGCCAGGCTACACAAAAATAAATTAAATAAATAAGTTCAAAAAGCATAGGGCAGGCCTAGTAGCTGGCTATAAGAATTCCTCTGCTGGGCCAAAAG
>CM070039.1:60879945-60901289 GCA_036250615.1 Ptychadena robeensis
AGGGTCTGTGAGGTGGGGGTGCTCATTGGCTGGATTATGTCTGCTGACTGTGACTCACGGTTCGCGAACCGAACTCGCCATATGTTCGCGAACATGGGCGAACGCGAACATGCGATGTTCGCCGCGAATAGTTCTCCGGCAAAAAGTTCGGGCCATCACTAGCAACTGAGACCAGTGACATCACTGAGAATGCAGCCTACTCATTCACTACAGACCAGTGGTATCACTCAAAATGCTGCCTATGCACTCACTTAAGGCCAGTGGCATCATTAAGAATGTCTTTAAATTACAATTGTCTAGATCACAGAAAATGAAGCATGTCCAATCACTAGAGACTGTGACATAACAGAGAATGCAGCCTATCCAATCATGTGAGACCTATGACATCACTAAGAATACAGCCTATCCAAACAATAGAGACATGTGACATCACTAACAATGAAGCCTATCCATACACAAAAGGCCAATGACTGATAATGCAGACTATTCAATCACTAGAGACCAGTGACACCACTTTACAAAATATAGCCTTTCCATGCACTAGAAGTAGGTGACATCACTAAGAATAAAGTCTATCCTTTTACTGGAGATCAGTAACATCACTGAGAATAAAGTAATGCAACCTTGGGTGTGTCAGATTATATAGTGATATATCACTATATAATCTGACACACCCAAGGTTGCATTACTGTTATGGTTGTGGTCACAAAGCCTGCTTGCCTTGCTATAACAGATAAATGCCGAACAGCACGTTGCTTTATAAAGTAGAAGAGCCGGTGTCTTGAAAGAACCCACCTTTTTCATCAACATGTAGATATGCATTTGGGCATCATCTAACACATACCGATGCGGGTTCTTTATACCTTTTAGTGTCTTTTCCATTGTCTTGCTGTCAATGTTTACCCAACGTGTTGCTCCAGGTGCCAGAAACTGCCTATAAGGCAAAGTAATTGACAAAGTTCAGATAGAGCACATAATATATTTGGACTATTGCAATGACTATTGGGTACATTTATAAAGATGTGGTATGGCAGCATTAGGGGCTGGCTAGGAGTTTTTGTATTCCAATGGACAGCTAGGGAGTCAGACATTTTAGTAAGAATAACAAGCATCAGATCTATTCTAATGTCTGTGGCGATCCTAAAGCTCCAGATGTTCAAACTAAATAAAATACAGTCTACTTACTCATATACAGACTGGACAATGGATGTGATTTTTGATTGTTCTCCATATCGTAATTCTTCACAGGCCTCCCAAAAGAGGAGATTTTCAGCTGGAAGCACATAAAATTATTAAATCTTCTTTCAAGAGCCAACAATGATGGATATTGTATCTTAAGAAAATTATCCTCTGATAAAAATTAATGATGCCTTGATGACTCCTAAAGAGAAACCTATAAAACATACCTATGCCATATAGACTACTGTAGTTAAAATAAAGATAAGAAGTGGCACTTTGTTCTGCCCAATAGCTTGGTACCCATCAGAGAGGTTTCCGATTAACGAGTCAAGTAGCTTGTATGTAATTAAACAGACTGGGACCCTCATCTGAGTAGTAAGCATTTCTTTCAAACTAAGAAGACCAGGAACAGAAGTCCAAAATAAAAAGTATAGCTTTATTATGCTTGTGGTACAGGGTACAACCTCAAGTTCTTTAGGTGTCTTGCCACCTTAAAAAGTCTGTTAAGCATGTCATAGACACTAGGATCCATTAAACCATTCTGAACCTAATTCTCCAGGAGATACACAAGCCAGTAGAGACTGACATGCAAGAGATGGTCATCTAAGGACAAATGAGCACATTAAAGTAAAAAAAAAACTCCTCACTGACATATTTGAAAGCAAGAGAAGATCACTCCTAAACAAGGGGATAGGTCCACCAAATCAGGTAGTAGTATTATTACATATTTATTTATGTATTTAAAGTCTCAGCAGCTTCTGATTCCTACTCTTGAACAGCCATTAGTCCTTCCTCCATGGGGCTAACTTCAACACACTGGCACGTATTACTCTGTTTAAAGCCAATGAATTGCAAATATGTATTGTACTAATTTCCTCATTCCAATTTGAGGTTACTGCTACCACTCTTGTTACAAACCAGTCCAAATATCACTAACAAAATTGTTACAAACCTGTCCATTAACAAAATTCTTTAATACTGATGAAGAATCAGGGGGATTCTTGCATTTATGCTGCACTGGTACAGCTTCTTCTCCAGCAAAGACAAGAAGAAGGAGAAAATGCCGCCGTTCCTGACGGTCCCAGCTCGTCCAGCTCTGACCTGTTGAAACAGCAGTGGACGAGCTAGATTCGTCAGGCAGAGATCGGAGCCACAGGAGAGCAAACTCACTGCTCTGTGTGTCTCCGATCTAATAAAGAGGCAGCTGAAGGGGAACGGATCACCCATGTGATGATGTCACATCAGGTCGCGGGCAGGAGTTTAAAAAAAAAACATTTGCATTGAAAACACTATTCAATGTTATTCCCTATGTAAAATACTTACCTGAAAAAATGATCCAGTGCCCCTATGTCCTCCTACAGCTGACTTAATTCAGCTTCTCTCCCGGTGTGACAGACTTCTGTTCCTGAATTCACTGACACTGACTTCAATGTATTACAATGCTCTCCTATGTAACCTGGCACATCTGCACTTTACCTGATAAAGTGAATTATTGAAATATTCATTATCTGATATTGAGAGTTATTCACAAAGCATCTGAACATGTTTTTATTATATTCTGGACGTCTACCAAACTCCTGTATGGACATACTTTGGGAAGTTATAGGCCTACATTGTAAAAAAAGTTTTTCCATTAAAGTCTATGGTGCGCTTTTAGTACAGAAATCTGTACCTCAGCAGTGCGCTAGGGAGGTTAACGTCACCAAATCTCACTGCAAATGTCTTAAAACTAGTGGTCAGAAGCTGCCATGTAGGTGTACAGAAGATAGACAACATTAAGGCATAAATCCTCTGTAAATATCAGAGTTAGGGCTTGTTTCCATTGATGCGATCCCACGCGTTTCCGCGCGTTTGTAACCGCGCGGTAAACGCGCGACCGCAAGCGCTGACAAACGCATCCATAGGAATCTTCAATATAGTTTGCATTGGTGCGTTGGTATAGGGCGGTATAGGGTGCGTTTGTGAACGCTAGCTGCAGCGTTTTGAAACGCACCCGTGTCCCAACCGTATCCCATTATAAAAAAAATTGCGCCACAAAAAACGCACGAAAACGTGCGAAAAAACGGACACAGATGCTTTTTTGGCCGTGCGGTCAAAAACTAGCGCATACACAAAAAAACGCATCAATGGAAACAAGGCCTTATGTCTTTCCAAATTAAAAACTGATGAGTTTGCACCTTTCTTAATCTGTAGCTTGTCAAGTTGCCACTTAGGCCTGCTCTCATATTCTTTGACACTAAAAGTTTATATTTTGTCTTTGTTCAATCATGCACAATCAGGCTTCCAATGAGAAAATAATCCAGTATTACAATACTGGAAACAAAACAAAACTATTGGTGAAAATGAATGCTCACCGCTAAATTCCTTCTCCAAAAACTGTAAAAACTCCTTGCGACCTCGCTGGTCATTGAGCAACTCCATAAAATTAAAGGTCCATCGGTCAATCCGCAATTTAGTTGGCATTGGTACCCTGGTGATTGGAGAAACATGTTCATCCACAAAGTTGTTTAAAAATTACATCAATTCTGTCTCTATGTACAATCAAATAAATACATTGCCAGACATCAAAAGAAGAATACTTTGCAGGTATCCTGGGTCTTCTCTTTCTTGGAAAACAATATCAACTGAAGAATCATAGGAATTCTGCAATTTTGTGTTATATACCACTGTGCTTTGTAGTTCCACCCATAACCACTACCATACTACAGTTTTGCAGAGATGTGGATGTGCTGTAGTTGCTGGTGGGTGGAACCAAAGAGTTTGGGAAGGTTGCAGAAATGTATTTACCTCATCCTTTGCTCCCTTAATGGCTCCCCAGCTACTTCAGTAGTAATTGCAGTGGAGGGAGGCATTATAAGCACAGGATTAGGTAAGTAAAACGTTTAACTTGATCCCCTTTAATATTTAAAAGCAACACCACATTTGTAATAACTTCATTTCTATTAGTATTAGATGTATACATGACATGATCTTACATAGGTGCATTTAATGTCCAGTATGTGACATCATCTGTAATCCACGGGTTACTGGGAAGGCAGCCAGACATGATGGGGTCATGTGGCATATACTGTTCACTGAACTTGATAAAGCTACAAAACCAATAAAAACAACAATTATAACACAGTCATACATGTAATAATGTATCACAACTATATGATATCCAGCCATGAAGGATACCATTAGACAAATCAGTAAATTAATGGGGGACTCCTCTAGCAGCCAGTAAAAAAAAACTTTCCATCATGAACATATCTCTGTATGCTTGGGAAGGGAGCATGACTACATCTTCCTACACAAGTCTTTCTGCAAACAGAAGAGGAGCTGGCACCACAATTGTGATTTAGTGATTACAGTTTTTTTTTTTTTACAGATTTCCATATAATTATTGGTTTGACTGCAAGAGACATGGTGAGTATATCTGCTCTTAAGAATTTTTGGTTGATATGTTTCACAATGCAAGGATTTCCTAAATGTACAAAAAGCCTTTTACTAGTACACCACACTATTAAACTTACCCTTCTAGGCAGATGGAGGATTTCACCCTTGTACGTGCCATGGCTTTTTTCAGATATCCTATCTATTGTAAAGACAATCATAGTCATAGAAGAGTTGTAGCTTTAGTTAGCCTGAGCTTTTACTTAAGGTGGGAATACACGGGTCAATTTTTTCGTTCAATAGATAAAAAGATAGATTTTTAATTGTTTGAACGTAAATCTAAAATCGAACAAAGGTTTTTTTCGACCAACATCAAACAAAAGTGAACGATTTCGAACAAAAAATCTTTTGATAGCGGATCTGACATGTTGGTAAATTTTCATCTATCTTGTAAAAAACTAATGTAAACCGAACGTACCATTTTTTCAATCGATAGTTTGTGTTCGATCCAATAAATTCGAATAAAGCTATTTCTTGTTCAAAAATTCATGAACAATCAAACTAAATTTCATTCGGAAAATACAGTGTATACATTTGATATAGGCACAATCTGATCAAAATATCGAACATCCTTATTGAATCTATCGTCGATTGTGCACAAATCTATATGTGTATTCCTACCTTTACACTATTTTTGTTTATAATGCAAAGAAACTGAACTGTCATGCATCATTATCACCTGGACCTCTGACTATCTCACTGATGATTCAACATCATAAATCATCATTATCATCTTTTCTCTTCACCAACTGTGTCTTTAACCCCCTTCCTCAGTCTTTCCATTATCCTCTAACCTTGTTATGATCTGTAATCTTCCCTTCGAACTTTCATTATCTTCTCTCTTAATAAATATGTCATTAAATTGCATCAATTCTGTCAGAACCCTCTGTGATTCTCTCTTCT
Organism: Ptychadena robeensis; assembly: GCA_036250615.1. Taxonomy (NCBI): domain Eukaryota; kingdom Metazoa; phylum Chordata; class Amphibia; order Anura; family Ptychadenidae; genus Ptychadena; species Ptychadena robeensis. The sequence continues at coordinate 60,885,463 of CM070039.1, forward strand.
CCTTAACAAAGTTATTAACCATCATCCTTCATTCGCCTCTAAAATCAATCGGGAATCGTATGCTGCCCACCTTAAGCGTTGCTGCCCAACATGCTGGTAAATCCCTGATCCATCGCCATTACTTTGGATGGGGACCCAGGGTAGTCTGTCATCTACCCTCTGAACTTCTCTGAGCAGAAAAGATGACAAACCTTACAAGGGTCCTATTAATATAGTTCTCAGAAACCTCCCCCATCCTCTTTCCTTCCCATACCTATTATAGTCCATTTTCAAGCCTCTTATCTAAACCTTTTATCATCCATCATGAAGCTCCTCACTTTGATCATTGAATAGCTTTCTTCTATAATTTATCATAATTCTGGTACTTCCAAATTGTAACCATCCATTCTCTGATTTTAAGTTTTATTACCCCTTGTTTTCTTCCAGCCTCAATTATCACTGTCACCCAGGTAACTGCTGCCCACCTTAACTTAAAAATGTCATATCCTCCCAAAATTCTCACCATTCTCTATAACTGTTTCCAAATCAGCTCTTTTTTTTAAAAAAATTCTCTCCACATTCCTACATCTAAAATACATTTTATTACTCTTTTTCCCATCATCAGTTTCTACAAATTCCCAATAAGTGATATCATATTAATACAATGAAACTTACCTCACGCTTGTAGTAATCTGCATTTTTTCCCTAGATTAAAAATGACATATTACTAAAGAACAGCAGCAAGCATTGTTGATTGAAAGATAGACATATGGTGGAAAACATTTCAACAACTTCGATCAACAAATACATTTCTGATGTGGCACAATATACATCAGTCTCCTCTCCCCCAGTGATCAGACTACAACATTGTTACATGAGGCTGCAGGTATTAAAATTTAAATGACTACATTGTCTCTGTACTGAAGTCTAAGGAGAGTCTAAGGTGAACCTGATATTCTGGGGGGAAAAAGAACAGGCATAGTCTGGGGTAGTTATGTGATAAAAAGTGTTTGTGAGAGGTAATACGTGCTGAAACATGATCAAATGCTCCTGACCAATGATTCAGGGAAGATCAACCTGATCAGCTGACCATCCCAATTGATGTCTAGCTCAAAATTAAGATGCTCATTAAGCTAATATATATACAGGGGTGCACATAAGTGGTACTCTGGTACACAAAAGGGGACAAAAACTAGCTATGTGTAGCTGCATTATTGTTACAAAACTCATATGGAGGCACTCCGTGTCTGAGCGGCCGCAGCTAAATACAATTTATGTCAGGGTGCACAGCTGATTCTTGGCACTAGCAGCCGTGAATGATGACTTCATCACGCCCGGTCAGTCGCCTGAGCAGTCGTTGGGAAAACTACCCGTCTATGCCCAGCTTAAGCCAGACAATTTCATGGTTGCACTACTGAGGTATGAGATCTGAGGGTTCGAACATGTTGTACATGTGACCCAAAGCCAGCTGGTGACCTGTGGATGGAGACAGCTAATCGGAGGATCAATCAGGAACATGGAGGTTCATCTGCAGCAGAATCTACCATGTAGGGAGCTAAGTCAGATGACAGTGAGGGAGACAGTGAGGAAGACCACCCTACATATGGGGTGAGTAGCAAACACCATCTCCTGTATTCATCTTCATGTAATGTGCAACCTTTGTATATATATATATAATGGTTCTAGGGCCGGGAAATGTTTTGGTTCTGGCCAAATTAATTAACATTTCATAACACAATAACAAAGCTGTTGGGAAACCATGGGAAGAAACTTACCAGCTGCATCCTTTCTGTGTAGCAGTTCCCCCTTTCTGGTCCGTGCTCCCTCATATTTAAACACCCAAGCTGCAAGAAACGTTGAAAGTTTACAAATATTTAAAGTTTACAAAAGAAGAGAATTATGATTCCCTGGTTTGTGTATATAGTATATTTTAAACAACTCAAACTTTTCATAGGTGAACTTCTCCTGCACATTCATATTAGATTGCAGCACTGGTATTCATTCAACAGCAAGTCAGGCGACTGAATGCCTAGGTACTCCAAAAGGGTAGGATTTATGCATATGAGTTTTGCCACAATTATTGATTGTGTGACAAGATTGACTGTCAGAGAGGCTTTATGGTACCAAAATATTGGACTTAGAACTAAGGTAAGGTTTACTTTTACTTAAATCAACCTCATACCATATATTCTTCATCAACCAGGCTATCGGGGGAGGTACAACGTTACGAAATCTTAGGAGCCTGCAGTAGGGCTTCAAATACATCTGGATGAGAATACATTTATCACCAGTCAATTTAATAAAAAATTTTTTTTTTATTATGTAAACATACTTGGCACAATCGTTTAAATCTCTCATTTGTTATTTGCAGACTGTGAATGATGAAGTTACAGTATGATGCTGAAATACCCCACTGGTGGTCCCCTGCAGCGTGCCAAAGCTTAAAGAACATCAGAGAATCCACATTTCTCAGTTTAGTACTGATAAATATTAACTAAAACATGCTAAAATAATTAATTCACAAGGATCTTTTTATGCTGATAATAATTTGCACAGCAGAGATTTAAAACTGTGGCAGTGCTATTACTGGTGGCTGAAATCAAAGAGAAGAAGACCAGAGCTGACATATGACGTTCATACACATACAGACCAGTGTTGTATCTGGCAGGTGATAGTGTGTTGAAGGTCCTTGGCCTCTAATAAAATTTTGGCTTTGACTCCTTGGCAGGCTTTTCCTTAAACACATAGACCTCCAAGCATATGATTTGTCTAGACTACATCATATCTGGCTTCAAATAACCTGAAATTGGTGAGCTCTGCCTCTCCAGGACCCTGGATATGCCCCAGGACCCATGGATATACATTCAATCCCTTTACTCCTGCTGAGCTCAGCATAAGAGGTTCCCATATGGCACCCAGTCCAGTCTTGAAACACATCCATCCCATTTTTCTTTTTTTGGTCCATTCATGTCAATGGACTAAAAACCTCAGCAAAACCACATTTAATCCATTTGGGACACAAATTGCATCACGCTGCAGCTCAGAAAACGCAGTAAACCACATTTAAACCACAGTTTAAAATGGGAGCGGTTAGGGTGCATCTGAAAAATGCACCCGAGCCCCTCCCAGATTTTCCTAGTGGAGCCTCGGCCACAGACGTTTGGTTATTTCTTCAATATCCCTGCAGATCGCGCACATCACGCACGACTGATCGACCAATGTGAGCTTGTGCGCTGGTCGATCGGCAGCAAAATCAAACAGCAATCTAACTGTGGCCAGCTTTAGGCTTTGTTTCCATTATACGTCGGGACGCCCTCCGCTAAGCATATTGCTTGGCCGGGATCCTGACGTAGCACATAGACTTACATGCTCGCCGGAGGCTGTGTCTTCATGGCGCCGAGCAGTTGCAAGGCTGAGCGTAGTTGAGTACGTTGAGCCTCTGCATCGGCGGATGTCTGCTATGTTGGGATCCCCACCAAGCAATACGCTTAGCGGAGGGGGTCCCGACATATGTGGAATCTAGCCCTTAGGCTTAGGCTCCACTAGTTTTTTTTTAGATGTGCCCGAACTGCTCCTATTGTCCCCAATGGGTCAGTATCCACAGGCGCGACTGCAAAAAACATGGTGTACTGATTTCACCGAACTCGGTTTCAGTGCGGTTGTTAGTCCAATGATATCAAAGGAATAAAAGAAAACATGCTCGAACCCCGCGGCTCACCCAAGTAAGACACATGTTTTTACGTGTGTTGAGGAGGCGAATTGTCATTGATTTCACATGCACCTTAAAAATTATGGGATGCAGCCGATCCGCTTATGAACGAGCCTTAGCCTTACTCCACACTGCTGATTGGACACATCTTTGACTAGACATAGAGCAATTGTCCATGTTGGTGAGGGGCAGGCTTTACTACTCACGAGGTGAATGCTTTCCAAAAAGAAAGCTGACTAAAGGTACCCATACACGTTGTGATTTTTCGTGCGATTTTAGCCCTTCTGACCGATCCGGTCGGTTGGGTAGGTCGATCGTTCGGGATTCCTAACATGTAAATGTAGTCCAACCGATGCTGTTTTTAGAAAAATCGGCCGAAAAGTCGGTCGGGTCCCAAATGAGGATGGCCGTAATTTTCAGCCACTTTTAAAAGATTCCCAATCCAACCAGCCGATTGGTCGGTCGCGCGGCGACTAATCGGAGGCCGAAAAATTAGGCAACGTTAACACCCGAGCTGATTGCGCTGATTAGGATAAGTTGATCATATGTCATTTCAGATTCCTGCGTAAAGGATCAGCCAAATTCATCATGTTCTCTAAAAGTTTTCTTTCAGGAGACCTTTTCTAGAAGAACTTGTCTTCCCTAGTGGCCTTAACAAATCCAGTGTACAAAGCTGCGCCATAGTCAGATGTGATAGACAAAATTTTTTACCAAGTGTCAAAAATTAAATTTGTCTAATATATAACATAATTTGATTTTTTTAGATTCTCGCCTATTCATTCTACAAATCTACAAATGAAAGCTGAATTTTTTCCTTGAACTTTTTCTCTTTGGTAATAAGGGAATGCAAAGCAGAGCGTGGCCTATATAAGGCTTAGATGAAAGAGGAGCGTGGGAGAAGAACACTCTTCCCTAGGTGTACAGATATAATTGTGGTGCTGCCATGACTCAAGCTATGACTCTGCTGTGAGCTATGGCGGGCAAATATCTCCATACATAACAAAAGAATTTTGATGTATCTCTCCTCCCTATATGTTTTTTTGTTTCAAAAATTTCTTTGTTTTTGATAATGTCAGGTGTCACTTTTGGAGAAAACCAGGCACTGTTCATCAACAGGCCAATACCCTCCCTACAGTGAAGCATGGTGGTGGCAGCATCATGCGGTGGGGATGTTTCAGCAGCAGGAGCTGGGAGACTAGGCAGGATAAAGAGAAACATGACTGCAGCACTGTACAGAGAAATCCTGGGCGGAAACCTGTTCCAGAGCGCTATTGAACTCAGACTAGGGTGAGGGTTTATCTTTCAGCAGGACAACAACCCTTAGCACATAGCCAAGCTATCAAAAGAGGGACTACAAGGCAATGTCCTTGAGTGGCCCAGCCAGAGCCCAAACTTCTCAGAATCTCTGGAGGGATCTTAAAATGTCTGTGCACCGAGGCTTCTCATCCAACCTGATGGAGCTTGAGAGGTAATGCAATGGGGAATGGGCAAAAATGTCCAAGGATAGGTGTGACAAGCTTGTAGCATCATATTCAAAAAGACTTGAGGCTGTAATTGCTGCCAAAAGCTATTGAGCAAAGACTATGAATACTTATATACTGTACATGTGAGTTTATGTTTTTTTTTATTTTTAATAAAACATTTTTCACATTGTCATTAAGGGGAGATGTGTAGAATTCTGAAGGAAAACATAATTTAATCCATTTTGCAATAAGACTGTAACATAACAACATGTGGAAAAGCGTGATGCACTGTGAATTTTCAGGTTTCACAGTATATAGGGCTGGGTCCAGATGCCCCAGGTCCAACTCGATTGAAAACTTTGTTTTCAATCGAGTTGTTTTTTATCTACAGCTCATGGGATTTCTGGTTAATTCCTGTCCTAGTGAAACAACTGGATATATTATCCCTATTGAAGGCCATTGTTAACTAAATTTTTATATTTTTTTGCATAAAATTAACCTCCACAATAGGTGCGGTCCATTTGCAGCCAACCCTGATACACACCGTGACAAACTTACCGAGGGCTTGCTGACGAGCCAGTAGGCTTGCTCTTGGCATTCGATGACAATACGGTCACCTTTTCTGCGCTGTTTGGCAGCTCTGTTGTGGAAACATGGAAACATAATGCAGAGGTCAAACCATAATTAATTAAACCAATTGGTAGGAATAGAAGATTCTGATTTGTAAACATTTGTATACGCTTAACGTAGGGGTCCCGACGTATAATGGAAACAAGCCCTTAGATACATTTTAAAATATACTGTATTTTCCTTCTACATAAATTAGATTGATAGAGTCAGAATGGTTGTTATGAAACCAAATCCAAAAGGAAGAGTGATCTTTGGCCTTTCAAATGGAAATGAAAGTATTTTGTTTCACATTTTCTTATTTGCAAGCCTATGTTTGTGTGTCGTTAAAAGAAAAACAAAAACAGACCAAAATAGTTTTGTGGCTCCATAAAATTCTTGCTGTAATACTTATGTACAAACATGGTCGGACTTACACACGCAGCAGAAATCATGGAAATCACACACATTATTATGAATTTTTTATGGCAGATTGACATGAATATTTTATAGGTGCCTTAACAGATTAAGTATAGAGTATAAACACTTCACTTATTTATGAAGATTTAAAAACACTCTTGAAGAAGGGAGATATGTCTATAAAAGCTCAGAGCATAATGGATAGCCCATTCATGTTGGATGTATTTTCGTAAGGGATGTGCATGAGTCAGCCTGACTAGTCTCAGTATGCCATCTCTTGGGTGAGAATTGTCGGGTTTTGTGAATTGCACGTTATTTTGAATGTAGAAGTGTGTTTTTTGGGGGGAATTATCTGGTTTTTGGGCAGGGGTTCCAGTTTGATTGTTGTCATCTGTAATCATTTATTGCATAATTACAGCTAACACTATGTGTGTTTATTTAATGCGCTTATTTCCGTGCTGGGGTTACTGGTTTTGGAACGAGTAAGGGCCCCCCATACACCTTTCTCTGATTTCTCTGTCAGATTTCCTTTAGATCTCCTCTTGTTTGACCAAAACCAAGTAATATGAGGGACTTTCTAAACAATCAAGTCTACCTGTGTTCATTCGCAGAGGACCCTTTACTACATAGTTATTGCTAGATCTAAAGAATATCTGACAGAGAAAGGTAGAGAAATCTAAAGGTTTTTGGCCACCACAAGGGTCGGTATTAAAGTACACCTGAACCCAAACCCATTACAATTTAAGTGGCAAGAGAACTAGTGTGCATCCCTTTACGCACTGTGACAGACTGGTCATCTGTCACTGTGAAATTAGACCGTGAATTAGTTTGGTGGTTCCTGGAAGGAGTCCAGGAATGATTATTGGCCAGCACCATTAGGTTGCTAGATGTGTTTTGTTTTAGTTTTGATTTCTTAAAGGGCTCCCAGACTCCGGGATAGAGAGGATGGAATTGGGTGGGCCTCTCTATTCCCCCAGGAGCACGTTAACACCTAGGTTGCAGGTGATTGGAGCTAGGTGTGACTCCAAATAGCTGCAGAGTCCAGTGTGTGAGGGCTCCCAGATGAAGTTGGAGACGGGGATTCTCATGGTAGTTGGAGACAGGGGGCACAAAAAGAGTGTGGGGCCCGCCTGTGGTTACCGGGCATCTGCTACAGGGGGCTCACAGAGCGTGTGAGGCCCAGGCCTGTTGCTGCTGAGAAGCCAGGAAGCCAAGGAAGGAACTTTTGTTTGATTGCTGCCAAGCCAGGAGGCTTGGCATTTTCAGAACGTTCATTTGGCTTATATTTACCCCTGTGAGGGTGAGTTTGGACTGTATTTGTGTGCGAATAAACGTGGACAGGAGCCCTTAAAGGTAACGAATCGTGTGGGTTAATGATGTTTTGGAGCACGGTTTGAGCTGAACCCCCACAGCACACATAACCTTCCCATTTTTCATCCATTAATATGGAGTTGGTCCTTTTTGCAGCTATAACATCCTTTACTCTTCTGGATAGGCTTTCACAAGATTTAGGAGTGTTTTTGGGAATTTTGTGACAAAAAGAGTATTTCTGAAGTCAGCACTGAGGAGAAGGTAGGATTAACATTCTCCGCTATCATTCATGCCTAAAATGTTCTTAGGGGGTGAGATCAGGGTTCTGTGCCAGCCATTCAAGTCAAGTAATCCACAGCAAAACCCTTCATGTCCTTAATGTTTTTATGGACCATGCTTTGTGTACAGGTGTGCAGTACAGGGGCCACCAAACTGTTCCCACAAAGTTGGAAGCATGAAATTGTCTAAAATGTCTTGGTATCCTGAAACATTTTAAAATTTCCTGAAACATTTTAAAATTTTTACTTGACTTCGAACTTTATTCATTAAAAAACTACAAGTGTAAAGCAATACTTTCTTTTTTGTAATATTCCTCCAGCCCTTTTCTAATTCTACATCTGATTAACTCACAAAGTCAGATTACAATTAAACAACAAACAACTAAGTTGCCTACAAGATGGCTCTGCTGCCTAAATGTATTTACATACCATCAGCCAAGTCCAGCATCGGGGGAGTTGGCTGGTAAAAAAATAGTTCAATTTCACCTGCTCGCCTACAACTCCAGTCCCGCCTATGATGGTTCCTTTGCCTCTGCAGCCATGCCCCCCTAAATGGCTGGGCCCAGAACATGAATGCCCTCTGTCCCCGCCAGAGGGCAGATCTGCTCTGCTCTACAGTCCTGTAGTGGTGAGATTTACACCACTGCACCGCCAGAGGGCAGATCTGCTCTGCTCTACAGTCCAGTAGTGGTGAGATTTACACTACTGCATCTGATGCTTGGCATTGCAGTTGGGTTGGAGTTCTCTATACACTGTTCTTGAGCTATTCCAAAGGCCATATGGAGATATGCTACAGATTATTGTTTGTACAGATATCTGGAAACTTCTGTGCCATCTGCTATCAGAAGGCAGTGACTGCACTGACTGCAGTCTATTTAGGAATTATTGTTACGGCACCATGCTGCAAGTCACTGAGCTCTTGAGAGCAACCTATTCTCTTACAGATGTTTATAGAAGTGGTCTGCATGCCAAGGTGATGTTTTTTTTTTTTTTTTTTACACCTAAGACCATGTAGGTAAATGGATCAGCATTTGGGATTCTATGCCTTACAAGGGAAGACCAGATAGATGCCGAAGTATCAGATGTGGCTACCTTCTTTTCATAGTCACTCGGTTGGTATGAAATAAATAACAATAGTTTACTGTCGACAAAAAAGATTTGAGGCAGATTGGGCCTGACAGGCTGAGGTAATGTGCTGTGACCTTGTCTGTACCTATTTCAAGAACCTGGATGTAAATTTTCTTGTTATAGATGGTGGAATTTGAATTGCTATCTGAAGCATATTTTTAGGCCTAGGGATGGGATTGAGGATTAAAGAGAAGCTTAAGGCGGACCTATGACCAGATTTTCATCTTTGCATGTATTATAAGGCATAATGCAGCAAAAAAAACACCCAAAACTTAACTGTAATGAGTAAATTAAGATGTCCCTTGCAGCTCCTCCTCTCTTCCTGTCTCTGATGGCACAGCACTGCGGCAGGGTGGAAGAGCCAACATCTCTCAGAGCAGTGACCTGATCTCAGCTCTGCATTGAAATACACATAGATGTTTTTCTCCTTTAAAAATCAATATATGATGCCCCCCAGTGGCCAATAGCTACATTGCCCCTTGAATTAACCCCCAGAAGCCTGACAGATAAGTAAGTCTATTTTTCAGGATTGTGGAGCTATATGCCACCATTGTACCAACTCAGAAGTATGTCAATCTTAAATTTTTTGGTATACATACATTTTAATTAGTAAGTCTTGTCAGCTTAGCCAAAAAGATCTGTCTGTGAGACTGGAAACATGTCTGTTGTAGGCAGTGATGTCAATAGTGATAATGTCAGGGGAAGAGAGACTGTCAAGACAGGTTTTCAGAAACTGTAGTTGATGCCTTGCTTTGGAAGGTGGAGATTTCATGGCTGTCACCCTCAACTTTACTTTCTTTATACTTTATGGAACACTGACCTAACAGCCAAGAAAAGGCTGTACACCATAGGGAATTCACTTTCAAAAACAACTCTGCAATGGAATGCTGTTCTGTAAAGTGTAAGGGTTACAAGGGAAGAACATCGTGGGAACACATCGTGGGATGTGGGAACATTGCTAGGACCTCTGGCAAATATATCACCACTGGAGTGCCAAAGAGGTGTAATGTCCCTATTATATTCAACACTTTAGCATTTCTTTTTGGGGGACCAATTCTTTAGGTGTCACTCACCTGAGCTGCTCCCTTGCTTGCATAACCACAAAGTCCCACGTGTGGTTGATTCGTTTGTGCAGTTGGTTATAATTATCCTGTTAAAATAAAACGTTTTTCTGAGTAGTCCATCACATGCACAAAAGAAGATGTAAACAAAGCAGCCTGAGAGTAATTATTTGTTAGTTAAGTGTAAAGCTATGCATACACGTTTTCGATTTTAGTACGGTCGATTTCTGATCCAATTTTTCAAACTTTTTATATTTTGATCAGAAACCGATTGTAAGCGAATCCAAAGTAGATCCACATGGAAGGTTCAATCAGAATACGACCACAATCAACGATTTTAGTTTAGATCACAAAACACAGGAAAGAGTCATATGTAAAAATGTTAATTGAATACAACCGCCCCAACCAGCACACACAATGCTACAATTTTAACCATGTGTGCAGTATACGATTTTTTAATCTGATCGATCTAAACTTTAATCATTTTAGGTCGATCGAACACTAAAATTGAACCATGTATGCCTAGCTTTAGTAAGAGTAGCACAATCAAACCTTCTTAAAACAGGAGGTATTTACATGGCCTAAACCAGCACAAATCCTAAAAGTTTAGGTAGAAACCCTAGTTTTAGGACAGTGGGCAGAGCCATGCAAACTATTCCTTTTCGCCCCATCAGCCAAATGCACATCCAGAACCTCTGGTGCACATTTCAAATATAGCCTTATGGTACAGAGTCATTTATTCCAAACCGCATACAGCTGTTTCAGGCTCCTTGGCCATCATCAGTGCAGTGCATGGAAACAATGGCTCTATGGTGTGGGGCTTGGAAGCCGAACAAAGAGAAGTTACCATGAAGGTTATGGTGAGAAGGGATGAAAGGAATCATAAATTGTGCTACACACTGCTCGAGTTGAGGGCTTTTTGATTCCTTTCATCCCTTCTCACCATAACCTTCATGGTTACTTCTCTTTAGTAAGAGTAAAAACACTTAGATACACAAACTAATTCCTATGTAGATAATTCAAGCGTGCCTTCAGCTGTTTGCCTTAAGGTAGAATTTTTAGACTTATTTTTAATTAACAATTCTAGAAAAGAGATTTAATTGCTCACCTTTTCGTACTCAACCAGATCTCCTTGTTTTCTGATGTTTTTCTTGGCAAGATATATAGCTAAAGAAAAAATCACGAAAGAGAAAAAGTTGGGATTACCACCTATTGCAGGTTTGGCATAGTAATGCACTAATTATTCTGGAATGTTAATGATTACCATAGTCCAGTTCTGTAGCAGGCCATTTATTGGTTGTCCAGAAGTATGGAGTCTAGAAAAAATATAAGACACTTAATAACAAGTGTCATGTGTCCCCAAATCCAACTTTCTATACTGGTTTTCTGCCATCATACACCCTAACTGGGTGCTGTGTGTAGAAGAACATCACCACACAAGCCCTAGTTCCAAATATACAAATATATTTAGATCTGGTTCTTCCTTAACAGTGTGTGTATATATATATATATATATATATATATATATATATATATATACTTACATTTGTAGATCCCAAATTTATGCACAAAAACTTTGTCTATGTGTTGGCAACCCAAACCAACCTACGGCTGGTGGATCTGCAGAAAGAAGTGAGAATAGCCAGTGCCGAGACAGGTAATGTGCTCTGTCGGGTCCTTGGCGATAATGCAGTGGAGATATACCCTTTCACGGCAAGATGTCAGGAAAGGTTTTAGATCAATTAATAGTTTAAAAGGACATTTTCATACATTTTAAATATTTAAAAAATCCGGTCCATATTGGGAACTAGATACATTAAGTGCACAAAAGGTCACATTGATGCTATGCATTTCTAGTCTGTACAAAATTAATCGTCCATAATTAACTTGACACGTTTCGCCCCTATATCTGGGCTTCCTTAGGAGATTTTGTTCATGTGTACTGGTGCAAAATAGGGCAAAAGTGCTTGGTGCATACAATGGTAGTCCTTGTAGATTATTGTCATATTGTCATATAGTCATTGTAGATTAGTACATTAGTTATAGGTCATATTGTCCAGTTAAATTACATAGACATTGTACAACAGTAATGTTTAACTTCATTAGATCAATAGGGGGAAGAATTCCATCAACCAAGTCATACTATTATTCTCAAGGTCACAAAGTGGGCTTCCCCTCACTTCAGTTTTTCCCTTGAGAGGATCATGACTGTAGAGAGGATGCATATCAGTGCCAATGTAGCACTTTTTTGGTTTAGATCCTAGGTAGGATTGTATCTGAGAGCCTGAGGAGCAGTATGAGAAGTCTTTGTCACAGATCGCAGTGTCACCCAGTGATCTGTACCTGCAGATGTGCCTTCCACCAGTTCGGCTGCTTCACATCCTAGGACCAGGACCTTTTGGACATCAGCTCCCTTTGCTGATGGAAGTGATGCTGGCACATGATGCACTCCTGCTTCCTCTCCTGGCTGATACCTATTATCTATCACTCACCTGGAGCACTGTCCAACCAGATCACCTGACCTGTGTATATCAGGAAGTCTGATACAACAGCGCGTTGCCTGAACAAAGAGTGCTTTAGGTCCCTGATCTATAGGTTCTACTTCTTCCTATTGCCTTATCGTTACCGACCCCTTGACCTTCTACGACCACCCCGTTTGCTGCCTGCCCTGACTACCGCCTGTCTGACTACGTCTCTGCCTCTGGATACCGCGCCTTCGATATTCTGCTGTCAGCCGCTGCCAAGTAAGTGTAACTAGGGACCGCAACCTGGGGGCTCCCCGCTGCAAAGTTCCACCATTCCTTGCGGAATGCTCTGGTGAATACCGGGGGGCTCCTTAGTCTCTGCACCCTGGTTTATGCTTGTTTGGAGGCACGGTGGGTCCACTGCTCTCATGGTTCACCCGTGACAGTCTTTTTCTGATTCTTTTCTGATATGATCTCCTACACACACCCCACATAACACAAGCCAATTGTTAGTGTAGGATCTGCTGCTCTTTGGAAGGCAACGCATCACTTCCAGTGTACTTCTGAAGCTTCTGGAAGTGACGTGGGTGGCGGAATCCAATTGTATGCACAAAGCAATTCATGTATCCAGTTCCCAAAATGGACCATATTTTATAAATATTTAAATGTATAAATAAATGTCATTTTAAACTATTTATTGATCTAAAACCATTCCTGACATGTTGCCAAGAAGGTCCCTAAGGCTAGCCACCTCCCTCTTGTTGGTTTGGATTGCCAACATATAGTTAAAATTTTTAGGCCCCAGTCAATCTAAATCATACTGCAATCCTAAAAAATTTACTACTTGGCCAGCATCCCAAAATAAAAAATTAGAGGATAGAACTTTCACAGTTAATTGTTACCTTAGCAGGGACATGGGGACTTTTTAGGGAGTTTTAAGGTGATGAAACAATGTCATCGTATTGAGATTATTAAAACTAATGTTCTTAATGAATTTAATACACCTATTGTATCATATGTGACCTACTATCCTTGGCCCTTAAAGTCCCCATGTCCCTGTTAAGGGAACAACTTCCTGTGAGAGGTTCTATCCTCTCATTTCTTTTTTCAATTTGTAGACCCCATGTCAGGATCCTGCCGGTTCTCCGCCAGTGCCCAGTACCGCCTCACCTGCACAGCCTGCCTCTCCTGGGGACTCTGGTGTTGGGGACACGTCTGGGGCCACCGGGGTATCGTCAGGGGCCTCATCCTTGTCATCCGAACGGCAGCCACGGTACAATGCTGTGCGCGCGCCCGTGCGCGTGCCCGTGCGCATGCGCGAGCGTGAGCCTTCGCCGGAATTCTAGTGGACTGGCAGTGGGAGTGCCCCAGGTCACGGTCCCTCCCTCCTGGGAGGGACTGGGATAGCACTTCCTATAAAAGCCTGCCAGTCCTTCAAGCCTGTGCTGGATTGTTACAGCTTCATGTGTATTGTGAATGCCAGAGCTTGCTCTTTCTGTTTCGACTACCCGGTATTTGACCCTGCTCCATCCCCGACTTTGTTTGTCTTCTGGCTCCCTGACCTCCGTGTGTTACCGACTCTTCTTATCGTCTGCTGCCTGCCTCAACCCTCGCTTGTTACTCGACTACGTCTCGTCTGCCGCCTGCCTCAACCCTTTGCCTGTTTCACGGTTTATCCTAAAACTCCGCCAGCCTCGACCCACGCTACGTCTAAAGACCACGCTATCGCCTTCCCCCTTAAAGGGACATTACCACGGGCCTCAGTCTGCACCTTCCTGGGGGGGTTCACCAGGGAAGCAGGACCTTGCCACCCGAGTGCGGGAAAAGACCACAGGGTCCCCTCAAGGGATCCCTGCCTATCTCCCGCTAGGGGGGCTCTGGGAGAAGACCCTTGGGTGGCATAGATTCCCTGCTCCTGGTACCCCCGCGCTAACCCAGGATCTGCAGGCAGAACCATAACAGAACAATCCAGCCATGTCCGTCCCAGGGGAAGAGTTCCTCAACGACCTTTGCAAGCAGGTCCGTGACCTCACCATCTCCGTACAGCAGATACGGATGGCTCAAGTCCAGGCACCACCTCCAGTCGCCGCAGCCGCCGCCTGCTCTCCCGAGCCAAGGCTCCCTCTCCCCACGAGGTTCTCGGGAGACAGGTCTGAGTTCGACACGTTCCACCGCGCTTGACTCCTCCACTTTTCTCTTTTACCCCGGACTTTCTCCGAAGAACGTGTAAAGGTCGGTACCGTTATTTCCCTCCTCCAGGGCGAACCCCAACGCTGGGCGTTTAAACTTGAACAACAGCATGACCCAGCTCTGAACACTGTCGAGGGCCTCTTTCAGAGACTGGGTCAGATCTACAGCGACCCACGAAGGACTGAGACCGCCGACGCAGCTATCCGCGGCCTTCGCCAATCCCGTCGTCCAGTAGAGGAGTATGTGGCCGATTTCCATCGTCTCTCATCGGAACTCGACTGGAACGACTCCTCCCTCCGCAGTCAGTTCAGGGTGGGTCTTTCTGAGGCCTTGAAAGACGAGCTAGCCCGCGTGGGGATCCCAAAGACTCTGCAGGAACTGATGGATCTATCCATCGATATAGATCGGCGCCTCCGGGAACGCCACGCCGAACAGGTGGGTTCTACCACCACACCTTCGGGGACCTCCCGTTCTTCTCCCCTTACATCACCAGCACCCCGCCTGCCATCCAGAGAGCTCTCCCCAGAGCCTATGCAGATCGGGGCAACTCGCCCATCATTAACCCGGGAAGAGAGAGAGAGGAGATTCCAGGCAAACCTCTGCCTCTACTGTGGTGCAGCCGGTCATCTACTCCGTTCCTGTCCTGTCCGCCCTACGGGTAAGCTTTTCCTCCAGTCAACCCAGGGGTTTTCTGAGGTCACCAAGCTCCCGTCACACCTCTGTCTCCCTCTCTCCCTACAGGTGCCCGGAGGAGACATCCAGATTGAAGCAATTGTGGACTCCGGTGCCTGTGACTGCTTCGTGGACACCGAGTTCGCCAAGGCACACAACTTGCCGCTTCTACAGAAGACCGACCCTTACCCTCTCAGATTGGCCGATGGTACCCTGATTCCCTCTGGTCCAGTGTCCCAGGAGACCGCGTTCCTGCCCGCCATCACGCCCTCCGGCCATTCCAAACTCATCCGGTTCTCGGTCATCCCTACACCGCTGTTCCCCGTTGTCCTGGGGTTACCCTGGCTAGTACGCCATAATCCCTCAATTGACTGGGCTACTGGAGAGTTCAGCTTCCTCTCGGATTACTGTCGGGGGTCATGCCATGCCCCAAGGAAATCTCTCCTTGCACTCTCGGAGGCCGAGTCAGAGTCCGTCCTCGTCCCTCTGTTGAATATGAATCTGTTGAATATGAAAGTTATATTTGTAGAATCTTATAATTGTAT
>CM070039.1:60940912-60952736 GCA_036250615.1 Ptychadena robeensis
CTGTGTAAACATCTAGGGGGTCGTAAATGCTCAGAGACCCTACTTCAAAGCATTGAAATAGCCCACTTTATTGCACCCCCCAATAAACCATGTCCTATCTGGTGTTCTGGAGAGGAGGGAAGGGGTGAGCGAGTGAGGGCGAACAGGGAACACAGAGAAAGCTGACCCTTGATTCAACTTTAGATTAATGATTGAAGAGATTACCTATAAAACCATCTTTCCATACATGGGGGATACTGGTAACTTGCAGAGGTGATTCTCCATAGGAAAACGTATATTTGTAAGCAAGGATGGAATGTGTGTGGCGTTCCTGGGCTGAGATCTCTGGATTGGCATCCTGGCATGGCATATTCTATTCATGTTTGGACTCTATAAATTTAGTAAACCGTGCTGAGAGTGAACATGTGCCCCATATCATGGTCACATGTTCCTCGGGCAAGTTATACATATTCATATGTACCTGGCTGTCTGTCCTGTCTAATGAGGGGGCGGTCTGACTGACCAAGTGAGAGGTTTGGTCAAGCACCGGTGTCAACTCCTCCCAGGGAGGAAGAAGGGGTTAAAAGCACCCCCCATCAACTCTTGAAGTCTTATGTCTTGTCTTGAAGTTTTTGGTCTCAACTCTTGAAGTCTTTTGTCTTGTCCTGGATTGTCCTGGAATCGCTTTCTTCTGCGCAACTTTCGCTAACCTCGAACTGCCGTCTTTTGTGTCCTGAAACCCGTCATTGCATCTCCAGAATTGGACCGCTGGATTACAATATTTGGACCCTTCTCCGGTAAACTCTTGCTCCTCAGACAAGTTCCCTTTTTCTGTTTTTTTCCCCGTTTATTTTTACTATTGAAAATCTCTGTTCCTTGTTAGTTATGTTCCATTTTTCTTTAATATTTTTATGCACGATTTTATCTTTTAAAATAAATGATTTTAATCATTTCAGTCTGCATCTGTTCTGAATGACCCACAAATAATCTAAGCTACTGGAGAGACGCTACCTAGTGATAGATATTGTTAGATTTTTATTTTGAATTAACTTTTTCTCCCACAGGGATAGTTCAGTTAGGAGACGTCTGGCTCATTTTCCAGACTGGTGGCAGTGATACCGAGAGATATACATATACAATCACCGAGATTGCATGGAGATTGCATTGTATTTGTTGAAAATATAAAAAAGTTGACCAATGGTTTGGACGGCAAAATGGAGTGGTTGCTGGGGCCTCTCCGTGATCTACAGCATGGTCTCACTGGGGCTGATAGGGCATGCCATGCCAGTATGCCACTGTTTTCTTTCTATATGTCTATATGCCTACAGTTTGATTGATGTAACATGCAATGCTGTGATTTTTGTACTTTGTCTTGCTGATAAATAAAGTTGTTAAAAAAAAACAAGTATAATCTACAGACAGATGCTTACATTGTCTAACCTCTTCTGCAAGCACCAGTTCCTAGACTGTCAAGTTGATCCTGCAGCCTAGGTCAGTGACTCACAAATGGCTGAAGCCAATGGGCCACAATTTCAGCCAGGGTGCTGCCATGTTCACAAAACTTCAACAATGGAGGGCTTTATAGTTCCTCAGGGAAGATTTCCTACAATCTATATTGCGGGAGCCACAACACATTCATTTGTATCTGGGTAGACTATAAAACAAACAATCCCAGCCTCCATTAGGAAATAGCTGAACAATCAGGGGAATGGCGTGTTCCCGTACTGATTGTACATTATGGGAAGTGCCTGACATCATACACAACAGCAAACTGCTAATACTAAACACTTAAAAAGCATTTGCACTGTAGTCATCAATGTAATGCTCTATCATAATTTTTCCAGTGATGAAGGTTTTGGGATGCAATGTTTAAAAGAAGCTAATAACCACCACCACCCAAGACAGCAATAGATGCAAAATAGCACAATGGGTGCATTTAGTTGCAAAGAAAACTTGTAGTAAAAATGATGAAATTTACCAATGCAAATTCACCCAACCCCCAACTAGTACCCTCCACATTCTATGGCAGTGGTGGGAAACTGAATTGATGGAGGGCCCCAAGCGCGGCCCTTGGCATCACTAAAGGGCCGCACATACAGCAGGCATAGCTAGAAGACCATTTTAAATAACAAAACTTGTTTTAAATTATACTTCAAGCATTAGGGAACACTGAAGTATGGTAAGGCACATTTTGTGTCATATTTATCATGAAAGGTTATGTGCCTCTTAAATATCATCAAAGCCATAAATGATATCAGTGGGATATATAACCTTTGATTTAAAGGTGAGTTCTTATGCCCTATGCATGAACAGTTAGGTTTCAAGGGATGCAAGTGGAGGACTAAGGGGCTGCAGAAGAATTTGCAAAGGGCCGCATGCGGCCCCCGGGCTGCGGGTCAGACACCTAGGTTCTATGGGCTCACCATGTGATAGCAGAGGAGTCCAACAAATCACAGCACAAGTGTGGCATTTTAGGCAGGCAAGAGGTTTGACCTAATTTATGAGGGCACTAAGGGTACCACTGAACAATGATATACATGGATCTGAACAACTGTTAACAGGCATGTTAAGGTAACAGTGAAGAAATGAGGATAGTGGGAAGGATTTGACTGTTGTATGAACCATTATAAATTTTCATATAACTTCTGCCCTTTTCAGATGCACATGTTTTCCTTATTTTTATTGTCTTGGCCACTAGGAAAATAATTATCCCTGTGTCAGCTCTTAGTCAGCTCTAAATTGCAATATTGTAGAGCTTTCACTGGGAGGACTTTTCCCCATTTACACTTTAATATATGTATATAGTTGAGGACATTTGTTTTAAGGTCACACACACATTGGGCGTTCCTCATTGAAGTCAACAAGAAAATTCTGGCTCCTGTCACAGATTTCCTCATTACTAAGAAGGGTCCAGGACCTAATCTCCTAAGAATGACAAGATATGACTAGTCTCTTTGCTTTGGAAATAGAGCCTCCTGTAAGATTTACTAATAATTGTCCAAAACTTTTCCATACATCAAAAGTATTTTCAAAGGGGTCAGAAGAAACAGTTTCACCTAATTGTTTTATCCAATGCTAAGTGTGAGGAGGGAGAATACTGGAGTTCGCCAATGATGGAGGGAGAATACTGGAGTTCACCAATGATGGAGGCTGAGGTAGCTGTAGCCACTCCCTATCTGTCCTACAGAAAATAACATTCTCCTATTCCTGTTATACCATTGGTTGGCTTGTGAGTCCTCTGATTGGCCTTAATGCAAGTCACTTGTCAATATTAGATTCCATGTACAACTATAGCACCCTTCCATGTTCTTCACTCCAGAAAAAAAGTCCACCTACTCCGCATCCACTTGTTGACCTCTGTACCTTTTGCATCTTCATCCCCTGAGAAAGAGAATTCTCCTGCTTCATACCATTTTTTCAGACACATTTCTTTCAGTTCAGTCAGTCAGTCAATTTAAAACCAATTTTTTTGTATAGTAACATTTGTCTATATACAAGGGTGCACATAACCTTTTTAGTGAGCTACTCGGATGAGTACCTGTGGATGGTGTTTGGTACTCTGGCAACCCATATGTAGCAGGGTTCTAATAATTGCAGTCTTCCTTACTGTCTCCCTCACTGTCCTCTGCTTTCTGCATGGTTGATTTTGCAGCAGATGGACCTCCCTGTTCTTGCTTGAGCCATGCACAGGTCAACAGCTGGCTGGTCAAATGTAACTCTCATAGTACAAGACCATTTGAAACCCCAGATCTCATACCTCGGTATTGCAACCCTAAAATGTTCTGGGTTAGTAACTAACCCCTAAGACCTGCAGTCCAAATGCCACCTTTCATAGTCATATTCCAACTGTCAACTTTCCAACAGTGCTTTTTTCTTGTCAGATTTCACCCTTACATATGCCTACTCTGACTATCAACCCCCAGATCTCCAATACCCTTAGAAATCCAATATTTTTCTTTTTTGGATTAATAATTTACATTCCCAATTTCACACCCCTTACTACAATCTTTCATGGTTATTAATGTTTCCCTGTGGTTATCCAAGTGACATTTACTGTGTACATTTAACAATAATAACTGAAAGAATTTTGCAATCTAATAAATTTTACTTTTACAGTAGTGCATACATGATAAAGTAAAGTTGTTTGTACATCTATTTGATGTGTTTGAGCTTTAATTTCAATCTCCCTGCAATACAAAATTCAGCCACAAGATGCTTCTTGTAAGCACTTGCTGTCACATCATTGCTTCTTTCTCACACATCGAGGAGGGCAGAGGGGGTAGCTGCGGTCTTTGCATCTCTCTCCACTTTATCTGACAGACAGACTCCTTAAGTAATCAAATGTGCTTAGTAAGAACAATGTAGGTATGCATGGCTAGCTTTTGACCAAAGTTGTATACTGGTGTACCACTATTGTGCAGCTCGGACGAGTTGTTCACACCAAACGCAACCAAATGTGTTGTTATGAACTTTATATGTATGTTCTACCCTCATATGCATTTTTGTTAGGGTGCTCTGGTTTCATCCAAAAACTTTACCAAATTTGGTTCCATGGTATGTTACTTAAACAACCGAAAAGCTCAATAGCATTCCAGTGCTGCTAGGCGAAACAAACATACAGTTATGGGCTTGTTGTTGCTCCAGCACCACCCACAATGGAAACGTATAACCAGCGTTTCCAGGCTGATTCAGGACAGAACATGCTCATGAGAGAATGCGCAGCTCGGCTAATAGAAAGCCGTGGGATTGGTGCAGGAAACCTAGTCTATACAGGGATGACTATATAGGGCTTCAGCTTAATTTTTTATAAAGGAGTTTATATTAAAACAATAGAAATGTTTTAGCAGGCAATAAACACAGATCATACCATACCAGTTTTCAGTCCATAGACGACTTGGAGGTTTTAGGAGGGGTAAGAACCAAGTCCTAGCCTATTCTTCACAGGTACCTACTTTGCAGATAACAGTTGACTAAATGACAGATCTCTTTAAAAGGGTAAACTGAATTACATTGAAGCACTATGTATAAGCTATAATTGCTCTTTTCTTCGTACATGTTTTTATAATGATTTGTTATAGCAACCATATTATGTACCAGTGTTGGCCAACTGAGTTGATATGGAATGCCACAAGTGCGGCCCTTGACATCACTAAAGGGCTGCACATAACAATTTCAATCTATACTGGCTTTTAGAAGCATTTTTTAAACATATAAATAACAGCAGCCATAGCTAGAAGACATTATTTTTAATTTTTAAATAACAAACCCTGTTTTAAAATGATACTTCAAGCACTAGTGATCACTGTAGTATGGTAATGCACATTTTGTCATATACATCATTAAAGGTTATGTGCCGCCACAATATATATTATACAATCACCCCCTGTTCATTGGTGGAATAGTGGTAGCATAGGCACTCACCTGTCTGCTGATCCCCCGCCAGCACTAGCATAACAGAGGAGGAGAGGCGAGGTACTTGCTCAGGTGCCACCTGGGTCGCTGATTGGCTTTTATATATGCCTATCACTTAAGTCTATCACCTTTCCTCCTCTTCCCACTCTAAGAAGTTCAAGGGCATCAGGGGGTCGGCAGACAGGTGAGTTCCTATTCATTAACAATTAGGTTTCGCGGGCTGCAAGTGGAGGACTGAAGGGGGCAGCCAAAGAATACTCAAAGGGCCGCATGTTGGGCACCTAGGTTCTGTACACATATGCAGCAACAACTTACTATCGCATTTCAGGAAACATGTTTTTATGCGACATGTGACAACCCACTTGGTAGAGAGTGACAGAGGGTTGTCACTCCATCACAGAAAATTCCTGGAGAAAAACACTGAAAGCTATAAAAAGGGATTTGTCAATTAGTAATGTCAATGTGTAAAGCTGATGTGAGCAGGAGATTGTAATTGAATCTCTGATAGCAGAGTGCACTATGGGGGAAGGATTGAGTTTTAGGAGATGGTGTACAGTCATCCCGTATTTGGCTGTCTAACAGATTTGTCATTCCCTGCATAGTTTGAGCAGGCAGCAACAAGCTGGGGAATTATAATATACATTGTGGACAGGTGGAGCTCCGCAATGATGATTTATTAGTTCAATTTGCTCTTTTTGTTACTATTTTTCTTTTGTTACTATTACTATGTGTTTTGTAACAGATACAGTTCATCAAAGCCTTCATCAAAGGTAGTTGGAACTGTTATTGCTAGTTGGCTGTTGTGTTGATGTCTCTGATGAAGGTTTACATGTTCTTGGCCAGATGCTATGTTGGTGGTCTCTAAATAGATTTTATAGAACTGGTTTGCAATTGCACCCACAGGAATCTTTATGGCATCGCACTATAGATATCTTATGTTGGTCTAGTTGAGGCAGCTATCACAACCTCCACTAACCTGAAAAGGCTTACGCAAGGTTTAGGAGACATTTCTGACCATTTGTAGATCAACCAATGAAAATAGGTGGGCTAATGCAACCTCTACTGGGGTCTCGCTACTACTAAAATATAAGTTCACAGAGAGTAACACAGAGGCAGGTTAGCCCTTAGGAAAAATATCCCACTTAAACAGCTGCGTCCTTAATAATACCAGGGGTAGTGTGGCCATACGGGGCTGGTACTTGCATATCCTGCGACTGGAGGGTGATGAGTAGAGAATTTTCCCTATCGAATTTCTGTTCGATTGCGAAACTTCAACTTTGTATACAAATTTTCAACTGCAAACTTTCAACTACAAATTTCGCATAAGGTCAAAGTCAAGGATTTGCAATTGTGACTTTGCTGTATAAACTTCAGCTATAACAGAAAAAAAGCTGCTAAATTGTAACAGAGTGCTTTAAAATCAGTGCTTAAACGGCATAGATAAGCCCCAGAAACCATTTCAAACATGGAACATTAAATAAGAATATACAGTTGTATATAAAAAGGGAAATGCAATATATTTCTTAATATAATCATATATAAAAAGCACTATAACCAGATTTCAAAAGCAGAAGCCATTTTGGCCACATAGTCTGTCACAGCACCACAAACATGTGCATGGCATTGACATGACAATACCTGTTTCAGTGAGAAAACTTAGGTGCAAAATGCCACATTTTTGGATGTTGTCACAGCACTGTGTCAAGGAGCTGTTTAGGTGTGTGGCGATGTGTGAGAGAGATACCTTTGCAAAAAGCCATCTTTCTGGCACTTGTCATCGCTATCATTAATGTGCATGGTGTTAACATGACAATACCTGTTTGAGTGAGATACTTTTGCAAAATAATTTTTTTGCTGGATGTTGTCACAGCATTTTGTACTGTCAGACATTAATTGGCATTATACTGGCAATACTTTTTTAAACAAGATACGTTTGCAATCTCTGAAAACCAAAAAAATATATATCAATCTCTAAGATGAGGTCTCAGAGACCTCTATAAAAATTTCAAAAGGTTTGGGTGGTGAAAGTAAAGCAGTGCATACACGGGTCGATACCTGTTCGGTCAACCCGTGATCAATCACAGCATGGTGACATCACCACACTGCTTTCCTCCAATCCCCAACCATGAGATTGAACAAGGATTTATCAACATGGTTTTTTTGTTCAATCATGAAATGATCGCCGCAACCGTGCACACTGATCAATTGTCCGGGAATCAAACAAAAAATGTATCTGTGTATGGCCAGCTTAAGTTTTAATAAACCATGAAAGGTTTTTTTCACCTTACAAGTGATGAGTAGAGAATTTTCAGAATTCGACCACTTCTAATTTGTGAATTGATTGACAAGCCCCTGAATGGTATCATTACTAAACTGCTGGAGATGTAAAGAATAGTGTTGAGCGTGAATATTCGAATCTCAAATTTTTATTAAGAATATTGGCACTTTGAGAATTCGCAAAGAACTTGGATATAATGTTATATCTTCGTGATTAGTGATGAGCGGCATAGGCAACATTCGTATTCTCGGCATGCCGCGAATTTTATGGAAACCATTCGGAAAATATTCGCATTCGGCAATATTCTGGTTTTTTTTTTTATTGCGAATATCTGCAGTTTTTATTGCGAATTTTTTTGCACATTTTTAAAGTGACGATTTTCGCAATATTCGCATCACCCCAATTTTCATTTAAAAAACTGTTGATGGTGTTGCTAAGCTCTTGCATTGAGAGGCATGTGTAATGGATAAAAAATACAGAATATCCGGAATTGCGAATATTCGGCAATATATTCACCATCTTCGCGAATTTCCGAATTGCCGATATTCGCGATTAATATTCGGAATCAGAATATTTGCGATCATCACTATTGGTGATCTCAAATATTCGGGTGGATTTTCCAATCATTCAGTCGGCGAATGATTGATTGACAATTGATCGTTTGGGAATCTTTGACTTTGAACTTAATTTATACACAAACTAACCATGCTAGAGCAAAACTTTATTTTTTTTAAACAGAGAGTGGGGGGGGGGGGTGTTGCTGGTGAGACTTTCGGACTCTGTCACCCCGGATAGCATATTTGGTTACTGCCGGTGGAGAGCAATATTCGCAATGACGGTAATCTTAATATACACTATATGTTATCTTTATCTTTAATTTATCTTTTTTACTAAATGCAAAATGTGGACATTGTGAATTTTTCAACCATCACTACTGATGAGCAGTGGTCTCAAAACAATGGCCAGACCCAATGAGCGATCAAGTGTGCACCAAGGGCACCCCACTGATATCTTGGATAAGGCTGGAGAAGCGGGGAAGCAGGGACTCCTTGTAGCTGGGTGTTTTACAGATGGTGCGCTTTTGCGTTAACCGCTGCCTGCACAATGGGCTTCACTGATGAGGACCCTGGATCTGGGAATAGGTCACTTCTATTCCATTAAACATGACCTCACACCTATATCCTCTGTTCCCAGGAGAATCATGGTCCAGGGCAGCACTGCTGGCTGACTGCGGTTCCAGTGCATTGCACTTCCAGAAGAACATTTGTGAGGTCAGGCACTGAAGTTGGACAAGACCTGGCCCACATTCAAAGTGTTCTATCGAGCTGAGGTCAGGGCTTTATACAGGACAGTCAAGTTCCTCTGTACCAAACAGGGCCGTGTCTCCCACTATGCAAAGTATGCAGATGTATAGGGCCTCTAGGGGGAGAATGACCACAAATTTAGAACCCGATAGACTAAAACCCCCAAATTTAGCATGGTTGTAGCCAAAAACCATACCTACAATACTACCAAATTGTGTGTTTCTAGTTCTGGAGAACCGCAACCCCAAAGTAAGGATGAAAGTTAAAAATGGCACATTTAAAGCCCTTGGGTTAACGAACCTGATGGACCAGAGACCCCAAGTTTGGCATGGTTGTAGCCAAAGACTATAACTACCATCCTTCCAAATTGGGGTCACTAGTTCTCTTGGTTTCAGAGACCCCAAAGTGGGTTACTTTTTCCATGGAGTTAAAAGGGGGGGGGGGCAGTAAAAAATGCTGAGTTTGCGGTTACCCTGCTTTGAGTACAAAGATTAAAATATTAAGGGAGGATTTAACCTCCTTGGCGGTATGCCCGAAGCCAGTTCGGGCACAGTTTGATCGTGGATCAAACTGCGCCCATGCCGGTATCGGGCACAAACGCCGGTTCTCTGTGTGCCTGCAGCTCTTCTACAGAGCTGCAGACACCCTGAGCCTTTCCGGCTCTGTGTCTTTGGCATCATCTGTGACGCCGAAGGGGGTGGTGGCATAGACCTCCATGTAAATGGAGGGGCGCCGCTTTTCTCCCCACACACCGACCGCAACTATTTGACACCGGTGGTGTGTAGAGGGCTGGAGATAGCATAAAAAATGCCCAGAGGGTTAAGTTATCCCTTCCCTTTCAGAACCACTATGGAACCGGGTCCTGGCATTTCGGGAACTGGGCTGGAAGTGCTCCCAAATTCGGGGCCCATTTTGCTCCAGGACCCTTGATAAAAAAAACATTAAACTTTCTTGGTGTGTGTAGTAAAGAAGTTTAAGTTTTTTTTATCATGCAAAAAGTTTGTCCTAAGTCCTTTTGGACAAGGAGCTGCACCAGTTTAAATCTTCTGGAGCATGGTTCTCCTGCCCCTTTGGGGCAGAACTTTTCAGGTGTAGAGTTGAAGACCCTCCCTACAAACGTACGGAGTTTGGTATTTTTGGGTCTTTAGGTTCGGGAGCAAAAGTGGGCCAGTTTTCCTATAGAAATGCATTGGTACACAAATTTGGCTGGTTCTCCAGCTCCTCAGAGGCTATGGGCCCTAAATTCGGTGAGCATATAGCCCAAGATCTGGGCTAAGTCCAGCAAAAAAAGTCTGCAAGTTTGGAAACCCAACTTGGGTCCCTGTATGGGGGGACTAGGACCACCAATCTTGGTGTGTATCTAGTACTATATGAGGGATACATGCATGCCAGATTAAGCATTTCTAGCCCCTAGGGGCAAATGATGCCAGGCCAGACTCGCCTACTTTGCCCATAGGCTTTAATAGGGACTAGGTACAGGGGTACCTTGCGCACCTTGTGGCTTTTCCAACTTTGATTTGTTACACCAAGAGGTTCCTGCAGGGCGTTCTGCCCCAATCTTGACCCACATTTAAGTCAAGGCCTTACCTCCATGCCTAATTCTTCTGAACCAAGGGCACTAGAGACCCCCAACTTGGTAGGATCGTAGGGATGGGCTTTGACTACAACCATGAAATTTGGGGTTTTTAGCAGATCGGGTTCGATGGAGATCCAAGTCAGGGCTTTGAAGGTGTGGACATTGCGTGCTTACAGGGGGAGCACATCTCGACAGGGAGCTGGACTTAGAAAGTTTTGTGCTCCTCCTGCTAGTCATTGTGTTCTTACAGGGGGAGCTCAAATCGACAGAACACTGGTAAAGTAAATATTTCTAGGGCTCTTTCCCACCCCTCCTGTATTTTAATAATCTCGGAAATCTCCTGTAAACTGTAGATGCTACTCAGTTTAGGGGCCATGGCCATGGAGTTGTAACTATATGTAATTACAAGCTCTCCTAGATGGAAGACAGTCTGCATCAATATTTGTGTTGCTAAAATTATGAAGAAACAATGAAATAAAATGGATCATATAGTGACAACATTCCTTGTGACGTTACTTCTTTGAAAACTTATTTTCAAATGCAGAAATTGACAGGTCTGTTCCCTCCCCAGCACCACGGTTAAGTTTATAAAGTATTCATTTTAGTTTTAAGAACCTAGTGTTCTTTTTTTCTTGAAAGTGTAGCAAAGATCATCAAATCTTCAAAGAGCACAGATCAACAAAGGGTTTAAACTCCTTAGCATTACAATAAAGATCTTGCATAGGGCCCCCATTAATCTAGAAATGGCCCTGATACCAAGTGCCCTCCTCTATGTCTTATGGACCTTGTGTGTGCACTGGTAGGCAGTCAGGTGGAAACAGGGAGGACCAATGTTTTTTCAAACATTCAGAGATTTTTTCATTGGAACAAAGGAGCCAAACTCTTAAACCTGATCAGAGTTCAGGTTCTCTGCCAATTTCCTGTTCCATGTTCCTAAATAACAGGTTCTTAAGGTGATGGTGTATTGGAAAGAGGATAACAAAAAAGAAGGAGCACAAGCTAGTGGGAGCCAACAGCTATTTTGGACAAACTTTTTTGTACTTACTATTTCGGTTGTTGGGGCATGGGCAATATGCTCATCAGCCAACAACCGTGGAGAATATAGATAGGTTTCTTTTGCCAGTGGTCACACTCTGTAGCCTCTGGGTAACTGGGTGGATCAGATAAGTCCTATGTTCCAGCCTCTTCATCAGGGTGATAATGTTGATATGCAGTCTTTACTAAATATTTTGCGGTTGAGCCTAACTGAGGTTCAGCCGTCTATGGTTGCACCAA
>CM070039.1:60952836-60967529 GCA_036250615.1 Ptychadena robeensis
AAGTGAAAAGGTAAATAAATTGGGAATAAGGAATTTGTTTGTGAGCTAAAATAAATTAAAGTTGATATGCAGTCTCCAGACCCTTCTCTTCCCCTCTGGCTCTTGGTGACCCTGGATCCTGTACCGTTTGTGAGCCCCGGTGACTCCAGTTCATGTTTAGCTAGTGTACAAGTTCTGGATCAGCCAAACAACACAGAGGCGGGCGTACTGCGAATAACCCTTTATTTAAACAATTGAAACAAACTAGTAATGTAAACTCACTGCAGCAGTCTTAGGCAGGGAACAGTCTCCAAATTGTGGGTATAGGTTTCAACCTGTCCCCCAGGGTCCTCTTCTCACGCAGAGTGAAGGGAAATCTGTGCACAGCACTGGATAGCCGCAGCCGCAGGGCCTGACCAAGGCTGGACTGAGGGTGCTGTGGATCCAAGTAGGCGTGACCGCAGGGTACTGTCTGTCAAACCCTTCGGTAGAGGCCCACTGACTGGCAACCAGGTCTGGACAAGGAAGAGCCTACTATCTGGTCTGTGGGCTGTACGCACGCCGGCATAAACGGATGAGCACGCGGAACCTGGAGCCAGCTGGAGTGCCCGGCTGCTGCTTTTTCATCAGGACTCGCTGCTCTGGACTGAACTTCCTCTTCCTGTGCGCTCTCTCTTAACACCTCTGGCTGCAAAGCCTTCTGGAGCATGGCCTTAAAGGGGACAGCAAATGACATCAAAGCACACCTAAATAATTTGTACTTTGTATCCTTCGCTGACAAACACCCTATTATTTGGGAAATAAAAAAAGTTAAAAAAGATTAAAAAAAATCTTTACTTGTAAGGAAATATTCCTAAATGCCCCTTGTTGCCCCTTCTTTCTCTGCTGTAATTGCAATGTTAGTTGGGAAATACAAAGTAGTCACATGATCAAGTTTGTGTACAAGTATACAGAGAATTTTTTCTCCATTGAAAACAATATATCTGGTGTCCTCTGGTGGTCGTACATATTTCTGCAGCTATTAACCCCAGTAACAGTGGCTCCCAAATGTTTTTACTTAAGGCCCCCCTTGCCTGTGTCCAAGACAAGCCAGCCCCCAGCCCCAACCCCAACATACAAGCATTGAAAAAAATTCTCTAGGATTTTGGAGTGACTGAGTCATAACTCAGAGGTAAGTTAAAATTCCATTTAACTTTTTTGATTTCTGAGTTTATGTGTGCTCTATGTGGTTGATTTCTTTGGAGATGCTCCTAGAAACTAAAGCTGGGCATACACAGGTTGATTCCCTTGCGACAGAGAAGCTGATTGAGTTTCCTCAATATTGGCCAATACTTTGAATGGGGTCCCTTGGTCCCCATCCAATGAATTAGAAGTCAAGCAGGGTTTACCAACATGTTGGTTCGAAGAAGAAAGAGAAGAAAGAGAAGAAGAAAATAGATTTGAGCACAATTAAGCGCTGTGAACGTGCAAGACACTCAATTGTGCTGGAATCAAGCCGTGTTTGCCTAGTTTTACACATTGAAATATCACCACTTACACCTGTTGGCAGGATATTACATAGGTGGCTCCACCCAAGTTCACAAAGCGCACCGCAGCCATCCATACTTCCACAAATGTTTGTAAATGCAGACTGCACACTTGTCTGAATGTCTGTTGACATAGATTTCACTGACACCTGAATGATGAGCGTGATCAATACAGAACTCATACTCAGATCACATTTCCATCCAGTGTATCACTTAACCCTTTGTAATCCAGACCTCTCCCTGGACCCTGCTGATATTTATAAAATCTTTTGTGGTCCTTCATCTAATGGATTTATGTCATGGTTACAAAATCTCCTCAGCCACCCAGAAACAAACAAAAGCAGCAAATTTGTCCCGCCAGCAGATCCCTGTGATAAGTGCAGCATGCTCACTCCAGTTACCTCCGGCTGTTGGTTTTGGAAACCTTTTAGGAAAACGAGGACATTATATGCCGGCACCAAGAGTACGGAGTAGACAGAAAACAAGACTAGGACAGGAGGGAGAGGAGAACACAAAACAATCACAAAACCAAGCACAAAGGAGACATAGAAACAAGACATGTATGTATGAATCTAAAGTCTCCCTTCAGGACCTCTCACTTATAATATATACTGAATTAAGACGACCAACCCATGGTGGGAGAAGCCAAAAACTATGAGCTATAATAAATATCATATGACAGCTTTCACTGTAAAATATACTTCCAAAGATTTCCCCTGCAGTACTATTTTTCTGCCACTAGTGGTCCTCTTTCAGATAATCAGCATTGTTTTACCCACTGCTTCTGAGCCCTGGTTGTCCTGGTAAAGTTTTTGCATTACCACTATTTGTTAAATAAAATTATTTCAACCATTAATAAATATGGAATGCCATTGATTTGTGTAGTTAATATCTGCAACTATGAATCCCAACAGTATTTTCCAATGGGGGATTTCCCTACACTTTTTAGTTTTGTCTGTAAGAATCCAATATGTTTTGAATATCAAGGAGATACTTTCTGTCCTTGATACAACCCTGACCATTCAAAACAATATGAACCACCACAATTAAGCCCTTCCATCATTTTGATTGAAATGCTTTCTTTAAGCTCTAGGCTTGTGAGTGTACCAAGGCTATGATGATGTCATGAGTCTGCTGTAGGCAAAAGGAAGCATTTCCTCAGTCTCCTCTTCCATTTTGATCAGACTGCAACACTGAAGAAACAACAAAGTCACCAGAAACCAGATGGCAACCATGGACCTGATCAAAAATGGATGCGTCCATCTATAGAGAAAACATGATGAATGCATTGACAGTGGAAGTATTGTGATATCTGGTAGGGATATTAAACCTGGTGTCACACTGACTTATGAAGAGTCCACTATGAACATTATAAACCTCATTATCAACCGGTACAATAGAGGAAGAAGAAAGGGGAACAGATTTATTTTTAGCTCACTTCTGCCTCCCCCTGCTTATAATCTATGATATGCGTGTTGCATGCTATTACTTTTCTGTGTACAACCAGTGGTTCGTGGGTGAGGATGAGGAAGTGCCGCACCTGATTACTGATGTAAAAAATCTTGAATATTTGTGAGTACAAAGATATAGCATTATATCTGATATTCACGATCAATACTACTTGTCAAAACATTGTCTGAACACCACAGGAGTGGAGTCTTCCTTCCAGCAGAGTGTGCAGGACTGAAACTTTAATCATGTGTCAATACACTAGCAGCACCCATTATCTAAATACTCTGACAAACTCATGAAGAATTACATTTTACATTTAGCAATAACAACTTACCCATGAGCACCTATTTACATATAGGAGGAGAGATGAGTCTGTGTCACATAATCTTTTTTATTGCAAAAAAGAATGTAAATGTAAATACATAACTCATGTTATCAAAATGGCATCAATTCACCCAGCTATTGCAAAGTTTTTACGTATGGGAGGAGTTATATTATATATTCACAACAGACTGAGCTTGCAAAAGTAATATCTGAGGGAGTTGTGTATTTACATTAACATTCTGCATTGCAATAATTAAATTATGTACACAGATCAATCTCTCCCCCCATATGTAAATAGGTGCTCATAGGTAAGGTGTTAGTGCCAGATTGTAAAATGTGTCTCTCCATAAGTTGCTAGTAAATAGACAAGGAGCAAACTTGCACTCTAAGATGCAGCTTAGAACTTCCTCTTAGTAGTGGCTTTTGGCAGGAGGGAATGGCTCAAATTTCAGCCTTCTGGGATGCATTGCTATTGCTCCCAGGATGTATGGAAATATTCAAAGAATATATATTTTTACATATTAGGACTAAAACACATACAGGAAATTTCCATTTCATTTAAATGGTAAAAAAAAATACATTTTATAGTCCGTAATATATGTTTTTTCTGCTTGAGGTGAAAAAAAAACTTGCTAAAAGCATACCCAGAGTTAAGTTTGCGAACAGGCGGATCAAACATTTGGAAAAGCCCAACGTTTGTAGCGAACTGATAATCTGAAAAACTGTATTTTTACTGTATTAGAGACCGGAGTCTCGGGTGAGTGAGCCATGCTGGGATCTAAAAAAATCTTTCTCCTGTGTGCCTGATCCAGCTGGCAATACTCACACTTCCTCACACCGGCGAATGGAGCAGGTCCAACACCCATACTGTTCGCCTGCAAGAAGAAAATAGAACATGCAGTATTCGCTGCGGACTGTTTATTGCTCAAACACTGCAGACATCTCTAATAGAGACATACACACACAGAAACACACACATTACCTGCACTCTACCTACTGTCTGCAGCTAGTTCCCATATGGTTGTCTTCCTGTTTATCCCATCTGTCAGGCTTTTTGATTAGCTGGCAGTGGTAGGGGTGGGTGGCTGACAGCACGATTCTGACATAGAGGGCTCCAATTGCCACCTCGGCAGTCCCCCTAGCTGCACCCCCCCCCCCCCCCCCCCCAGAAGGCCCAGTGGGAACCACTGCTATAGCAAATGCATTTTTGATTCATCGAGGCAAGATTTTTTTTATGCCGCGTTACTATATTCATTTATCAGGAAAAAGTGTCAAAAACACTTCTATAAATGCATGCGCACTTATGGGCAGGTTGATGCTGCATTTCCCCAACTGAAATAAAGGCCCATGTTAGCGTGGCATGAATCCCAAAAAAATTATGCATCAAAACCATGTCACTTATACCTAGCGCATCAACGGGCATTGCACGCAGTACAAAATAATTCGTTTGAATGAAAAAAAACTTTTTTGTTCAGTCAGCTTTTCCATGGGGGCTTGAGAAGGACACTGAGGCAGCTATGTACCGCCTGGTGCTAATCTTCCTGCATTGCATAGAAAAGCACAGAGACCCAGTGACCATGTCTGTACGACGCATGAAATAAAACAGAGAAGTGTTATTTACAAACACAGAGGAACCTGAATCCTAAACAGAATGTGTCGCATAACAAGTGCTAGCTCTCCCGCCCCCTGCAAGCGTTACTATGCTGCAGCTATAGAACTTCCTCCCAGGGAGAGGAAAGTCTTTCTGCTCGCTTGGAACTGTCATCAGGACACACCCCCGGCCAGAGTTCAGCCCAGATTGGTCTCTAAGTGAAACGGGACAAGGCCACGCCCACAGGCGATCCTACAACTTTTTGGACTTGTTCGTTCTGTGCAGCGCAGCAGTTAGGGGACTCCAGCTGGGATCTACAGGTAACAATCTAATTGGGTCACATTACTGTCATGATTAGGGGGGGGGGGGGGTCTGGTTAGGATTTTCTATGTATAGAAGGCAGCTGGCGGGGCAAGGCGTGGTGACTACTGTAACTTTGTACCTTGTCGTGTTGTAACATGTTATCTGTGGGGTGTGACTTGTGGCCCAGTATAGAGTGGGGGACACAAATGTTGGTGGACAGTGGGGCTGCACATGGTTTGGTCGCTGGTATCCAGGTTGGCGGGCTCCACTCATACATTTTGAATGCTTAATGATGGAAAATGTGACCTACTTCCCCTCTGTGGGGCTCCGATCCTAATTCTAAGATCATCTGGGCGCTGTCTTCGTACCTCGGCCTCTCTAGGGTCCTCCTGGACAATTTGTTTTCTTTCTGGGCGGTTCTGAGGGTTGGTTTGGTTTGGACCAAGCTTTAATAAAACCAAAAAAATAGTAAACTTGGCGTTGTCACCTTATTGATTGACAGCTATGGGGTGGTTGAAAAGGTTCTGCAGCAGTATGGAGAGCAGACAAGCTTAGTGTCGGTGCAGAAGGTGTTCAGGGTGAACAGAACCAGGAAATATTTTCTGTTTTTTCTTGTAGACTTTTAGATTTTGTGTTATAAAGTTTTTTTCAAGGAAAATAAAACTTCAGTTTTTGGCCCACTGGTGGGGTTTGTATTAGGATATAGACTAAGGTGTATTTTGGTAATTTTTGAATAGTTTAGCTTTTTAAAACAATGCTATTTGTTCCTGTCTTGATTGCACTTCCTGTTATGGTGACAACACCCTATTTCTTTCTCTTAAGTTAGCCCCTGTGTTGTCATGCTGTCCCCCATTGAAGATATTACGACGTTTTAGCTGTGATTTTAAGTGTTACCAGGAAAGTGAATTCTCAATTGTGGGACGTGGTTGTAATTAGTTGCAATGTTGGAAATGTTGGCTAGTTTTTCTTAGTGGAGTTTGCATTTTAGGGAGGGTCCCCGTGTGTGGTTAGTAGGTAGCTAGAATTAAGTTGGGACAGAGTCAGATGGCTTTATATATGCAATTATTTGGAAGTCTAATTATTCGTAGAAATAACTTGATGTAAAAATCTCCTGAAGAAGCATGTGTATGTGAAACGCGTCGAGGATTGTTACATACAGACTGTAATTGTAAAAATTTTGGAATACTGTATATATGAGTGTATGTGTATTTTACATTGGACAATTTTTGACCTTGTTGCTATACTATTTCGTAATTTAATAAATACTTTTGTTCTTTTTACTTGTGTTTGAATGCAAAAAAAATTCCCTTGCTGCCCATGATCCCCTAAACTCAGGGTGGGTGGAACATATACTTTTTGTGCATTATATATGGTTGGGTTTATCTTCAGTAGTATGATTTTTTATATTTTTGTGTGTTATTGTATTTTATGTGTGTGTGTTATTATCCATGGAGAGCCAGACCACTGTTGTCTTACACGGAAGTTGTCCTACCTGCAGCATTTTGTCCTAACCATGCTCCTGGTGTTCTTAGAGGCTTATTCTGCATAATGTGTAAAATGTTGTGAAATTCACTAAAATGCCTCACCCTCACTAGATAAACGGCATAGCTTCTCAAAGAAAAAATAAATGTTGCGGAGGTTTCTTTGCCTCCTCTGTTATTGGTCGACAAGTCTCTGCATGGATGGAATCAACTATCCTCCATGAGCTATCAATTGCCAAAAATAATTTTGTCTTTGTTGCCCTGTAGCCTCATGCACCATGTCTATTGCCGTGTGGCTTCATGTTCCATGTGTGGTCAGGTCTGGTTCTGTGTGGCCTTTCTGTATCATGTTTGCCCATGTCTGTTGCCGTGGTATGGGGCTATGGGTGGGTTATGTGTGACAAGGTCCAGTGCCATGTGTCCTGCGGTCCATGGCAGTGTGGCCTAAAATTGTGGGTCTGATGCTGTATTGCCTTAAGTACCATGTGAAGCGATGGTGGCCTCAAGGACCAGCCTTAACCTCCTAGCTTAGTATGTTGTGGGAACATTTTAATATGGCTCCTTTGGGCAAAAGGAGCAAAGCTTGAGATAGATGGCCCTGAGTGTGGTTGTCACGGTTTCCTGTCATACAGGAAGTATCTCTGTATCATGAGCAGCAAAACCTGTAACTAGGAGAAGTCTGAAGATGAGTAGAAATAGCTTTTTATTTTTCATTAAGGGCATTGTGTATTGAGCACTGCGTACTTGCTTCCATCATAACTTTGAGTATTGCCTTGAGTAAAGTGAACCTGTCCTCTGTATGCCCTGGGTAACCGAGCAGGTCCATGTGCTGCTCTGGTTCTAGTAGTGAACAGGATGCACTTTGACAAGATAAAGAATGCATCTGCTTGTTGAAAGTGACCAAATTTTAAGCCAAGATAGATTCCGCCATAGATAAAGGCCCTAATAATACCCCTCACCCCCAGCCTATCCAGAACATTTAACAGAAAATAATATTTTATCACAATTTTTTGATTCATAAAAATAAATTGATATATAGCAAAGAACCCCATAGGTATAATGATTATCTATTTAGAGCACATCAGCAGCCTGCCTTGAGGGTGGCTTTGGCTGTTTGTAACTGCTTAGAATACATGATTTATGGGGGCTGTGTAAAAGGTATTTTAAGTCATTGAAAGAAGGACAGTTTAATAACGTATACTTACAACTTGTAGTTGTGCTTCAGATGTTCAATGGTTAACTACTTCAGATGTTGCAATCTCTAAAATAGCTATTTGTTGAATCTCCTTGTAATAAAAGATATTATTGTCTGTCATATGCTGAGCATAAGATCTGAGATTCTTCCTTCGCTCATATGACAGTTTGTAAGTGGAGCTTCCATCCAATTTCATGTTCCTTCTGGGGAGTAAGCAAAACAAAACAAAGTTTTGCCCAGCGTTTTACATAAAAGTAAATGTGCAAATCTCTTCTTAAAGGGCCTCCAGCAGAAATAATGGCTCTATTGAGGTCCCCTTTTTTATTTTGTGAAGAACCAATTGGCATGAGCACCACGTTACTGATCACCATGGGCCACAATTGCGGATCAGAGCCGCCAGCCTCAATGGGCTGATTGTTTCCACAAGTGGCAGAAATCTAGTCTAGTGTGTCATGAACTACAAGGGGGGTTTGTGGTGGTGGGGCAAAACCCCACTCTCAATGAGGGTAACATCTTTTAAAGCAGTGGTTTACAAACTGTGGGGCGCACATGGGGGTTGGGGTGGCATCTGAGGCAGCTCCCGCAGCCCTTTTTCTGTAAATGCGCGCTGTCATCTCAGACTCAGACAGTCTGAGAGGAGAGAACTGCAGCACTCAGCTACATAATGGCTCTCTGAGCAGTCAGTTATCTTTCTCCATCTGCTGAATGCACACAGTGCCCCAGACCTCCTCTACCACTGGGGGTGTATGATGCATGTCTCTGCATAGTGTGTGTGTGTGTATATGATGCATGTCTCTGAATGTATTGCGGATGTCTCTGGGTATTGTATTAAAAAAAATTGAATCTGCACCTGTGTAGTTTAAATGTTGGGGTCAATAATGTTATCATCTAGAAAAGGGACCCTGCACGGACAGTTTGAGAACCAGTGACATGAACTAATGTGATGTAAGCAGGAGGAGGAATACACAAGGACTTCCATATAATGTTGTATTTGTCTCTGACGGCTGGCCAGGAGATAAGGAATACAGCAAAAGCGCTATTAATGTCACTTTTAAGTCTCATCTCACCCAGTTCCTCAGTCCAGAGAGCTTCAAGAGTCTCAAATACCAGTCTTTGTTTATAGTGGATGGTGTTGTCCATGGACAATGTTTTAGAGCAGGCTCTTACAGAGCGCATTCTACCTAATAATTGATACAAATCATTTGAAACATCAAGGAAACCCATCAGATACTTGAATTATATACTAAAAGGGAATCTAAGAGACAAATCAAACTGTGTGATAAAACTTTTATAATGTCTTGTTGGGTGATCCAACTCCTCTCTTGGGCTCCAATAGTGGCCCATGAATTGAGATTTTAGTAATTTCAGCTGTGACCAAAATAGGAACTTCTTGCTGCTTAGCTTGCTTTGTGGTTGGGCTGCACCAGCATCAGGACATCCACCAAATTAAAACAGTGCCCTAATTTTTTGCCCCCTTTCCATAACCTAACCATCCATCAACATCACCCCCCTCCCACCTTTGCACAGTTGCATACCTACCTTACTTATTTCAGTACTTACGTTTTACAGTACTTCCCAAGTGTGAACATTACTGTCCTATTTATGGGATCATCTCTGATCAGCTGATCATCATCCCTAGAAGAATAAAATTATTTTGCAGTTGCTGATCTAGGGTTACTCTGGTTTCAGGACTACCCAGAACAAATATGCAGGAAGTGTTTGAATTTCTGTATTTTAATATGCCTATTCCTCCATTGCCCAAATTTATTTATTTTTTTAATCCTCCAGTAATGGAGCCGGCATCCCAAAGTACAATATAAAACAAGCTTGTGTAACCAGAAAATGAGTACTTGACCCATTAACCCGGGTACACTTCATTCCCCCTGATTTTTTTGCATTGCAGCTCTTAAAGCCCCCCTGCCCCTGAGAAATTGGGGAATTAGGTGTACCCGGATTAATGGGTCAAGTACTCATTTCCTGGTGACACAAGCATGTTTTATATTCCTCCATTGGATCAATTTAAGAGCCAGGCAGATGGCAGTTCTTTGAACTCTTTGTATGGGAAATCTGAACTCTTTGGGTTTGTTTGTTTTTTGTTTTTTTATTCTACTGTTTGTTTCAAAAGAGATCCTTCAACCAAGTTGACCCAGTATAACCCAATGTCTGTTTAATTTGGAAAAAAGCTGTGCCTGGCTCTGTGTTGGTTTACAATTTAGAATCTCAGCGCGTTAATAGGAAAACACAGTGTCATGATGGCGCTGGAAGTCGGATGTTCGTATACGTTATCTCTGTGTGCGGTCTTCTGTTTGGGACTCCAGGGACAGCTACATTTGGGTCTTTGTTTAACATAATTCTCCAGAGGCTCAATTTACAAAACACCAGGGTAAGGATCCTTAATTTTAATGAGGCCTGTTGATTCCAAATTCCATGGTTTCAAAAAGTTCATTATCCTTCTGTTTAAATCTTTTTGTAATTTGTTTTCTTAAGGAACTTTGTCATGAAGCAAAATCCTTTTGAGAGGTGTGTAGCATAACTGGGGAACCCAATTCAGAATGATAAGGCTGTAATTGGCCTATGAAGCATACCGTAACACACAGTCAAAACACATACCTTTTACTAAGGCAGTTTTTCTAATTTTAATTCATTTGCCAAAATCTCAAAACAAAACAAACCTTTTTAACATTGTCATTATGGGGTGGTGTGTGCAGAATTCTGAGGAAAAAAATGAATTGAATCCATTTTGGAATAAGGCTGTAACGTAACAAAATGGGAAAAAAAAGTGCTGCGCTGTGAATACTTTCCAGATGCCCTGTAGATGATAATGATAACATGATGGTGTCAATGTTTACTGTAATAACCCCAAGCATTGGTGGGAGTTGTTGCCCCAATAACCCTGAGCATTGGTCTCTGTGATTGCCAAAGTAGCCCTAGTATTGGAGCCAATGATTGCTCTAATAACCCCCAACTTTGGTGTCTGGTGTCTCAACCCCTATCATTGCTGTCAACAGTAGTTCGAATAACACTCCCCCTCCCATACACACAACGTTGAGGATAAGTGATAGAGCTGCAATTCTCTCCACATACTCTCTCACACACTGGTTCTTGGTTCAGAAATCCCATGATTACTATAATAACCCACAGTATTGGTGCCAGTAACTGCTCTCATACCCCCATATTATTTGTCAGGTGCCTTAACCCCCTGCCAGTATTCCAAAGTGTGGCTCGGGGTAGATTTCCATAACCAATAGTGTCAACCCCAAGCCACACTCCAGCTTTCTCCAGCTGTGCCTGCACTGCACTTCTGTGTTGGCATTCTGTGGGTGGGAAATACAAGCATGGTAATCCGCTTTTATTTTCCATACTGCTTTAGCAGTTTACCCAAATAAAAGGATCGCCAGAGGGTTAATGACAACCCCTAGTTGTAGTCAACAGTAGTACTGGTAACTAGTGTTTTTTTTTTTTTTCTTCATTCTCTTCTAACTGACTTTGTGAGTTAATTGCAAAACTTCATCACCAAACTTGCTGGAGATGTTGAGTTCAAAGTACAGTCGTAATTTTGACTTGACTTAATTTATGCAAGAACAGTTTGTGCTACAGCAATACCTTTTTTTTATGTGAAAGGGGGTGGCTGTATATGTCACTGTGTCCCCCCCCCCCCTCCTCCTTTTTTTATTTTTTATTAGTATTACTTTTACACATACATAGGAGCCATGCACTCATTGATATTAGTAGCAGCACATATGGGGGCCTAGCTCATATGGGCATGGAACATTATATTCACTTTATATTTTATTTAATGAGTTAAGTTAGATAGCTTTTAAATGTGATTTAATTATTTTAATACAAAATTTGGGGGACATAGTGTTCTATTGTTTCCCAACACATAATATATCGATCCACGATGACGTTATGCACTGCATTTTTTTCTAAATATTCACAATAGTTTAGGTAGAGCATCTGAGAGGCCCTTCCATTCCCCTGAAGGGGCTGCAGCCCTCTTTGCCTGAGCTGCTGGTTTGCGATGCGGGTGGTATGGATGTGGCGCCCTACATTTGATGGATGGGATGTGGTGTGCTGTGTTGAGAGGGATTTGTGTGCTGGGTGGAGCGGTGATTCGTGTCTTCGTTCTTTATAGTTTGGCTGGGTGTTGGCTTGACATCTCCTGGTGGGGGAAGGTGGTGTTGGTGGTTCGGCATGGCGCTGTTTGAAGTATTGTCGCTTGTGGATGGATCCTGGGGTGGGAGTTTGTTTTGGTTGTTTTTTCATTGGGCTTCTGCCGTGGGTCTGCGGTCGGCTGAGGTGGAGGTTTGCGGATTGCCTTTTTCTAAATATTGATGATGTGTTTTGGATATGGGTAGTACAATAATCATTGGTTGGAGGTATCTATATACCTTTTTGATCTTTTTTTGTTAGCTTTCTTTCTTTTGTATCTTTTCA
This sequence comes from Ptychadena robeensis, assembly GCA_036250615.1. Lineage (NCBI taxonomy): Eukaryota > Metazoa > Chordata > Amphibia > Anura > Ptychadenidae > Ptychadena > Ptychadena robeensis. The sequence continues at coordinate 60,965,125 of CM070039.1, forward strand.
TATTTGAGGGCAGATGGATTATTAGGAAGACACTTTTCATTTCATTACAATTTTCATTGTAACTACCATTAGATGCTCAGCACACTGGGTGGAGAATCATGAAACTGTGCTTTCTGGGAGATTGGGTTCTATGGGAGCATGAAATCAACTATGTGTAAAACTTTATACAATGTATCTGGGTTTATCCCTTGTATGTTCCAACATTCCCATCCCAAGATATGGACAGTTTAGAATAAGATGATCCCCTTGTGATTGGGAAAGTCCCAACCACAAGAGGATCTTCTTCTTCCTTCTTCTTTCTTCTCCCGACGGATCACAAAACGGCGTGGAGACATGGCCTTACTATCTGACTGACTATCTGAGAACACACTCCAAAGAGGTACTTATTTTTTTTGGGTTCTAGTTCTAATCTAGAGAGTATTTTAACACCATATGCCAAACCGGTAGGAGACACCTAGGTAGAAGAGCTGGAGGGCTATATTTTGGACCGCAAGGACATGACAAACCTTTTCCATTTCTCACAGTGGAGCTCCTTTGTGCCCATTCAATAATTTAGCTGGTATTCTATCCATGACACCAGGTACAGTATATTTTGTGAAGTGGGTGGTGATTCATATGGCTTATCTAGAAAGTTCCTGAGGAAGTGCAACTAAATAATTATCCCGTATTTTTATAGTGCCGACATATTACACAGCCCTATACAGTGCATATTTTAAGTGATATCACTAACTGTCTCTCAGGGGAACTCACAATCTAATGTCCCTACCCTAATCATATGTCACAGTCTAAAGGCCCTCATACACCTTACAATCTTACCATACAATTTCTGTACAATCAACTTTTGTTCTACCGAAACCATGTAATATGGGGACCATTCTAATCCTTCCAATCACTATGCATTCTATCAGGGAGGCCACTATACTACACAGTTGTTGGTAGATCTAATGGAAATTGTATGGATCAATCTTAAGGTGTATGGGGGGCTTAAGCCATATGTTACTAACATAGGGAATTCTTTTTTTAGTAAGTGTTTTAAAGGCTGTTGATGAGTTTGGCTGTTGACTATTGATTACTCCTGTGCATAAGCATTTTTTCTAGGGGCAGCTTAAATAAGTTCTTTTTTCTACTGTACCCTGGGTCCACTGAATCATTGAGTTAAAATGCATATGTAGTTTGGTCCTTGATGTAATTTGGAGATGTACCAAGAAAATAAAATGGCAACAAGCTGACTTTGTAAAAGATGTTCCACTAGTGAAAGAGGTGAAGATTTTGGGAAGGTGGATGATGTTGTGTAGTAGTCCATTACAACCTCCAACATATTAACTCTAACTATTCCTCAGGGGAATATTTATTGCTTCCATCTCAGTTGATCTGTAGCATATTGGAAGACCAGTTTGACCAATGTCCATCTATACCAGGACATATCACCTTGCACACTGCTTGGAATATCTAGTAATAGGTATGTGAATTGACCGCAGAAGGAGGAGGAATTCTTGACATTTCCATGAAGAATGTCTGACATGTCTGTATCTGCAGAAGAACATAAAGTAAGGCAAAAACACATTCATTCCTGTCCATATAATATCTAGTACATGGGTTTCTGTCTCCCGAAACCAGTTTTTCTGGTTTTGGACAAATATCTAAAGCTATTGTGCAGTGTTCTTCCAGATGAGTGTCACTCTTGCCCTACTTATGTGATCATACACATGAATAATGTGGTGCCTTCATATTAGGGTCTACCGAGTAAATATGTGAAACTGAAAGACAAATATAAAATTATCCACCACAAAGTTGGCGTAAGGTGTAACACTTTGCTTCTAAGTATATTCAAGTTTCAGTATTGGGTTGGCAGTAACCTGGTGATTTGTTAGCCCAGATGCACAACAGTAATAGTTTGTATGGTGCAGCCTCACACCTGAAGTAGACAGAGTAGCGAAAGGTGTGTGTGGTCACTTTGATGTGCAATAAAAGTGTCTTCAATTTCCATTCTTTACCAGTGGTAAAGGTTGGATGCCATTGCCCCTCTCTATATCCACATTTTAAAGATCTTCTCCCAGGCTAAAAACTTAGTTCCAGGCCCTGCATACTGAGAGAAAATCACCTGCTCCCCAATAACCTTATTGGACAGTGTCTTCATGAAGTTTGGAAAATCTGTATATCATTCGCTTTGCATTGCCAATTCTCCACTTCCCGTTCATAGTGATGGCGCCTGCAGTCCTGGAAATCTTTAGAGTGGTTGGATATTAGGTGCACTTCTTATCCCACAAGAATGCCAGATACAATGGGTGACATCACTGCTTAAGAAACAAGGCAACATGTTGGCAAATTTGTATCATAATCTGAATATATAAAGCTAGCCACACATGGTTCAATTGACTGTACAATCAATGTAATTCGATCGATTT
>CM070039.1:60993034-61003113 GCA_036250615.1 Ptychadena robeensis
TCTCCTATCGCGCCGAAGCACTGCTCACCCAATGAGCCAAATGGGCAAAACTACAAGCCCCGCACACCTGCACCGATCCGCGGACACCGTTCCATCTCCAAGCCGAAGTGCAGCATACCCGCATCTTCCGCTCGCAGCGGCATGATCAGGACAGCATTGACCCAGCCCAAGATGCGCCTGCACCGCTGCATCACACGAAGCTCCCCTCAGGCGTGCAGCCCTCCACCAGACCCCACGGATATGGCTGCATATATCCATCTGCGCTGCCTACCCGTCGGAGATGCTCTCCATGACGGCTGACTAAAACAAGCCCTGACCTCATTGGTTGGGCGGATCTGAGACTGACTCCCAAGGCCATCGGCCTCCCCTGGTGGACACGTTCTGAGGCTACACAGCTCTCAACATGAAGCAGATGCGATGTTATCTCGCGCACACTCTCTCCCTCGACCGGACCGTTGTGACCATGCAGAGACAGATAGAGGACCTGGACAATCGAGGTCGAGCCCAACATCAGGGTAAGGGGTTTTGATTGAGGATGTCCCCCCTGACCGCCTGCAATTCAACCCTACAATCACCCTTACAAGCCGTGTTTAATGATCTCCTTGCGTGAACCGTGGATACCCCCATCGCTTTGTCAGAGTCACGAGCCCCCTGAGACCCCCGTGATGCCCGTGAGGGAACCCCCTGACGTAATCTGCTGTCCTGGCAACTTTCCCCACAAAAGAACTCATTATATGCACAAAGCCCAGCAACGATGCTCGATCACCTTTGATGGATCGTCAGCTTAAACGGTTCATGCCCTCTCTGTCACGACGCTACACCCCGTCGGAGGCCCTCCGCCCCCTTGCTGGAAGAACTCATACAACGACAGCTCCCTATAGATGGAAGTTCCCCTTCGGCCGACAAGTCACAGTGGGAGGTAGGCTTCCTCTGAACTCTAATCCGACGAGGTTCCACTTTTGCACTGCGCTACCACCTGCCTCCCGGTGGAAGTCGGAATGGGGCGGCAGTCCTGAGGGCATCCCGACAACCGGCTTGGCTTGCCTGATGACCCGGATCCCTTCCGGCTCTCCCATAGTGCAGGCTTCCCCGATCAACACCCCTCCGTCCTCCGGCTGGTCCATCCACTCCCCAAGCGCACAGCGTACACCCCGTGGGAGACGGCCGGGAACCGCCAACATCGCCTGGATCCCCAAGACCCGTCCTCCAGCGGATCCGCCTGATGACAGCTGGACACCTACCTGTCATGCTGACTGTCCACTGCTGCGTTTGGTATGCTACGTGAGTTTACCACGGTTCCTTACTTAATTACACACTGCCCACCCCCTGCCCTCGGGGTTCCAACCCTTTCGAGGTTGGCCCGGAGTCGACGCCCGTCACCAACCCGGATATTATGTAACTAATCCCTTGCGACGTCTCCATCTTTTGTACTTCTAAACTAAAACCTGGGGGGATGAGGGGGGGGATCCTTACTTTGACGTGTGGACAGTTTTCGATACCTTGGTATTTTGTTACTTCTGCATACTTACCTTCTAATGCTAGATCTCGTTGTTTTGCCAATTGTTAAAGCTCTATTACGGGTTTGGGGTATACCCCCCATTCCTCTGCTTCTTGGGCGAGTGGGGGGGGGGCGAGCGGCCGGTCCCCTACCCTCATTACCCACACCTTTCTTACTTGGGCCTGGTTTAGAGTTGCGAGACCCCTGGTGAGGCGAATACACTAAAGCGGTACTAGAGTTGCACCTCTCCAGTAACACCCTCAGTACCGAGTTGAATCTTTTTTGTAGCTCCCGATATTTCGGGTGCAGCGGGTTATATTTTCTGGTTCTTACTTTTGTTCCAGTTAGGTTGTTTACCTGTTGTTTTGTGTCAAATTTTACTGTGCTGTCTGTCTTTATCTGTCTGTCTTATTATTGTTGGGGTTATACTTTTTGTCTGTTTCCCCTAATCGGTGGTGCTTCTGGTGCTGGGGAACTAATTTATTTGTGGTGCCTGGGGGAGGGGAGTCCGAGACGAGCGAGGACCCCCGTCTAGATACCTTTGGCATACGACAGTGCTCTCCGTGGCCGTCATGCCTGCCCCGCCCGTCGCGTCCTCCCCGTCACCTCTTACGGTGCCCTCCTGGAACGTCAGAGTCCTCAACAAAAACGCCCAGAAACGGAACGACATCCTTCATGCTTACCGAAGGCAAAGCTCAAGTAGCCTTGCTACAAGAGAACGGCCTTTCCGACAAGATCGGATTCCCAGACTAACTGACTGCGACTCTTCCCGACGTTGTACCACGCGACCCCCCCCACTTCCAAATACGAAAGGTGTTTATCCTGCTGCATCGTGATGTTGTGATTTTGTGCTGACAACACCCTGAAGGGACGCTGAAGGTCCGTTATTTTTGTATCCAGCGGGTCCCTGGGACAATATCCCTGTGACCATAGCGTGTGGTTAAGCGTCCCTAACGACAAGCCTGTCTCATTTTATACCACTTTTTCTTCAACCCGCCTGTTGGACTTTTCCCCAAAAGTGGGGGGGGGTACTGATCCTGGGGGGCGATCTGAACGTCACCATGGATCTCCCCTCTGGACATTCTATGGGCATCTCCTCCCTACCATAAACCGCGTACGCTTAAACATGTTAGACGCAAGCTCCAATACCTAGACTCATTGACTCCTGCGCCACCTTCACTCACCCTACTACAAAAGACTTCACCTCTTTTCCCACATTACATGATCAAATACTCCAACTGGACTACGTGTTCCTCTCCACAGCGTGACCTCCTAAACTGCAAACAGCGCTATCGCCTATGGATTATTTCCGATCACGCTCCGGTCTCGTTTCCCTGGACTGTGGGAGATCGTAATTCCGGTTCTTCGCGTGGCGGATGAATTACAGTCTGTTACAGACGCTCCCATGTCGCCATGCTCTCCAGTCATCTCAAGAGAGACTTTTACCTCAATGTAGACGGTGATACTCCCTTACCGATGGTGTGGGAGCCACAAGTGCAGCGTACGGGGCCGTCTGATCTCCCTAGCGGCGCACTTAAGAGAAAGCGGAACGGAACACAATTGACGACTTACAGCAAGACCATAACGAAGTGTGGAATTCCAAAACAAGCGGCTCACTATCTAAACAGGTGCGCCGGACCTGGCACGGACCAGACAGGAACTCCTCCAAGCCATTGAACTTAAAGTAAGGGAGGGCCTACACCTTGCGCCGCAACATATTCTATGAGGGGGAAACAGACTGGGAAACTGTTTTGCCAGGGCCCTTAAGCAGCAAGGAACCGGGCGCTTATACAATCCATCATAGATGAGCAGTGTCAACGTTCTCTTCCCCGCCGGCTATGAGCGCAAGCTTTCGTTCTTACTATAAGTTCCCTCTAAACCTGGGCTCGGGAGGCGAACGCCCCTACGATATGGGTGACACCGATCTACTCTCTTCAGTGACTCCTTACTTCTTCGGGCATGCCTGCCTTGGACGGAGGAGGACATACGGTCCTTATGACGACCCCATAACGTAGGACGAGTTTTTCTTGATGGCCCTTAGGTCCCATGAAAAGTGGAAGAGCCCTGTCCAGAGACGGCCTGCCTCTTCTTACTCACAAGACCTTCGCGCATACTGGGTCTCGTCAATTCGCGTCCACACCAACGTTCACCAGCCTGAACCGCCGAGGTGCTTCTCCCCCCCCAAACTCTGAAGCACAAATTGTGGTCACCTAATCCTGACAAGGATCTCCACAGAACTGTGTAGCTACCGGCCGATTTCCCCCTGTTGAACGTGGACGTGAAGATCTTCGCGAAATTCATGGCTCCCGTATGTGACCCACCTCCCCTCCCTGTCCCACCATCACGTGGGATTTGTCCCGCCCGCGAGGCACGGGAATAATACCATTACCGCCCTAAATGCGCTCCGATGGCGCAGCGCCATTGGGACCACTCGTGCTGGTCTCTCACAGACGCTGAGACAGGCGTTTCGGACCAGGGTAACTGGTCTTTATATGTTTGCGTCCTGTCACACATCGGTCTGCCCGGTCGCATCTCTACGGTGGATTGAGGGGGCCTTTGTACCGTTGGCCCCACGGTCCAGGGTGCCCACGTCTGTGTCCTCTCGGACTCGTTTCCGATTTTACGAACGGAACGAGGCAGGGGATTCCCTCTGTCCCCTTCCCTATTCATCTTGAATGCTTGAGCCATTTCTCAGGAGGTGGCGCTTTCGGGTGCGATCCAGTTTACGCATAGATCATACACTTGAAGGTTGGGAAAGAGCCGATGCGGACGATATGTTATTCTTTCTGACACACCCTTCAAATCGGCTACCGAGCCCTTTTAGCCTGTTTGCACATTTGGCCCCAATATCAAAACGAAAATTTAACTACTCCAAGTCCACTTTGTTGCCGGTAGTCTTCCCGGGAGCGAAGAATCCTCCGCTCTCCCTCCCCGTCACCCTTTCAGGTGGCCTCCGGACACCTGAAATACCCTGGGCACCTCCATACCTTCATACCTTGACCCGCTGTACGATCTAAATTTTAGCCCCTATCCTGACAACGCTCCTGCAGACTGAGAACTGTGGGCATGGGAAACGTTCTCCTGGATGGGCAGGAACGCGATTTTAAAATTGAAACCTCCTCCACCCGACTCCTATACCTCTTCCAGCCTCCCGATCCGTTTACCATGGACGTTTTTTCACACAATACAGAGGGAATTCAACGACCTTTCTATGGGCGCAAAAACCCAGGCTGGGGCGTAGACTTTTGTTCCGCGCCAAGGCTAGTTGGGTGGTATGAGCTGCCGATGTCCTCGGGTACTAATCGTGCCCTCACACCTCTGGAGTTCTGGACTGGCAAGCTGCACAAGGCACACTAAACCTTGGTGGTTCTGGAGTCCATGGTACCCTGACTCCCCTAACAGACGCTAGCTGGATGGGACTGTGTCCCTGCAGCACCTTATGGACTGGAACCCTTTTATTGGTGCGTTAATGACTGTTTGACGGCCGACTTAAACCGACACAGCAATGTACGACGTTTCGGCCCTCTTCACTTCCCTTCGAGACAATCCTGCCTTCCCACCGGGCACTACACGCAGGAGTTCTCCGCTTGGTCCTCTGAGGAGGTCCTCGTGCAGGCGCGGCAGTTCTGTAAAAGGGGGGTCGGTCCTCCCTAGATCAGATGTATCGCTTATGACCGAAGATCCCAGCAAAAACACCAAAAAAAAAAAAAAAAAAAACCCCCCCTACCGGGGGTGGTCATATTTTTCAGCTACGCCACTTCCTGACGGACATGGGAACCGAGGGGAATTCTGTAGGCCACTCACCCCTCTTGGAACTGGCCCCTGCGTGGGAGATGGCCCATCGGACATCTCCTTTCAATGGCTGTACGAGTTGCGCGGAGACCCCTAGTCCTGCTCAGCCTCCCGCAGGGCTAAATGGGAGCTCGACTGGCAATACGTTTTCAGATGTAAGTGGCCGGGAAGATCTGCACTTCATCGCACAAATCCTCCCCCTAGGCAGCACCCATGGCATGAAACGAAATTATAAATTACTTCGCGCTTCTGGTACAGACGCCCGACATACTGGCAACACTTCTCGACGACCACTACGGGAGTGCTGGAGGTGTCACCAAGACATGGGGCTTTAGCACACATCTGGCGGTATTGCCCTGCGATTCAGGTCTTTTGGTCGTCCATATATACATCTTACTACTAAACTGCGCTCAAATTGCGTTTACCCCGTAGTAGATTTCCTACACTACAAATCCCGATCCCAAAAGGGTGAATACAATCACTAAAGCTAAAGAATCCACCTTTCAATGCTGCTCGCACCCTCATATCCCCAGCACTGGACAAGTAGGAATTCCCACAAAGTCAAGACTGGAAGGTTCAAGTCACCTTGTGAGTGAAATGGAGCAATTTGCCTCTAGCGTAAAACAAGGACCGACTTCAAAAATACTACATCCTTGCGTCCATGGTTTCTTATGTATTTGACTTGTGAATTACTTGAGATTATACCTGATACACGACTCGTTTTAGATAATTTGCTGGTTTCTCTGAATGTCACGAGGGGTGCTACCTGCTCTGTCTCGGCTCTCCTCTTTTACTCCTGACGGTTGTAGGCCCCCCCCCCCCGAGCGTTTATGGTTAGGTTTTCAAGTTCAATTTGCTATGTTTCTCGTCAAATCCCTGTCCGTATCTATTACAGACGACAACACCTTATTGGACCCCGCGTCTTGGACGGGGGACCTTGGGGATTGTGTGACATGTTAACACCGATTGTATTAGCCTTTCCTCTTGGGGGGTGTGGGGTAGGGGGTGGATGTCAATGGGCAGACTGGTGGTTTCTGTTTGTCCCTTGATATTGTGAGTAGTTTGGCTCTGTAAATTCCTTATTAATATCTGTTTATTGGTCTCAGTTTTCTTTTATTTTGTTTTTTTTCTCTGTATTTATCTGTGAGTGTAAAACTCAATAAACATTTTGGAAAAAAAACAAAAACTACATGGCTCTGCTTGTCTGTATGAGGGAAGGCTTGGTGTGCATGGTGTCCTGGATAAACCTCATGGCGGCTTGTCTGTATGTAGTGAAGGGCTTTGTGCCACATGTGTCTGCGGATACAACTGCACTGGACGGCTTCGTCTGTATGAGGGGAAGGCTGTGTGCACATGTGTCTGGATGACAACTACATGGCTGCTCGTCTGTATGAGGGTAAGGCTGTGTGCACAATGTGTCTGGATACAAACTACCATGGCTGCTTGTCTGTATGAGGGTAAGGCGGTGTTTGCATATGTGTCTGGAAGAAAACTACATGGCTGCTTGTCTGTTGAGGGGCAGGCTGTGTGCACATGTGCTGGCTATAAAACTGCATGGTCTGCTTGCTCTGTATGAGGGAAAGGCTTGTGTGCCCATGTGTCTGGATACAACTGCATGGCTGCTTCCTCTGTCATGAGGGAGAGCTGTGTGCATGTGTCTGGATAAAACTACATGGTCTGCTTGTCTGTTATGAGGGAAGGCGGCTGTGTGCCATGGTCTGGATAAAACTACCAATGGCTTGCTTGCTCTGTATGATGGAAGGCTGTGTGCACATGTGTCTGGATAACACTACATGGCTGCTGTCTTTTTCTGTATGAGGGAAGGCTGGTGTGCACAGGGTCTGGATAAAACGACATGGTCTTGCTTGTCTGTATGGGGACGGTCTGTGTGGCACAGTGTGTCTGGATAAACTACAATGGCGCTTTCTGTAGAGGGAAGGCTGTGTGCAACATAATTTATCAACCCATGGAGGTCTGGATTTGGAGTCACACTCAAAATTAAAGTGGAAAAAACATGCTGAACTCTTATGTAATGTCCTTAAAGTCAAAATGAGGCTCAGTAGTGTATGTGGCTTCCACATGCCTGTATGACCTCCCTACATTGCCTGGGCATGCTCTTGATGAGGTGGCGGATGGTCTCCTGAGGGATCTGCTCCCACACCTGGACTAAAACATCCAACTCCTAGACAGTCTGTGGTGAAACGTGGTATTGGTTGATGGAGCAAGACATGAGGTCCCAGATGTGGTCAATTGGATTCAGGTCTGGGGAAAGGGCGGACCAGTCCTTCGTCTTGCAGGAACTGCTGACACTCTCCAACCATATAAGGTTTAGCATTCTCTTGCATTAGGAGGAACCCAAGGCCAGGGAGTTTCAGACCGTTTGAGCAGACACATTTATATTTGTGGCCTGCTGGAGGTCATTTTGCAGGGCTCTGGCAGTGCACCCCCAGTTCCTCCTTGCACAAAGGCAGAGGTGGCAGTCTTGGTGCTCGGCTATTGGACCCTTCTAGGGCCTCCTGCAGGTATCCTGGTGTACTGATCTGTCTCCTGGTAGCACCTCCATGCTCTGGACACTACACTGAGGCACATCAAATGTAACAATTGTGGTCAGGCTCGGAGTCCAGTAGCTGAAACAGCGACTCAAGTAATGGCAAGATCAACAGGTAACAAGAGGCAGCAAGCAGAAGAGTGGTCAAAAACAAGCGTAGGTTGAAAGCCAATGGTGTTGAGTCACAAGGGAGCAAGACGAAGAGTAGTCAAGCCAAGGGTCAGTACACGAAAGACAACGATGAAGGCAAAATCAGTGAAAAAGCAGGAAGCAAGATATAGGCTATAAGCACAATAATTTGGCATTGAATCCAAGTTGGAACATGGCTTAAGGTACCCATACACGTTGCGATTTTACGTGCGATTTTAGCTCTTCCGACCTATCCGGTCGGTCAGGTAGGTCGATCGTTCGGGATTCCTAACATGCAAATGTAGTCTGACCGATGCGGTTTTAGAAAAATTGGCCGAAAAGTCGGCATCCGACCGACTTTTAAAATCGAATATCACATCGGTCCCCGAAAAATCGCAACGTGTATGGGTACCTTTATATAGGAAGTACATGGGAGGGACCAAGGGTTCAACGAGAACTAGGTAACCAGGTGTCTTTGTAGACGGTATCTGGCGAGGTACTAAACAAACAAAACATTCCGCTGGCTCAGGGGACAGAGCTGCAGCCAGACACGAAGCGTCCCTGGGTTCGGATCCTTCGGATCCAGTGTTGCTACCTAAGGCTGAGTTTACACTGGCGATTCCCGAGCTGCTGGCAGCTCGGAAACCGCCAGTGTGCTCCTGCAGCCGCTGGATAAATGACTCCCTGTAGTCGCCTAATGTGGCGTCTGCCGGTCGGCCACGCTAAAGGGTCATTTACCTGGCGGTAAAAAACCACCAGTGTAAACTTAGCCTAAGTGGACAGTTTGATTCCACAGAAGTGTGATTGACTTGGAGTTGCATTGTGTTTTTTAAGTATTTTATTTTTGAGCAGTGTATTTAAATATTTAAATCAACCACTTTTTTTAATATTTGGCAATCACAAACGTGCCTATTAAAAAATATCGGGAGCCCAAAACCAATAATATATTACAGCTTCTCATTCACTCATGATATGTTACATTTACAGTTCTAAGGCTCTCTCCACCAGGGTATCCTCGTAGAAGGGAGCCATGGTGGTCACCCAGGTAAACAGTGCTGTGTAGTCGGTAGATAAATTCTTAGACTCCTCAACTCTGACTCCTTTGTATTTAATATGCCAATTTATTTTATGCATTAATTGAAGGAAAGGAAGGCAACATACATGTCATATAACCACAGAACTACTGGCTAGGAAGCCAACACTCTACTGTAATGCCCAATAAAAGCAAAGACAAACACAATGAAAACTAAAGTGGCTGGATAGTAATAGCAGGCATAAAAACCAGGAACAGGAATTTTACCAGTTCAAAAATACAAAACCACATTATTTGGTAGTTTTAACTTTTAAAACAAAGCTTCACTATATGAACCAAACACAAAATCTGGAAAACCTAGAAATGGTTTATATTAAACTTGCAATATATTTATAGTTAAAGGGAACCCAAGGTGAGAGGGATATGGAGGCTGCCACATTTAAGTCCAGTTGCCTGGCAGCCCTGCTGATCTTTTGGCATAAGTAGTTATCAACCCTGTTATCAAGCATATGGCTGATCCATAGTCAGCGTACCTGTTCTGCTGCATGCATTTAACACACAGGATCAGCAGCCATGCAGGTTTTAAAATAAATATGAACACTTAAGGCTGCCATACATGGGTCAATGCCCATGAGATCGATCAGCCTTTGAGCTATGGCGCCATTGTGCTGAGCCAGATATCGAAGGAGTCCAGGGCGCAGGACTGCTGCGTCATCTAGCTCAGCCGATGCTTTGCATGGGGACCCATGATCCCCATACAAAGCAATGGACATTGACCGTGATTTACGGTCATGTCTGATAACACTGTTTTCGAGCGGGAATGATTGATCCTGCTCAAAAACAGGGATGGCCGCATTATTATATATGTGCCAAATAGATGGCCGTGAGCACACACAGTGCTGAAATCGTCCATCAATCTAGCCCATATCTATGCGTGTATGGGCGCCTTTACAGTTGAATGAAATTGCTGTCCTACCAAGTTCTTCTAAGCTCTTAGAAAAGAGAGATAGCAGCCATGAAGTTTTATCCAGACACATGTGCACACAGCCTTCCCTCATACAGACAAGCAGCCATGCAGT
>CM070039.1:61036358-61061088 GCA_036250615.1 Ptychadena robeensis
TAATATGTCCGTGTCATGTATGTGGGGGATTTTTTTTTTGAGTTTACTTCCGCTTTAATTATCTTGTGAGCCCCCATTTTTCCTACATGCAACTTTCAGCACATTACTTGGAGCATTAGAGGACGCCTTGGCTAAATGCAGAGGCAAAGATCCATTTGTGGAGTTCATAATTTCCTGCCTGTGTGCCAAATTGCGAGAGAAAAGCTAATTAGAGATGTAGATGTGCCTGAGAAGTCTCCACTTCTTCCAAAAAACTAAAAAATCCTTTTATATCAATGCTGAACTCTAGATTAAAATCCTGAACCTGTTTCTGTATACAGCTAGTACACTTGATCTAGACTTTAGGACTAGGGGAGACTCTATGCCAATGTTAACTCCTTCATACTTCTATAATCTAAAAATATAATATATATTAGATTAATGATCTATATTGCTTAATGTGACCTGTCTCTATTGTCTGGCAGGAATGATTGGAATTTTAGACTTTTTTCTTTAAAGTAAGACTTTAGTGTTGAGTTGGGACCCTCTAGAATTGACATAATTTTTCTTGGTGTGGATTCAAATAGGTGATGAAAACATTAGAGATGGTAACATTTTGTGAATTAATTTCAAAAGCATCATCACCAAAATTCATGGATTTTTTTGCATAAATTACGTTTAAAATTAAGTAGAACTTAATTTCTGCAAAAACAACATTTGCTGATATGGTTGAGAACATCTCATACCAAGGATATCTATAGGAAAGTTTTATCTGTAGATATCTCCTGTAAAAGCATAAAGATAAAAAGAATGATTTTGACCGCTTGGTCTATTGTTCTGATGAGGTTTTAATTATTATTATTATCAGGGAGAGAATTGATTAATGAATCTCAAATATGTTCAAAGTGAGAAACATTGTCCCTGAGTTCATACGTCAATCTATAAAATTAGATGATTTATATTCGCTCCATCTATTCTGTTGAGATGGGGGCCAATGTTTGTTTCCAGGACACAAGAATTGTTTTCCTAGTAAGCGTTAAGTAATAAACTCTTAAGATTTCATTACATGATAAAATAAACAGGTTTCCTTTCTGTCTCTACACACAGTATTGAGTTGAATAATTAAGCGTATGTTCACTTTGCCCTTCAAGATTTGGCAGCTGCTGGCTCGAAGTTTGATAGGTCCAGGTAAATATTTAAACACAACATAATGTGTTTCAAAAGCCAGTAGCAAATTTCCACGAGTGCTGAAGAGGTCAGCGTCACAGGCTTGGAGCCTTTATCTGCTGCCCCCCTGTTTGCCTCCCTCCTCTGAGGCTTCTACCAGTTCTCCAAGCTGACCCCCTTCTTCCTCATCTCATCATGAGGTGGATGTATCTTCTACTGCTTGGCCTTTTTTTTTACTGCCATGAAAGAGCTGAAGGTTCTCAAAATGCCACCAATGCTAAATCCTCTGAGACTTCCAGTGAGGAAACTAGTGATGAAATCCTAGAAGACGACAATGTGCTGGTACTGAATGCCAAAAATTTCCACAATGCTCTTCAAACCTACAAGTATCTGTTGGTTGAATTTTGTAAGTATCAAGAAATATGTTTGGTGACCACCTATCATTCTGCTGATAACTGAATATTCCTTGCAGAGGAAATGTACCATTTGGAATCAAATTGTCATTGGGTATAATATTTTCAATGTATGAAATACATACAAATGCAACAGCCAGACTTACCATTTACAGAATTAGAACTCAAGAGGGAACTGACAGTCTTGATGAGGAACTCTAACGGCATGAGAGGAAAAGTAGTCTCTTATTGTTCACAAACATGTTTGCGTAGATCCACACATCCAGGCAATGCCTTTGTTTATCCCTGGCCCACAGACTCCCTCTCTGGCTTTTTTCACCCAAGGCTTTAGTTCTAGGTGCTGGACTTAACAAGATTCAGCCAGACCCTGATACACCTCCACAAGCTTGCCTTGAGCAGCAAAAACGCCGCACTCCAGTATATGTTTAAAAGGCATGCAATTTTACTTGATAAACTTCCATATGAAACAGACATTGCCCCTCCAGGGAGGCCCCCACTGACGCATTTCAGTTCAAGAGAACCTTATTCTTTTGTCTTTAAAACTGATGTTTAATCTGGTTCAAATGTGTATAACTTGATTACTATCAATGTCAACCTCCAATTAACATTGTAATAAAATTCTCTGTAGTAAGAAGCCTTGGACCAGCCTGATGGTGTAAGTGCTAGAAGGGTGGCTGTCTCTGGTGAACTCTAAATGTAAGGTTTGATGTATTGGATCAAAATGCTCGACCTGACAGTCAGGTCAAAGACCAAAGCTGGTAACGGGTTTACAGTTTTAAAGAAGATATCTACAGAAGGTTTTTTTTTTTTTTTTTTTAACTCTAGTCAAACTTTTTTTTTCCTGAGGTGGGGAGGCAAAACACTCATTAATTGTGTGGGAAGCTGACAGGTGAGTGGCGTTCCATGAAGGTCAGCTCTCCACCCTGCCATCCCCAGGTGAACATGTTCCCAGTGATTTATTTGCTATGTCATCTGTACTGGGGTTTTAAGGTGCATTACAAATTCATTCCTTATACTTAAAAGCACATGCTTTCTATTGATTACATATTAAAATATCATCCAATAATAAATAACTTTAAAACCTTTGTTCACTTCGTTTGTTTTTAAACTTGTGTATTTTGGATGATATTTAATTTATTTGATCAATAAAAATAATGTACTTTTAAATATAAGGAATGGATTCATTTAGCCTGGGAGATGATGAGTTCCTGTTACAGTTAGAACCAGATCCAAATTAAATCTGAACTCTTTTCTTCTACACCACTGTAATGGTGTAGAAGAAAAGAGTTCAGATTTAATTTGGATCTGGTTCTAACTGTAACAGGAACAGAAAAAAAAATATATATATATAATTATTGTATGCTCTTATTAACTTAAATGGTAGGAGCTTAACTGTTATTGTCAAATCCATTTTATAATATGCTGGACTTGCATGCTGATTGTTGTATAAACCATAACAGATTGTATTTATGTATCTTCTGAACCTTCTAAAGGATTGATACTGTTGACACTGCCAAGCAGCATAAGTCAAGACTTAATTTGGCCACTTCCCAGAACTTGCAGAACCCCTGTAAAACTCTGGAAAACCATAGAAGGCCACCACACCTTGCTTTTTAATGGTTGGATTATCGATTCATTGCCAACTTGAGTAAGGGAGAACCCTCAAATTCATTGTATAAGCAAATAGACATGTAAATTTTATGAATTGCAGACGCGCCATGGTGTGGACATTGCCAGGAACTCGCCCCCAAGTACAGCCAGGCAGCTGAGGCCCTGAAGAAAGAGACATCAGAGGCTCGACTTGCCAAAGTAGATGCCACAGTGGAAGAGACATTAGGTCAAGAATTTGGTGTCAAAGGCTACCCAACACTTCTCTTCTTCAAGGATGGAAACAGGACTAGTCGCATTGACTTTGGAGGTAACCAGTTAACACAGAATTAAAAGCATGAAACTTTAACCCTGCACAATTGTTTCTGATGTTTGGATATAATCTTAGTACATCCGATTGGAAACTTTGTTCTAGAAGATGTCCCCTTACTAATGTGCTTACTAAATGACATTTAATTCTCCATATTAGGCTCAGTTATTGTCTTCTAGAAAAGGCCCCACAAAAGAGAAGAACTAGATTAGCTTTTTGTTTATACTTTGACCAATGTGCATACAATGTCAGGAGGAGATTCTGGTGTAACTCCTTCACTGCCAATGCACAGGTTGGGGTGAGAATAGGTGACTAGGCAGATAAATTATTGATTTATAGTTATAGTGATGAGCGGCTGAGGCAATATTTGTATTTGCAAAATATCCCAATTTTTGCCTACTATTTGCAATAAATGAGTAAATTTGAGAATTGGTGATCTCCAGTAATTTTTACCTTTATTGCACAAATCAGCACTTGTGCATCTTGTGAACACACTGCATGGTACTTTCCACAGATTACACTCATTGTGCAAATCGGCACTTGTACTAACGTGTATTGGGACAGCAGTGCATGTTAGTTATGTACTGATGTACTGATGAAAAACTCAAATATTTGTGATTATGTAGATCTAGCCCTATATTCGAAATCTTTGTGATCACCACTACATCAATTGATTAGCACATTTAATATGCATTCCCAAGCCAAGCTGAGAACTAAAAGAAGTTGCAATTTCTAGAACAGAGAAAACACTCCAGGGCTGCTGCATGATAGCCATTCCATAGTAGGTTTTCATGCTGATTTCTCTCTTAGGCAGGAGAGATGCAGATGGAATTGTCAAATGGATTCTGAGAAGGATGGAGCCCCCTGCTATCATCCTTGATACGGCCGCCGACACAGAGGAGTTTGTGAAGTCTCATGAATATTCTGTCATCGCTTTCTTCCAGGTGGGTCGGCCTGGGCCATTACACATTTACACTAGATTCAGCCAGCCAGCTTTGGTTGTTTTTAATGGTGACCTGTCCCTAAAGAGTCAGTTAATATATCCACATCAACTGACTCTTTAGGGACAGGTCACCATTAAAAGCAAAAAAAATAAAACATTTAAAGCATGTTTCACCTGAGGAATTCTTCCTCAAAAGGCCTCCTATTATCCATTAGGAGGCCTTTTGAGGAAGAATTCCCCAGGTGAAACATGCTTTAAATAATTTTCTTTTTTTAAAAGTATTTTTAAGTATGTGTGTGTGGGGGTGGGGGGCTTCTCCTGTAAAGGGTTTAATCATGACCTCTAGGTTTGCGGATCAACATCATTTGTCTTCTGCTTTCCAGGACCCTCAAGATGCCGACATAGAGATCTTTTATGAAGTGGCTGGAAATTCTGAGGATTTCACATTTGCCATCACACACAAAGAGGATTTGTTTAGAAAACATGGCGTTACAGCAGACACTGTCCTTTTCTTTACCAAGGTACAGTCTTTTTTCTTGTAATAGTAAAGCCTGCCATACACACGCCGATGTGTGCAGGCAGACTAGTCCCTATATGTTCCGGGAGGCTAACGCGATGAAGTCATCATGTTAGCATCCCGGTGCATTATGGGGCCCCTTCAATCAGCCGGGCACCCTTTGTGTGCCGGCCATAAGCTGCAATGAAGACGCCGAAGACGCCAGCTTATGGCATCGGCTCGCAACATGTCCGTTCTCTGGCGGGCCGAGCAGTGGGGTGACAGGGATCTGTCGCCCCATGTGGGCACATGCCGATTAGCGCCCGATTTTTAACCTGATCGACGTCGCGAGCGCGCACGCCCGTCGGTCACATTAAAAATCGGCCGCTTATCGGCATGTGTATGGCTAGCAGTAGACTGAACTGATGGCAAGCAGCTAATTACATGTTAAAAGATGTTTTAATCTGTTTGGGCAATCGTATGATCTATGATCCTGGCAGACATAACAGCCTACTACCCACTTAACTGGCAGTTTACTCTAGTCAAAACACAAAGTACCCTTCTGAATGGAAAATACAGGGGTAGCTTAAATCGGACCTAGCATGAATGGCACTGGAAGTGCTGACAATAGGGAGGAAAGCATAAAAAAAACCTGTAATGAGTAATTTAAAAAGATCTTTTGCAGCCCCTCCTCTCTCCCTGGCTCTGATGATAGGAGGGCTGTGATTGCCAGTAGTGGCGGTTGTTAGGCATGGGCAACCTGGGTGGTTGCCCAGGGCAGCATCATGCTCGAGAGCAGCTATCTGCCCACCCAGGAAAAGAGGAGTAGAGGAGATTCCAGGGAACTAAACATGAGTGCTTTAAGGATAGTCGTGCCACCATCATACCCCAGCTTAGGAGTAAGTCAAACTTTAATTTTACATACAGTATATATGTTTTACATATTAAGTATACATCTGCTCTCAACTCAATTAATAGATGTGTACAGTTTGCATAGCAATAACTTGTAGACTGCAATGACAATAGAATCTATAGAGATTTTAAATATCCCGGCGTTCAGCTTTAGGTTAAACTGGTGTATGTTGTTACCTAGCACTAGACTACACTGGTAGAATATGTGATCAGTCCTTTTGTTAGTATACTGTGATTATCTAATGCTGTATAAAAAATAAAAAAAACACTTTGTTCTTTTAGTCCGGTGACAAATATGAATATAAGCTGGATGAGGACCTCGGCTTGGACAAGGATGAGCTTTTCCGATTCCTGTCGGCAAACAGTATGGATTTGGTGACAGAATACAGTGAACAGGTTTGTCCTCCATTAATAAAATGAAAGGGTTCCTCTTTTCAATCTTTCTTAATATAATGGACACCTACTGGCTAAGACTTCTAGGTTAGGTACCATGGGCTAGAGCTGTGGGTCTTCTTGATAAATAGGCTAAAAGCATGGGTCTTTTTCCAGAATAGGCCAGAACAATGTGTCTCCTTACAGAATAGGGTAGAGCCACTGGTCTTATTTCAGATTAAGCCAGAACCATTAATCTTAATACAGAATAGGCCAGAGCAATGGGTGTCTTTCCAGAATTGGTCATGCTCATGTTTTTCTTTTTCCAACAGACATCACAAAGAATTTTTGCCGCCAAGATGCCAAACCACTTACTGCTGTTTATCAACAAGACAGACGTATCACAGCTCCAGCTGTTGGAGAATTTCCGTGGTGCAGCTGCTGAATTCAAAGGCAAGGTGAGGTCACCAATACTCCTGACGACCAATTTAGAAAAACAATACACCACTGTGTCTGCTATCGGTGGGATATCATGAGGCCTATAATTTTCTATTACGCATTGGTTGCATTGCCTCCAAAAGGAGATCCTGATGTACATCTACGATACTTCTTTTATTCATGACAGTTGCTAGCTCTGAAGTGCATCAAGAATCTAAATGGAACCCTCTCCCTTACATATCCTGGGATATGAGCACTTCAGCTACTATTAAGCAGCAATGTCATCTGATATTGGAAGCCCTTCCATGACCACTGGAATCTCTGCCTATTGAAAGATACTGGATACTCTAACTTTATAAATGCCTTCTACTCTTGATCTCCCTCAGGTCCTTTATATATCCATCGATTCTTCTGGCCCTCACGCAGGAGTTCTAGAATACTTTGGACTCCAACAAAGTGATATCCCAACTATCCGTTTTATCAACATCGATCAGGTGAAAAAATACGCTTTCAAAGCTGGAAAAATTACGACGGAGGCCGTGAGAGAATTCTGCCAGGGGGTTCTGGATGGGAAAATCAAGGTACACGGCCTTTTACTGTATAAAGACCCATTAAATGGCAAAAAACATACTGGCCTTAGAAGTAATACATTTGCCTGTGCTACTTTCAATTTCCTCAACAGTTTCTTTCAGACACAAGGATATATCCTCTTTGCTACATGTCCCCATATTTATAAGCTGATCTAAAATCCTCAACTACATGAACTATTGATCTTATGTTGCCTTTACCACAGCAAAATCTCCTGAGCCAAGAACTTCCAGAAGACTGGGACAAGAAACCTGTCAAAGTACTTGTGGGCACCAACTTTGAAGACGTTGCTTATGATGAGACCAAGAATGTGTTTGTAGAATTCTGTAAGTATACCGGAAGCTTAGCAATAGTAAAATTTTCACTATATAATACATTAGAGTTACATTTGATATCTTCAATCTTCAAAAGTTCTGTGGCTTTCTGAGTCACCAAATTGGTGACCCACAAAGTAAAGTCAAAGTTCCTGGTTACTTGCATACATGTTGAAACCTTATAAATTATAAATAGACTCTTTTTAATTGCAGACTAAGCACATCACAGCTAAATTAAAGGTTTCAAAAGCTCAATAAACTCTCTACATAGAAGAAATGAGCCAAAAATTTGGTAGATTGTAGAGTTTTCCAGTAGAAGTCTGTTAAACACAGAAACTTTAAAAAAAACTTTCACTTTCTGGTAGCAGATTTGTCTCTGATGTATGTTCAGGCAAGGTAGAGGGTAGTCCTGTCCCAGGCTCCAAGTAGCCTGGAGGGCCCGGTGGCTGCTCCCTGGACTGCCGGCAGCCTCTGCTCACTGTGCCATTCTGCTCACTGGGGAAGCAGACGCGCAAAGGGAGGTAGAACCCAACCCAACTTCACTTCAGATGGAAAGGGAGTGTGGGATTTTTTTGCTAGCAACTAAACCCCCCCCCCCCCCCCCCCCCCCCCCTACTGTCGCCAGGAGTCTGATAAAAAAAATCGGACTGCATCCCTGTTCATGGCCCACTCTTACAATCTACAAGATACCAAGAATAGGGACCTAGTGCCAGCTTCATGCATCTCCAGTGCACATGGCACATGTACAGCAGTGACGATTGGCCACTTAATAGCCATAGAGAGAAGTAAGGATGGCAACAAAATGTAATAAGGAGAGGTATGAACCTGTCATTCCTGGAGGATGGCACACTATAGGTTTACTATAATTTGCAAGTATGTTGTGCATGCTGATACATTATGGTAAGGGTCTCAGAGCCCATGTATTCATTCTTCTCTTTTAAAATATTTTATTATTGACTTTCAATACCTGATGTTTTTTCCTATTTCTTTTTTAATTGAACCAACCTTGTAATTCTCTTTAGATGCCCCTTGGTGCACTCACTGTAAAGAACTAGAACCCATCTGGGAGGAATTGGGAGAAAAGTACAAAGATCACCAAAATGTCATCATTGCCAAAATTGATGGCACAGCCAATGAGATCGATGGGCTAAGAGTGAGAGGATTCCCTAACCTGAGGTTTTTCCCTGCTGGATCAGAACGAAAGGTGAAACACAGATAACAAAATAAATCTACTTTGTGGCTAGAAGGTTATGAACACCATCAAACCTACAGAACCCTTTTTCCAAATCTATATATAATGATATGGACATGGTACTATAGCTTCAACTTCTCTGTGAAGACTTTTTTTTCAAAATTTTGTGAGCTTCTCAAGTTTTCCCTATACCAGACTTCTAATACCATGTTTTCTTGGAATTTCCATACTTTTGAACTTGTACAAGTGTATGTATTTAATACCTAATACAATTGTTTGGTTACTCTATACAGATGATTGAGTACACAAAAACCAGAACATTGGAATTATTTTCCAAATTTATCGATAGTGGAGGAGTGCTACCCAAGGATGACGAGGAACAGGTTGGTTCTTTTCTTTATTAGTATATGTGACGTCATGACCCATTTCTTCAGTGTTCAAACAAAAACACTTTTTTTTTTGTAATGTCACCTTGGCCAAAAGCCAAAGCCACAGCCACATTCGGTCCATTTTTTTATCCCCTCTTCAGTCTTTTCATCCACTTGGTGTCAAGATGCACAAGCTTCCCCCTGCAATAAATGATCATGCCTAGAGGATTATTAGTGTCTCCTTCTAAAGTTTGCTCATGTCGGCAATAGAATGCTTCAGTTATCCAACCATAGCATTTTTATTTTTTTTTAAATCGATTTATTTATCTTTATTTATCCAGTATTATTATAGGCAGTATTATTATTTTTTAAAGCAGTATGGAAAATTTTCAACGGTATGTTAAAATTCCACAGCCAGGCTGAGATGACTTGGGACTGGGTTGTTTGTCTGCCCCTTCTGTCAAATTTAAAAACCAATTGTGGCCCTCGAGTCATACCTTTAAATTGTTGTAGTGTGTAATCTGCTGAATAGTATCCCAAAGGGCATTAATACTCCAGTAACTAAAAAACTAAATATCTAAACCCCAAAAACAAAATGTCAACTTACCAATCAAAAATGTCTTCAGCCATTTTTTGGTTACATATCCTAGATATTCTGATGGTTGCATGACTCTCTAAACAGGATGTATTATCACACCGAATTTACGATAGAACTAAAGAACATCTTCCCCTTTTGCTCCAAAACATGTGTTGCTGATCTGTAAGCCAACTGAAATATTAAAGCAGACCTATGCTGGAGAAAAAAATATATAGCTACAATGAAGCTATTGCCACAGCAGTACCTCAGTGGAGGGAGTAGCAATATAAATCAGGATTTACTGATTACAGGTAAGGTTTTACATGGCGTAAAGAAGGGATTATAGGTCCACTTTGAAAATCATACTCTAGATTGCGCTTGATTAACAGCAGGATCAACAGTACTTTGCACATACTTGATAAATATATTCAAACATATTCAGCTGTTACATTTACAAATCTAAAAGGAAGTCATTAAATAATATTTTTTTCTTTTTACAGTTAGTAGAAAATTTAAAAGATGATCAGGGGGGAGACATTAAAGTTGAAGATGTCATTCCTGAGAAGCCGAAAGAAGAGTTGTAGAGCCGCCAAACAAAATGAAAAATGGATTTGATGGATGCAGATCAGTCACACTGTTTTCAAGCATTTATCTCTGTTGACTTTGAGTGGTGTTTACGGATTTCTATTTACTAAAGACAATAAACATTTTTACTAAAGTAAAATATGTCATTTGTGGATGAACGTGGATATCTAGATTACACTTCCTGTTAATTATTTTGTGTATTTGAACAATGCAACTTAGCCTCTTCTCTGAGTGTTTATATATTTTCAGCATGTTGATCGTTGGCTAGCTATAGGAGTACAGAGGGTCCTGAACCATAACATGGGGATTACAATATAGTACTGAACATGATGTTCTCTCAAACCAATGATAGATACATTTTTGGGATTGTGATTTCCCCATGCCATTTAAAGCTATTTAGTAGTTCCTATGCCACAGGTTTAAATGTCTGGCTTTCTAGCAATACTTTATTTTGAGCAGATTTTTGGTTTTCACTTATATGGGAGTATGTAGCAATCCTGGGACCAGCCTCAGGTCTGCTGTGCAGATGCTGTCTTCTCTATGTGTCTTTATTCGTTTCAGGCTGTAGGTATTGGTTACACCAGTGGTGGGCAACTGAGTTGATATGTAGGGCCACAAGTGCGGCCCTCGGCATCACTAAAGGGCCGCATATAACATCGATCCAGACCCTCCCACTGTCAACATATCTCAGCAGGCGGTGGACCAGATCCCGACGACAGTCAAAACCCAACAGCACTCACCCTCCTCCTCCTGCCCCTGGGTGCAGTGGTCATATGTATACCTGGTTTTCCGATCAACATTGAAAATATTACTGATGTAGGACCCCCAAAGCTGATAAGGAAAGCTGGGTCAGTGTGTGACCGCTTCACAGGTGGGTTGCTATGCCCTATGCATTAACAGTTAGGTTTTTCTGGAAGTAATCTTCACCATTGGCAGCAGGTAATAAAAGAAAAACACCCAAAGCTCTAAGCCATCACCTTCATGACTAGGTGTACAATCCAACATATTCTGACCACAGCCAATAGCCACCAACATACGGAGCTAAATATGAACATACCTTTTCTTATAGCCTCTGAAAAACAAATGTTTGTATGTTTTTAGATTAAAGTTAGCATGTGACTGAAACAGAAATTTATGTAAACCTGTTGCATGTGATTTCATGCTATAAGCCTGACCAACAAAACAACCCAAATGAATCTCAGTTTTTAAAATTGGGCCTTTCAGTTTATATGAAGTGTGAAACTGGGAGAGAATGGCTTATACTCGAGTGTGTGTATATATACACACATAAATAAGTACACACAATTATATCCGCTATACCTTTTATATACATGCACAAAACAGAACCAGAGAAGATCAATGAAATACAAAACCGACATGTATACATATATCAGTTTATTTTATTATTCTCCAAGTACCTTAAAAAAAATTTACAAGACAATATTTGATGGGTGATGATCAGTGATATGGTAACCTAATAAAACCTGATGTGCTCTCGGACATTTAAATTTTTTCTTTCTTGATTTTAGTTCTCAGAAAATTTACATATTTACAGAAAAGAAAAAAAAAAGTTCTTTAGAGGAAAAAAAGGAAAGAAGACAAAGAAAAATTGTTCCCTGGATAAAAAGCAAATATATGCCAAAGATTCACTGGAGAGCTACATTTAAAAAGGCACTGTGTGACAGATATACAAATAGACCAAAAAACACGTACGTTTCTTTTCGGATTTTAAACCAACAGATTTTTTTTTTTATCAAAAAATGCTGACGCTAGAGCAACGCTTTGGCTTGTAAATCTGATAGAAGGACCTGTTTGTGGTTGCTAATGATTAAGCAGAAGTCCACAGATGCATCTAAGAATGATTGGCAAAAGCAGAGGAGACACAATGCACTAACCAAGACATTGCTTTAAAAAATTACAGCCTAGTACCTATTTAAATTTGAAGGAAAACTTAAAAAATATAAAACTGGGCAAATATAAAAAATGTGGGGGGGGGGGGGGGGGGGGGGTAGAGAAAATAGGTCTTTCATCTCTGATAAAAAAAAAAACCCCAGTTCAGCCTTTAGGTTACAAAGAGTACGTTGTCTATATACTTAACACAAAAAAAAAAAAAGAACTCCATAGCAAACTAAAGCTCACTGTACAGAACATGCCTATGACTGGACTGTGCAGTAGACAGGGAGGGCTCATGTCTTTCACTGTGTTATCACCGTGCATACGTCTCCGAATCAGTCTTGCTGTCCTTCAGACTTTAGAATGCTATACACAGCAGAATGTAAATGAACAGAACAAGAAAATCGGGGTTCTCTTTCCAAAAAAATATTAAACAAACAACAATTAGCATTTGAAAATGAAAAGTTTCAAGTTTAAGTGATACGATTTATTTGCTAACTGAAGTTGTACAAAAAAGCAAGCTTTTCTCAGATCCCTTCTTCAAACTTAAACACTTGGACATCCCAAAAGCTTTCTTTTTTAATGACTGCAGTTAGCCCAAAAAATGGGATCACTTGAACTTTCTGCATTCATCAATGGCTTACACGGTACTATTGCTGAACATAATTATATAAGTTAAGTTATAAGATGGAATTGAAAAATGTATGAGAAAGCTTAGTTTAACACACCAAAATTGGCACTCTACATTGAAACCCTCGCAACATTGTCAAAATAAAAAACATCAAAGTAATGTGAGATTTTAAATAGGTGCAAAATGTAAAAACGCATGTAAAGGGGGGGGGGGGGCTGGTGAATGTAGAAATTTCATTTATGAAAATATAAAGAATTTTTTTTTTTTAAATAAACAGAGGTCAAGAATGAAAGGGCCGCGTTGTTTTTGTGCAGGAAGTTATCTTTAGTTGCTAACATCATAGATATAACAAAAGGGTTACTAAACCTTCAACAATATCTATCTAGTACTCGCCTCCATGGTTTCCCCTGTAGATTGTCTGCAAAATCTGTGTTAAATGCTCTTCCGTGGTGGCCGACCACACTTATTGAAACCACAAAAATTACAATTTGCACATGCCTGGAGCATAATGACCACAAGTGTTGATGGGATATGTAGTTCCATGAACGGACTTATGGGCATTGTTACAGGTATGTTCAGAACAAAGGAAACCATTGAGGTATTATTTCTAGGTAAAAGTTTATTAACCTTACAAATGAAGGTTTTTGTTGATTGTTTAATAGCCCTTTAAAAAATGAGAAAAAATATCAGCATAGAGCTGCTTGATGTTATGATATTTGTTTGGACAGGAGCTATAGAAAACATTTTAAAGTCATCAATACATTTTTTGTTTAATTATGTTAGGCTATGTTCCCACATAGGTGATCAGCTGCGTGGCCGATCATGGCTGATTGCTTTGTGCCCACTTCAACTAATGGGCCGCAGCCACAATCTGATTGCAGGCTACGGGCGGCTGATCATCCATGATTGCGACCAAAGACCTGAATGGGCACGGTTAAAAATTGCGTGTCATTTCAACCGGGCCCATAGTTAATGAATGGGCGCGGTTGAAATGATGATGATCAGGCAGAGAGGAGCAAGATATCCTGCCCCCCCCCCCTTCCTGGCTGCAATCTCACAGTTGCAATTCTAATCACGGGAAGCCAGCGATCTCCCGCAGCTCCACGATTAGAAGTGGGAACATAGCCTTTTGTTATAGAATTTGGCATCCATTTAATGAGGCTTTTTTCTCTTGCAAGAGTTCCACAGTATGGTTTACTTGAACTGTAAGAACATGTAGTTATC
Organism: Ptychadena robeensis; assembly: GCA_036250615.1. Classification (NCBI taxonomy): domain Eukaryota; kingdom Metazoa; phylum Chordata; class Amphibia; order Anura; family Ptychadenidae; genus Ptychadena; species Ptychadena robeensis. The sequence continues at coordinate 61,050,369 of CM070039.1, forward strand.
ATGGGGGCATGGTACCCAGACCAGAGGCCATTTGGCGCCTTCAACGGCTTAGGGGCTTGACTTTTATATTAATATGCACATTCAACAAACGACAAGATTTTTGGTAAATTAAAAGTTATCCTACGAGAATGGAGTAGAAAAAAAAATTAAACTGCACAAGGGGAAAATCATACAGAACATGCAATAATTATATATATTAATATATTAGATAACATAATATACAAAAAATAAATTTGATTCACAAGTGTAATTAATAATGAGACATCCTATGAACCTTCCTCTACAACAGTTCTAACAGTTCATGAGAGGGAGAAGGGGCTATGAACACAAATAAGGCCGCTTTCAGAGCTTCTAATTTACATCAAGCACCACTTATTTTTTTATATTGGCTTTTTAAAATGATTTTATTTTAAACAATGAGAGCTGCTGCAGTCAGTTTGTCTTTACTAAAGGAATTGTGTAATGATGTTTTAGTAGTAGTATCATTAAAAGGGTCCTAAATGGCCAACTTCATTCAGCTTTTAGTGTAAGACCGACCCTCTCCCACTGCTGTCCTGTGGTTGGTCAAGGAAAATCGGGAAGACAAACTAATTACGGAAAGCAGCACACACCAATCACATTTGTGAAAAGAAAATACAGTTGCCTTTACTGCATAGGTTGGGGTGTTAATGAATGGTACACTATCATTGCTGCTTGATATCTATGTATATGTGAAAATATATATGAAAAGACCTGAATTAAGTCTAAATCATAAAAATAATGTGCTCTGTAAACATTAAGCAATCCATTTTTTTCCCTGGCAAATTACTGCATTGGTGATGAGATTTGAAGTACATATTTGGAGGTAGCTTCAAGCTGAATTGGATATAACATAGAACAATGGTTCCCAAACTTAAGGCCCCACTTGCCCGTGTCCAAAACAAGCCAGGCCCCCCAGCCTCTCTCTGTCCCCCCTCTCCAATGCCACTGATGCTGTGCCCTGGGTGCGGACCCCAGGTTGGAAACCTCTGACATTGAAGATGAAACTAATAATATTTTTCTGAAAAAGCTGGTTCCCTTGGCGGCTTCTTGATTCAGGACTACAGTAGTAACCCAAGTAGACAGATCATGAATTTCTGACTTTCCTGGATTAAATGTTTAAGGTTAATGTGACATCAAATTTTTACTGTGATTACAACACTTCTTTCCAAGTGGCTCCATTCATAAGCTATAGAACATAGTTGTTTCAAGGTTGAGCTCTAACAAAGATTTGGTGTAGTGGCGCTCAAGATATCCAGTTCTGCTGCAGTGAAGCTCAACCCTCCCAAGCTTGCTGACTAGACAATCAATAGGGGATGGGGATGTTTTAAAACTTCCATCAAAAGCTGGACAACCTATCAAGCTAGGAGCACATTTTTAACACCCCAAACCAGCAGGTTGGATGACCAATCAACAGGTCATCACTCAGCTCTCTTTCTATGAGCAATTATGGGAATCCGTTTTCAAATAAATTCACATACTTACACTAGAGGCCTTTGAAATATTTATTATAGTCAATAAAATATTTTTATTTAAATTTGCCTTTGTACCTGTGCACAGCTTCAACAACCATTTTTATTCACAATACTAAAATTTTAAGGTAGATTTGAAAATGTAAACAATAAGGTAATGTATACATGCTTAGCATACTTTTGTTAAATAAAAATAAGAACTGTTTTAAGAAGGGCAGCACTGCTGAAATCAATACAGCTTGGTTAGGAGTTTATGTAGTGCAATGGGCTTACAGATGTGCTACAGAACTAGCAAGCATCAATCAAGTCCAATGGGTACTTCAAAGTTCTGTACAACATGGACATTTTGTAGACCAATTGGGAGGTAGGGTTTAAGGACATCATGCCCACCCCTGCAGTTCTTTTTACCTTTACTGCTCTACAAAACAAAAACTTGGAAGTCCTGGACTTTTTATCCAGAAACTGGTTCCCTTTTCAGAAGAGTCCATGAGTGAGAAAGGCAAGTGTATAAGATGTCAGCATAGAGGGATTCAAAGTTCAATGTTGGCAACATTAAACAATTATATGTAGTGTGCCAATAATATTAACTAAACAATAATTGCTTTTATAACTTGACCCTCAATAGCGTTATCCCATCTTTCATTTCTACCAGTGGCTCTGGTTTATTACAGTTTTGCTAGAAATGTTTTGATTTAAAAAATAAAATCAAAAGTTAAGCTTAATACTGATAGCATGCATTGCACAAGTCATTTTGATTTTGTCTATGGTATATATATTAGCCATAGTATTTGGGGAGATGAAAATGACTGAAGTTGTGAGAAGGTGAAGCCATTAATGTTAAATAAGTGCACTTTCATAGCAAATTAAATTGATGGTATTAATATATCTGCATACTGCCATAAGCAAGCAGGATATGCCATTCACATTTCTGATGTATAAACTGTACCTATACTATACTGTCAAAGTACACTTATGTTTAAAAAATAAAAAAAAAATACTGGCACCAACTGAAAAGTGGAATTGAAATGGAGTTGTCACATACAATTCCACATTAGTCACCATTTTAATTTTCTCACAAACTGCACCAATACTCCCTGTGCAAGAGAGCTTTTCAAGATGGATTAAGATTTTTTTTTCCAAACTGATATATAAAAAAAAAAACATTAATAAAAAGACACACATAGCAATAATAATAATATTTGGGAAAATTACTCCTAAAATTTGTGAAGTGTTTGCAAACAATAGGGAGGGTAGAAGTGGGTCTTAGTTTGCCTTGGGCAGATGGACCATTTTTGTAATGGCTAAATCTTTCGGTGACTGCAGCACCATAAAGTTTAGAATTTACATAAGAGCACTGTAATGTCGGAAAATTCACTTCCTGTTATGTTTTTTTTTATTTTTTTTTATTTCAATGTATCAAAAATATGCAGCTCTCATAAACAAAGTTCTATAACAACCCCTAGCCTTTACTGTACACTGCTACATTACATAGACTACAGCCTCAGAGGACAGCGGGGACAGCTTCCACAGGTTCTCTTGAAAAGACTGCCTGCGCGGTGATTAAATGTCCACTAACAGATACCGCTGATTATACCAGGGTGGGGATGTTGTGACATTGTCTAACTCCAGCATTCATTTGTTTTCAAACATGTTCAAAGTCTGCTTGTGGCCAGCATTTTTGCATTAGTGGCCTAATCGATCTTTTCCACTTTGCCAATAATTTTTTCTTCGTAGATGGGCAGAATAGTATCCTCATCTCGCACCTCTTCAAATACCACTCCGCAATCAAATTCGTCACTTACTTTCTTAAAGTAATACCTGAAAGTGAAATAAGAAGTTTGCTAAAGAAATGACACTGACATTTTGGGGGATAATTATTGTCACCCTTGACTCTATGCAGCATTCAGGACCTGCTCATCATAACCTGTACCTGTGTGTTAACGTGTGTTGCATTTAAACTGTAATATAATGTACAGGGCTGTGTAATTTGTTGGAGCTATATAAATAATAAAAGGTAGCATGGGCTTTAGAAATAGATTTTAAGCATGTTTGCTTTGAGACCTGAAAATTCTTTTATGGCTTGCTCAGGTTGGAAAAAAAAAAAAGGCTAGCAAATATATTTTCTGTATAGTAATAGCATACCTGTAATTTCCTTTCTTCGTAAGCAGCTCCTTGAATTGTCCCAGGCTTACTATACGGCCCTTAACCATGGTCCTATAGGGAATGGGCTCTCCACAGAAGTAGTAAGCCACCACTATGTTGTCAGAAGGTTGTAAGGATCCACTTCCTCCTTTCTTTTGGGGTTTTAACCTGGCAAGAAAAAAAGAAAATTAATAAAAGTAATTAATAACAAGCAGCTTAGGGCTCATTTCCAAGGGGTGGAGATCGCACCCATACATTTCAATGAGGCTACTTCCACAGCTGCGGTCAGCCGCGGTGTGGCCCGTGATCTGAAACGCAGGACGATGGGCCCTGATTGCGGCCATTGATGTGAATGTGCGCGGTTAAAAATCACCTCTCCATATATAGATTCTTTAATTGCCCTCATTCAGTCTATAGGAACGATCAGGACAGGACCATCTTGCCCCCCCACCCCCACACTTCCTGCCTGCAGGTCCGTGCCCGCAGCAATTGCTGGAGACCTCCCAGCGATCTCCTACGGGTACAGCGGGCAAACTACTACGTGGAGACATGCCCTTAGAGAGGAAAACCAAGAGCATAAATACATTTCTCAAATTAATGTAGGGTCTTTGGTTTCCAGCTAAATGCCTCTAGAAACAACTGACAATATTCTTTTATAAAAGCCACCAGCCACCAGTAAATCAATGTCAAGGAAAAACAAGCAACTGATTCAACAGCAGATTACTGAAGGAAACAGCTAGAAACAGTCCTTTCTATCTGATCTGATATCAATAAGGATAACCAGGGCTGCCACTGCTTTCTGCTAAAACAGATCACATAGATCATTCACTTATTCCAAAGGCAAGAGGCTTATTCCTCACATCAGAAGAGTGAGTGCATCTGATCATTCTTTTAAGCCTCATTAACCAGATGCACATCCTGCATCATAGTTTGGAACAAGATGATTCTATAATAAGTAGTTGAACTATAAACCAGTGGTCTGAAGACAAATATATAGCCGTATAGGAGGGCAAGTACCACATTTTTCGGACTATAATACACACCGGACCATAAGACGCACCCAGTTTTTAGGGCAGGAAAACCAGAAAAAAAAAAGATTTAATACGTTTTTACATGAATTGGGTTAATGCAATGAATTAAATGAATGTAATATTCAATTTAGCCAGTAGGTGTCACTAGCAGCATTACACTCAGCACAAGGTCGAGAGGAGGGCCAACAGCTGCAGTCTTTCCTCTGCCAATCTTGCTGTTACTGTGTCCATGGGAGCTGCAGTGATTGCAGTTTCCACGGATGGAGAGAGGGAAGATGCCAGTTCATCTATCTCTCTCTTCATTGCCTATGCCAGCAGGGCTCTGAGCTCCGCTGGCATAGGCAATTTTACAGTACAGATGGGAGAGCCGGACACTGGCCAACATCTCTCAGCTGACCGCTCCTCCAGCTCCCCGGCTAATCTCCATCCCGGGAGAGCTAGCGGGAAGCCATGGCATGGCCCTGGGGGTTGTGCATTCAGACCATAAGACACAGGCACCGTTTGTCCCCAATTTTGGAGGGTGAAAAAGTGCATCTTATGGTCCGAAAAATACTACAAACCCCTTATTTCTAAAAATGTTTGTAATGTAATTAATGGATAAACAGTGAACTTGGCAAAGTACTGCCTTTGTCACTACAAGTGACAGGTGCTCTCAACAAGCAAGCTTCAATGCTCAACATCCCAAAATTTGAACAGATATATTCAAATATCTTTTCCCATGAACAGCTGCCATCTCATTCCCTCATGGCTCCGTAAACGCTACCTAAAACATTTTATTGTACAGACCAGTACCCTTAAAGATAAAGGTTTTGCCAAATTTCTACTAAAAAAGTGCACTTCATAAGCATTTAATGTCACAACTGATTCACAAGATCGCGAGTCATCTGGGTAACTAAAGACACCCAAGGAAGGAGGTAGCAAAGCACTGTACAAAACAAGGCTTAGTAAGTAAGGGGAATTATCATGCATAGGGAAAGGCCAAAGGCAAGACTGAGGACTGGTAATTAAAGTTCTTACCTATCATACACTGGCAGGCTCATTCTTCTGCTACAGTGGGACCCTGACCCAAGTAAAAGCCTTTTTTGGGGCTGAAAAACTTATACTCCAGTGTGGGCAATGAATGTGCCCAGTGGTGTAAGAACCACCGTGGCAGCCACTAGGGGTCCATAGCTGCAAGGGGGCCCTTCATTTGTGGCTGACTTTCTATATATTTGTTCTTACTTCTATATCCGGTATTCAATCTGCGTCACTCCCAGTCATATTGTTAATTTTTACTGGAGATGGTGAAATTTTATTTTGAAAACTACACTGACTGTTGCAATGTCCCCCTAAACTTATACTTGAGCCAGCAAGTTTTTCTGGTTCTTCTAGATAAAATAGGTACCTCAGCTTATACTCAGGTTAGCTTATACTTGAATATATACAGTATAAAGTGAAGTGTACACAGAACTACTTTGAGATAAACTGCAGAACTAAACCTAGCCAAACCGAATGAGGCTTTAACGGTCCCCTTGGATTTCTACAAAACATTCAGCACACTAGAATGTATGTGCCAATCAAACTATCAGCAAATCTTGATAGCCTTCCATAGCACCGCTAAGGTACTAAAGGGGGGGGGGGATTATCACCACATTGGGAAATTTTCAGAGAGCAGGAGAGGGCTTACTACTAGAGACGAACTGACAAGAAAAGAAGACAGACATACTGTGGCTCTGAGAGGTCCATGTCGGAGACAGCTGGCACCACATTCATCAGAGGAGTATAAGGTGGCCTTACAGAAGAGCGCCCCCTCTGGATAACCTCTTGAACATACCTAGAGAACAATCTCAAAGATTAGAATGCACTCTAGATCTATGACTGGTGATACACCAATAAGTAGTCTCACACAGACAAAGGTTCTCTAGAAAGGGTTCTAGTTTAATGTAACAAAGAAACTGCCATCTATATAAACCACAGGCGTTAGCACAAAAAGGACAACTATATTATTTAGAGTTGCAGAAAACTCTTTAATTTGACAATCACAGAAAATAAAACATCAAATCGATCTTTAACAAGATGGCTGTCATGAGCTATTGAACAGAATGCTTAAAGGCTCTCGTACCCCTTCACAGCAACTCTGGGGTACAGAATTCCTAGCTACTGTGTACTGAACAACATTAGCAAAGACACAAAAACCTGCATGCAGTGTGCAAAAATATGTCTGTCTGCATACAGCTGGTTTTACACCCATAGATTTATGCTTGCTTGCAAATTACCATGTTTCCAGAGTTCTCTCTGCCAATCGAGATAGAAAAAATTAAAAGCCACAAAAATTAGTTTCAGGTAAATAGTTAAGACCTTACTCTATTGCTATGGACAGATTTTGAGATGCCCATTAACCTTCTGAGCGTTCAGCCCGAGTTAACATCATGAAACTCAGCCCATTAACTAGAGCCGCGCTCTAGGTCTCGCCGTCTTCTTACAGCGGTCGGGAGCATCGACATGTATGCCGATGCTTCCGGGGGTAGGTGGCGCCATAGACCTCCGTGTAACTGGAGGGGCGTCGCTTCTCTTCAGCGTAAGTCAGGCGTCTCCAGTGACGCCGGACTTACGTTTACGTCATCCAGCTGAGCAGGAAATCACGGCGGAGCATATTGTGCTGGGCGAAACGCTCAGGAGGTTAAGACACTTTGAAATTTGCACAACTCCTCACCAATTGCATGCCCACTGCCTGCATAAGCTAAAGGTACTTAATAGAAGTACTGAAGCAAGGCAAGCCATGAAAAGCACCCTGCCGAGGCCTCTGCGCTTTTCTGTGATCCATAGCAGTGCTGTAAAGAGATAAACCAAATGGAACCATACCTTTGCTTCACTTGCATCTTTCCTGCTTTTCTCTCCTCCTCTTCCAGTCTCCTACGTGCTTCTTCCAGCTGGGTGAGTGGATTAGGGGCAGGGTTGGGTGGCATGGTAGGATCTTGCACAAAAGGATGAGAGGGCTGAACCACATTGCGTAGTTGAGCAGTGACCCATGGATGGACGGCACCCGGCCGCTCGATGGAAAGTGGTCTAGGCACATCATGACTAGGCTGCTTCTTGGCACCTGACGAGCTGCAGTATTGAACAGACAGGTCAGCTTGGTTGTCCATAGGAAAGCAAACTTATGTTATAAGCATGTTGTTATAATGCTTCCGAGTTGTTAAGGCTCTGTTATTTGCCCCCTTATACATTAAAAAACATTTTTATAAATTCTGAAAAGTAGTTATGAATACTAAAATTTAGCTTATGGAGATGTCTACAGGGCATGGGGTGTTGTGTGTAAAATTGTGAGGAAAAACTTATTTAACCCATTGTAAAATAAGCTGTAAACATAAAAGAATTTAGAAAAAGTGATGCACTGTGAATACTTTGCAGATGCACTGTAAGTACTGGCTTACACTCTGCTTAGCTGACATAGAGGCTCTCACCTATGGACGGATTTTTTATGTCTGCTTATCTCTTTCTCTCCTTCCATTATCCACTGCATGATTTTCTGATTCCTTTCTGCATCCTCGGATACAACAGGCATTTCATAGTTGGCACTTTCAAGCTTCCCGGAATCCACTTTCTTAGCGTTCCTTTTAGCAAGCATACTTACTTTTCCACTTTAATGAAGAGAGAAAAAAACAGCCATGAAGTCAAATTAACAATACGGTCAGAAAACAAAATGTTCCATTTAAATTGGAAATGAACGTTTTAGTTATATTTTCTATAGTTAAAGGACATGTGAAAGAAGTTAAATGTAAAAAATAATAAAAAATGGAACCTTATTATATTTGCTAATGGGCAAACCTTTATGTAATTTAATGTTTATCAGAACTGATCTGTAAAAAAGCCAAAACATAGCTTACCTGTAGCCCAGGGAATCCATAGGATTAGGGGCCATTCCCATGCTCTCTGCATAATTGCGGGATTTGGTTGCATAGTTATGTGGGTCTACATTCCATGGAAAGTTGCTCTGCACTCTTTGTGTGGCCTCAGCCTCAATTTGTTCTTTAGGTTTTACACCACTGTGGTGGTGAACATGGTGATAAACATGCTTGTGATGATAGAGATTGGATGCCTCAAGTTTTGAACTACTCTTGCCCGAATGTTTGCCATGACCAGACTGCATTGTTCCCATGGATACAGGAAGGCCTTTGCTCAAGTGGCCATCTGGAGAGCGCGGTTTTGGGGAATGGCGCCCAGGACCCGGAGACTGGCAGCCTGGGGTTTTCATGACACGTTGCACATGTTCGTCAAGGATGGACTCTGGGTTTTCTTCATGGGCATCTCTGATTGGCATTGCAACACAACCCATGTCAGCATAGCGTGAACCAAAATTATGTATGGGCTGGCTTGAAGGCAACTTGTGGCTAACCATGGACGGTGCAGACGAGACATCAGCATCGTCACCTTCTTCTTCCTATGGATATAGAAAAAAAAATTACTGCTAGTGTTAAACCTACACTGAACAAAACTGTCATCCTGGCTTTTATCTTGTACAGCTACCTCCAGGAGGATAAATGTCACAGTGCAAAGTAGAATATATGATCTTGAAATTTATGATTAAATTCCAAGCGATTTAGAAGAGAAATAGCGCTGGCACTAACAGCTGTCTATGCCTGAACTTGTTAACCATTTGAGCAAGTCATTTTACATATATCAACAGTATATTGAGCCCTAAAAGGGGTTCTTTAAAATCCTTTAGGGGTGAAAAAAAAAATATGTAAACACATTTTAAGTGCCTACTGCAATAGACCTTATTTTAAAGGTAAAATGACAATGTGAAGAACAACAAATGCATACTCCTACTTTAAAGTCTCTACTATTTTGCCGTTAGTACACACCAGGCGAACTATTTCCACAGCCATAACAGAACCCAACCTCAGAAGCAGATTTATTTTTAGGAGAAAAAAAAAAACACCAAAACATTCTAACAGGGACAGACCAACAAACCTCTGATATCCATAAACAGAACTGGATTTCAAAAAATGCTTGTAAGGTGTCAGAAATGTAGACCCTTTTCAAAAACATGGCTGAAAGAGCTGGCTGGCAGTGGTTTTGAGTGTGGAAAGAGGGCTCACATGGGTAGGTGTTGCACGATCACCCTCTTTTTTCACCTTCCAGATTTTTTAAGTTTTATTTTTAAAATCTTACTAAAAAGTTACCACAAACTCATTCAATGTTACATTTTCTATTAGTACACTAGGTGGCATAGTTGCACCACAAAACCTTTAATCTCTTCAATAACAAAAAAACCCAAGAAATTGGAGTACCTGTATTGTAATATCAGAAGAAGCTTAGAAAATGAATACATTTTAAAAATAATTTAAAAAAGGACAAAAGAGCTGCACAGACCCCTATGAAACTTGTATAATGGCACTGGACTCCAATGTTTATATTTCAGAAAGCTTACTGAACCTCGCACTGTACTCAAGCACTAAGATTCATAGCTATATACAGACTTGTCAAGCTGACTCCAGAGGATGATGGGTACTCACAGCTCTCACTCTTTTTAGCCGCTCCTCCAACTTCTGTTCCGCTTCACGGTCTCTCAGAACTCCCTCCAAGCGACTAATTAGCTCAGCAGCAAATTTTTCAGGATCAACATGAATATCCTTTGGCATGTGATATGTACGCTGGGAGGGGGAACACAAAAAGGACACAAGATAAACTTCAGTATGTTAACACAGACACTGGACTTATTCAGGAAAACAAAAAATTTCAATCAATTAAATATACTCCTACATTAAAAAAAGAAATATATTATTAATATATATACAGTATATATAAATCTATTTGTCTGATATGATGTACATTAACTGAAAAAGCAAAATCCCTGTGCGGTTGCAGGACTGAACCATTAGAAAAGGCAGAAAAACAAAAAAAAACACAGGGCTAAAATTGGATCTACTCCTAATAATCACCAATCTTTTACATGGTGTTACCATAAGCTTTATTTTTTCCATTATGGTTCAGCATGATGTTGTATGTAGTCATTCAGAGAATGTATTTGAGGCAAGCAGTTTTTTTTTTTTTTTTTTTTTTTTTTTTTTTTTT
>CM070039.1:61063216-61073327 GCA_036250615.1 Ptychadena robeensis
CAGCAGTCATATGTAGACCTGGTTTTCCTGATCAACTGACAATTTTACTGATGTAGGAGCGCCAAAGTTGATTAGGAAATTGATCCCGCTCGGTCTAACCGGGTCCCAACATGTTGAAAAACCTGGTTCGATTTCCATTACTTTGGGTGGGGACCGATGGGTTCGCAGCACGATGGCTGTCAGCAGTCCCCGATCTGGAGGAAAGCCATCATTTGAGAAAAGAAATGCTCACAGAAGTGAAAAGTAATATATAGTACATACATTTGCCATTAACAAGAGTATTTCCAATAAATCAGCAGCATTTATAAAGTTATCCAGACAGTTAAGAGACCGATTTTGCTCTATCATTAGGCTGGTCTGCCCCACCATGGGGAAGAGATGGAACCTATTACAGTATAGACTTGAGTATAAGCTCATTTGCACAGCAGATTTACCTAATGTTACAAAGACCCTGTAAAAACAAGTCAACTTAACTTTGAACTTAATTTATGGAAAATTATTCCCAAACCCTTTTTTAAATCTCCAGCAATTTTAGTCATTATACCATATTCAGGGACTTTTTCAGTGTGGTTTAGGTGCTGAAATGTTTGGCATATACAAGAGTTTACACAGTAATTACATTTAGATTTGTAAGAGAATTATATGTTGACTACATGCTACAGTTAAATACTTGTGTTGGATATCAGAAGCATATTACCAAACCGACAGTCGATACAAGATTACGGTAATGAACCAGGAAAAAAGCCACAAATTGAAGTGAAGCAATGATATTGTATATCCGGGACAGGCCTGCTGGGCAGAATATAAACTGCATAATCCTAGGGTGTGACTAAACTAGTTGTTACTGAACTTTCCCACACAGAACGATAATCTAATAATGTGATTCTAATTTGCATCACTTTCATCTCTGGTGCTGCAGGATTCACTTGTACACTTACCTCTTTTCTTTACTGGCCCCTTATTTAAAGGATTAAGTCAACTCACTACCTGAAATTTAGCAATGGGTGCTAATATATATATATATTTAATGACCTAATGGTGTTGTGTTTCCTCCCTCGGGGGGTGGAGCCCATCTCTCACGTAAGCTGTCCTGGACAAGACGATTGGGGAAAAATAGGACCTACTAGTAATGTACATGAGGTATTTAAAAGCCGAAAATGGGGGAGGGTTTATTTTTGTAGCCTTAAATGTGATGTTGTAACATACAGCACTGGGTCTCTGGGGGTTAGGCATACAAAAGACACAGAAAAACCACCCCCGAACATCATTGAGCGCTGTTTTTCTGAGACTTGGAGACACGTCCATGCCACAGCTTCAAAGCAGAGCCGCAGGCGCACCCGCACAGATGAGTGCACATTGTCCCCTGTCTTTTTCCCTGATGCAGATGGGCGTCCACTGGACACAAGCCCTAAAGGTGTGCCACTGAAAAAAGTGGGGGGGGGGGGGGGGGGGGGGAGAGCAGCCCACTGGAAATGGCGAAATACATACATATTTTTTGGACTATAAGATTTAAATCAATAGGAAAATGTCTGAATCTTATGGTCTAGATATTAAAAGAAAATACTATTTTTATACTATTAAGTTCCAAACATCCTTGGTTCAATAGCTCTGCTTCCCAGGAGGCTGGAATGTGCTTCACTCCCTCCAGCCAAGCCAAAAGGCCACTGCCAAGAGGGAGGTCTTCCAGCCTAAAATACGGGGCTCAAACTTTGAAGATACACATTTTACAATCTGGCACTAACAGTTTCCCAATGAGCACCTACATATGGGAGGAGAGAGGAGTCTGTGTCACATAATTGTATTACTTCAATGCAAAATGTTAATGATAGCCTGTTAATGTTAACATTGTGCATTGCAATAATAAAATTATATGACACAGACTCCTCTCTCCTTCTATATGTTATAGGTGCTCATATGCAAGTTGTTAGTGCCAGATTGTAAATCAGGTTTCTTCATAAGTTGGTCAGAGGATTCAGATAATGGGCAATATATATATATATATCTGTCCCCTGGCACTGTCCGCTTGGCTGGAGGGAGCAGAAAAAAGCCTTGCTCCTGGTACTGACTTATGGTTTGACTGGAGGAATATAGAGTGAATACAACACTGTCTGGGTCTTGCCTACTATGATTCAACACTCTGTATATATTTACTTTATATAAGTATGGCTGTGTCCCTGACTTTTTTATTTTACTTTTGTCTACAAAACTATGGGGTGCATTATTTTAAAAGGTGCAATCTTTGGAGCTGTATGGCTCACCCAAGTGAATCACTGATATGTTTTACAGGGCACTTACCCAATGGCTGGAACATTCATATCCCCTTTATTTTACTAAAGTCCTTACAAGACACCAGTCTGTGCTTTCTATACCATTTTTGCATGCAAAACTGCAAGTCACTTGCCAAAGTCAATGAATTCGAAATAATGAGTCAAGCTAATGTATGAAAAATGCTGCATCTTCTCATTGACATAAGTTGTGTTAACCTTTCCTAAGTAAAACGGTGGTTATAACTACTAAAAACACTTCAAAGCAATATAAAAAGGTAACTTAAAGATGGTCACACTATCTATACAACCAGAATCACCTTTTGAGTTAATCACCATGATGAAAAGGGACAGCCTGGGTAAACAAAACAGATTGATCAGGTAGAGCCAGCAAAATTCTGCTAACCAATCTACCTGAATAGTTAGGACTAGTCTTTGAGCCCTTGCCTTCTGTTGGCTAGAGTTCCTGTTGGCTCATAGACTGGATTTACTGGCTCCTGATTTCAACACAAATCTGTCCAACCCTGCTTTAAGGAATGTTGATACTTACTGGAATGTGAGGTAGTGGCACACGTCCGTTTGCTTTGGCACTTTCTTGCATTTCCCTGCGATGATGCTTTCGTAATCTGTATGGTGGGACCCCATCTCTAAAGGGGGAAGAAAAAAAAGAGGGTAGGAAAGGAATACCGGTACATTTTTAAAAACACAACAGCATATTCTAAAGGAAATACAGCTAGATAGCAAAAAGAAAACTCTAAATAAACACATTTGAATTCCTATTTTCACTTGTGTACTTCTTCCACATCTTCCCACCTTCCTATTACTTACCACACCATTAACCTCCCTAGCGGTTGTGACGAGCCCAGCTCGTCCAGAGTTTGTGTGAAGAACAAACTCTGGATGAGCTGGGCTCCCATCAAAGCCGCATATCCGGAAAGCTACGGCGATTCTCTTTCCAGCCGCAGCATTTGCGGGGTTGCGCGGCGTCACGGTGACGCGGAAAGGGGCGGGGGTGGGCAGCGCCATTGACCTCCATGTTAATGGAGGAGCGCAGGCTTTCCAGCCCACACAGCTGACATGATTAATGATGCCGGCTGTGTGAAGAGAGGCGGGGGGAGAGGGGGAATTGCAGGCAGTGTACTGTGTACACTGCCGCGATTGCCCATACCATGCTGTTAAAAACAGTGCGGTACGGGCAGTGCGCTAGGGAGGTTAAGACAAAACTGAGCACAACCTGCTTGTGGAAAATTGGACATATGGATGCATAAGCACCTGGTACCTAATGAATCTATCCCTATTGATCTCTCTATATTCTGTTCTACAGCTATCACTTTTGTAAGATATTGTGTTTATGTATTTAAAAAAAAAGACTAGGTGCATATAATATACAATGAGGAACATAAGTATTTGAACAGCCTGAAATTTTGCAAGTTCTCCCACTCAGAAATCATGGATGGGTCTGAAATTCACATTGTAGATGCATTCCCTCTGTGAGAGATAGCATTTAGAAAAAAAAAAAACAGTTCAGGCTGGTGGTGGTGTAATGGTGTGGGGGACATTTTTAAATTTTTTTGGCACGCTTTGGGTCCCTTAGTAGTAATTGATCATCGATGCAATACCACAGCCTACCTGCATATTGTTGCTGACCATGTCTATCCTTTATGACCACAGTGTACCCATCTTCTGATGGCGACTTCCAGCAGGATAATGCACCATGTCAGACTGGTTTCTTGAACATGATAATGAGTTCACTGTACTCAAATGGCCTCCACAGTCACCAGATCTCAATCCAATAGAGCACATTTGGGATGTGGTGGAACGGGAGATTCGCATCATGGATGTGCAGCAGACAAATCTGCAGCAACTGTGTGATGCTATCATATCAATATGGACCAAAGTCGCTCAGGAATGTTTCCAGTTTAAAACAGAGGTCGGACCTAGGTTGACCTCAGTTAGTGGCACACTATGTCAGGTATTTCTGGCATACATCAAGGGGACTTTAAATGGTCAAAAAGTATTCTCCGTTACAGAAAAGGTAAGTAACTCGTGTAATTCAACTGAATTTATTTATATACAGTCAATAAAAGAAAATCACTAAGGATGTCTGGCGTGTGGGCGCCTCAGCTCCTTCCCACAGATCCCTCTCTCCCCCCATCAACCCCCCTCCCCCCTGTGGGCATGTTGAGCAGCTCTGCCATGTTGGAATCTACCAGACGGCCCATGTCCTGCCCATGTCCTTTCCCCGTCCACACCCAACCTCCCGCCAGGCCACCGGGTATGTAGGGAGCAAACAGAGGAGTAATGCTCCCTCCCCCCCCCCCTTGCAAATGAGCCCCACCATAGAACTCTTTTCCACGTTACCTTTCTTATCCATAGCCATGATATACTTTCCGGTTGTGGAATTGGCCAACTGACACTTCATGGTTGACAGTTAAAACAAGTGGTGGATGCATGTAACCTGGGGGTTCTGTGTGGCTGGCACTCCTGTTCCCTGACAAGGGGAGCTGGGCCTCCCTTCTGTCCTATCTCCTTGCCCCCCCCCCCCAACCCATCCCCGGGCGGGCTAAAAGCGGTCACACCAAGGTGACCTTAAGAACATACTTACAAACTACATGACCTATGTAAAGATTATTTTACGAATAAAAATTCCATATTTCTCCAGATCAATAAACCGGTCATTCTCATGAAGAAGTGGTAGAAAACCGCAAAATGCGTAGAGATGGTTACACAGGATTTATGTGTTATATCGTTAATGTCAAAGATATTTATTTAATACTGAATGTATTGATTTTCTTTTATTGACTGTACATAAATAAAATCAGTTAAATTACACTTATTACTAATAGTAACTTACCTTTTTTGTAACGGAGAATACTTTTTGACCATTTAAAGTCCCCTTGGTGTATGCCAGAAATACCTGGCTTAGGGTACCACTAACTGAGGTCAACCTAGGTCCCACTTCTGTTTTAAATTGTACAAATTTGGGAGGTTGGTCTTGCACTAATCTTTGGCTCTAGGTATATGAAAATACTGATTCTGGGAATGTTTCCAGTACCTTGTTGAATCTATGCCACAAAGGATGAGGGCAGTTCTGAAGGCAAAACGTGGTCTAACCCGGTACTAGCAAGGTGTGCCTAATAAAGTGTGTGGTGTGGTGTCTGTCTGTATATATATATATGTCTGTCTGCGCTCTTTTTAACCAAATGCTAGGGAGGTTTAAGGAAAAGTCTATGCCATGACTTCAGAGGCACAAGTCGATGACTCCTGAGAGAAGTTGACAAGTTGTGTTTTCCCTCTCTTAATTGAAGAAATCTCTAAAATACTGAATGCGGTCAGTTCTCTTCCCCCTATCTTCTGATTGCACACAGTGTCCCATACCCTCTTCTATTCTATCTTAAATACAGCAAGTTTGGAGTTCAAGTGATACCGTTTATTGGCTAACTGAAGGCATTAGAGAAGCAAGCTTTCGGGATATCGCAGATCCCTTCTTCAGGCTAATCAAGGGATCTGCGATATCCCGAAAGCTTGCTTCTCTAATGCCTTCAGTTAGCCAATAAACTGTATCACTTGAACTCCAAACTTGCTGTATTTATCGATGGCTAACACAGTACAACACTCTACTATTGCTATTCTATCTTAAGAAAGTAGTGTGTGTTTACATGTTTCATGTGAGTATATGAGTTGTGTGCATAATTCAGGTTAAATTGCCATGAGATAAATTAGTGGGTTTTGGGATTTAGTTTGGGCACTCTGTCTCTAAAAGGTTCGCCATCACTGATCTAGGCCATAAGTGTCAAACTCTTGCCCATGGAGCCAGATTTGGCCCACCGATACAATACTTTTGATTGGTATATGTGGCAGTTCTGATAGATTTGCCTTCCCTGCAGACCCTTTGCCCGCTACATCAACTGAGCTTCCGTACTCCCACTCCGGAAGTAAAGAACTAGAGGTAGGGAGTAGAGAAAAAAAGTGGCAGGAATGTAAAAAGCAACATATGCAATATGCATTTTTTGTGCATTCCAATGCTTATTCAATGGATGCATCAACGTCCATCTGACCATCCCAATATTGCTGTGTTGAAATTGGGGCTACACTACCACACAGAAAATCAATGCTGATGTGCTCCTCTGTATGCTATCACTGCATAAAATTGGTCCTGCACTTTGTCAAGTTTTTAATTTTGGCCCATGCGTATTTGAATTTGTCAACCCTGCCCTAAGCCATCTTTATGTAAAGCAACACTTTTTTGCCATAAGGTGCCAGTGCTGAATTTACAGGGACCAGTATGAGTGAGAGCAAATTTAACACACACCCTCCCCATTCACACCTAAGACCTTGTATGTAAAATTAACAAAATCACATGGCACTTGGAATGGGGGAAAATGTCATCCCTGCCAACACCTCTTACTGCTTAACCCACCACTTTACAATGAACTGCATGCTTTATCGGAGGTCTATCCAGGTCCCTGCACCTCATTTTTATCAAAAACAAAAGCTATATTTAAAATACTTAATCAGCATTTTTTTAAAATATTGTTTATTCAAAATAATGATTTAGAATATTTAAGAATGTTTAAATATACACCGAGATCAAGTAGACTGCCTTTACTTACACACTGCTGTCCGTTAGAGACATGGTATCTGCATCACTCGACATACTCTGTTGCTCGCTGTCATTCGCACTAGTGGCTGGTGCCACTGCATACCCAGTGTTGACATAGTAAGGGTTAACTGGCTCTCTCCACGTCCCCGGCCTATGAAAGAAAATCAATATAACATTTAATACAAATTATATTAGCCAGTTTTTGGTACATTTATTGGTAAGCATCAATCAGTGGTGAGGTTTTCCACAGTGCATCACTTGGAATTCATTAAAGGGGGCTATCAATGATAATGTGGAGGTAGTTAGTTGGTAAATAAGCCTTGAACCTTTTTAGACAAGACTGACCCTTAAGCCCCCCATACATGTCCAGATTTTCCTTTTAATCAACTTAAAACTATCATTTTTTGGGGGGGTCAGGGAAATTGGTGATTCATTGTAATCTATGACAACTTTTGTAACAGATTTTTGATTGAATTTTTTTTGGATTGACTGAAAACGGAATTGAATTTCAATACAACCGATTAAAATATCTGATCATATTTCGATCAAGAACTTGAATAACTTAATTAAATCAATTTTTTGGTTGATTGATTGAAAAGCTATGGCAGCCCACATGGTTAGATCAACCAAAAACAATTAAAATTGGAAAAAAATGTATTGAAAAATGACTGGACATGCTGGAAATTTTTAATTGGTTGTATTGAAATTGAGGACACTTTAAAGCCTACCATACACGTCTAGAGTATCTGTTCAATCAACTAAAAAAGATTTTTGGGGGTTAGGGAAATTGGTGATTGATTGTAATGTTTGCCAACTGTAGTAACAGATATTTGATCAACTTTTTTAGGATTGACTGTTAAGCTAGCCATAGATGGATAAATTGACTGTTCAATTCGATGTAATTAGATTATTTTGGTCGGTCGATTGAAAATTGAATCGTGTCCACATTGAACGATAGTTTCAATTTGATTTAAATTGTCAATTTGCTCGATCGAAATTTGATCGGACCAGTTGAAAATTTTTTATTGATTGCTACCACATCGAGTGTAAATTAAATACTATTCCTTGTCCCAACCAATTGTGATTAGATCCAATCAATTAGCATACTGTACTCTCTACTGGTCGGCAGAATAGGATGTGTGTATGTATGCTTTTTGTGACTGTAGTCAGACCACTATGATGACTCCACATAGGTAAGGTTATCTTGAGGCTGCTGTTAGTTACAGTAATGGAAATGTTTACCCATGAAAAAAAAGTTGTCATAATAGGTAGTGTGCTTGAATGTGATCGTAGTGAAAGTATGATGCAGCGGAGACTGCATAGAGACTACATACTGGAAAGATAAAGATAGGTACGTCCTCACCTATAGTATTAGCTACCAACATCCAAATAATTAAATATTGAAAACAGAGAATGCAGCACCCTACCGACAACAGGGCAAAGAAGCTCTGATCCCGGTCACAATGGACTTTAACGGTAGCGACTAATATAGTATTCAGATACAGTAGTTCGTACAAATAAAGTCAAAATTTATATAACATGTATACATTGGTAATGTACATTGGTCAAAAGACTCCATATAGTCCATCCATATACATGTAACAACAAAAAATATATATCATAAACTTGACGCGTTTCGCGACACCTGTCGCTTCTTCAGGAGATGATATTTCAAAACGGAAAAATAAGTTTTAGCCCAGCTAAAAGATAAAGAAAATCACAGTCAATCTATGTCTCAAGGGTAGTTAATGTGTTCCAATAAAAGTAGAATTGGAGGGCAAATATTTACCCTCTGGGTATCCCATATGAGGAGGCAGTCACCAACGTATGGGGGGAGGTCCAAATACGCCCATGCTGGGGAACAGGGTTTTTTTTATGAGTCCAGAAGTTTATTCGACAAGAGTAACCGCCACTTGTTCCTGTTGATAATACGTACGGGAACGTGGGTGTTATTAGATATAATCTTCCCCACATTAAAGTATGACACCAACGGGGTACACCTCCAGAGCAGTGAAGTATTTGTGAAAGTGAAGATTTAACCCAACGTGTACGGGTGTCCAAAAATCCTAAAGTGGATTAATGGGACATATTGGTGTGAGTTCTGTTGTGGTATAAGAGTGTAGGGCGGAGAAACTACATACTCCCGCCCAAGTTATAAACCCCGGTCCGTTCAGTCGTCACTTTGACTGTAGTCAGACCACTATGATAACTATGCATAGGTTATCTTGAGGCTGCTGTTGCAGAAATGGAAATGTTTAAGATCGAACACTCAATGTGGTGTGTCATTCAATTCAATTACAATTGATATTCGATTCAATGGTCGAATACTTCAATCAAATTCATGATAGATTTGTTGCAAATTGAACCATGTATGGCTACCTTAAGTGTAATGCATTTCAATACAGCCAATTAAAATTTACCAGCACGTCCAATACTTTTTCAATAATTTTTTTTCCTACATTTTAATTGTTTAAGGTTGATCTAACCATGTGGTTTTCAATTAATCAACAAAAAATTTTATTGAATTAAGTTGATTGGATGAAAAATCTATACATGTATGGGGGCCTTAAGCCTGCCATACACACACCGATGTGTGCAGGCAGACTAGTCCCGATATGTTCCGGGAGGCTAACGTGATGACGTCATGACGTTAGCATCCCGGTGCATTATGGGGGCCCTTCAATCGGCCGTGCACCCTTTGTGTGCCGGCCATAAGCTGCAATGAAGACGCCGTCTTCATTGCAGCTTATGGCATCGGCTTTCATCGGCTCGCGCCGGCCAGAGAAGGTCGGACATGTCCGTTCTCTGGCCGGCCGAGCAGTGGGGCGACAGGGACCTGTCGCCCCATGTGGGCACATGCCGATTAGCGGCCGTTTTTTAACCTGATCGACGGCGCGAGCGCGCACGCCCGTCGGTCAGGTTAAAAATCGGCCTCTTATCGGCATGTGAATGGCTAGCATTGGTCAATCCCCAAAAAGTTGATCAAATATGTTACTACAGTTGGCAAACATTACAATCACCGATTTCCCTGACCCCCAAAAATTTTTCTTTTTAGGTTGATTGAACAGAAAATCTAGATGTGTATGGGGGACTTAAAGCGTACAGGACTTAAAGGGTACAGATGGCTCAACATTTGAGCCATCCAATGTTTCCTGCAGCAGTGTGATGACGTCATCTGATGTTGCAGTAGTCCAGACGAGAGATGAGAGCATGTACCAGGACTTTGGTGGTCTCTGGGGAGAGG
>CM070039.1:61076617-61095242 GCA_036250615.1 Ptychadena robeensis
AGGATGATGTGGTCAAAATACTCATTTGCCTAATAATTCTGCACTCCCTGTATAGTTGTTCGTAGAACTAAAGGAAATTGTATATGGTATAAATAAAAGGTATATGGCAATCTTGAAGCAATTTGCTGGGGAGTTTGGGCGATGTCACTGTTGTGCATTCCACTTTTCTATGTAAAGAAGTGCAAGTGGTACATAAAGGACCTCGCAGCAAAAGCAGTAAGCAAGTGCACTGTACCAATGTTATAATACTGTTTTACGTCCCCTTTAGTAATGACAGAAAATTTTGTTTTTTCGGTTTATAGTTATTCAATACATTGGGGCCAACAACATCTCGGGGCTCAATTATTCGATCTTCTTGGGACCACACACCAATACTGCTTTCAACTTAACATTGTGACTGGTGCAAAAGGTAGCTATCTTCTAATATGCCTCTTTTAAAGCACTTCTATTTCATTTACAATGCAGAATACCATATTTTTTAATCTACGAAAACTATATGATTTTGGGGCCTACCTTAAAAGTATATTTTATTTAAATCTAAACCCCATGTACTTCATGGCTTCTGGAAGATATGTTGGAGCTTGCCTGCTCCATATATTATGCTGCCCATCACCTCTCAAAATGTTTGACCAATACATATTTCCAGATTTTTGGGGGATTCCAGATTTCAGAGCCAAGCATCCAGAACATAAAAAAAAGGTCCTGAACTCTTGAAGAATTCTACAGGGTTTAGGGTTAGCTTCATGACAAGTCCCCTGATGTGGGTACCCGACTCCCATGGATTACAAGAAGATATATAAACAATGATATCAGAAGAGGAGCAAAGCTGGATAAAAAAAGAAAAAAGCATGTTAGAGGAAATTCAACATTAGCATGTAAATGGAATGACAGACTATGTTTCTCCAGCATCAAAATGTGTGCGTTTGCTGTGTGTTTAACTCGCAGTAAATTTTCCATTTATTTTTTTATGTAATTGTTTCCACGGTGTGTTCTTGGATCTGTTGCATTGCATGTTTGTAAATGCAGGGCACAGTGTTAAAAAAACATAATGCAAAGCAACGCCAACGCACGGATGTGTGTGTTAACGCACCCATAGGTATGTTCATACCGAACCCCATGCTAAAGGGGTGTATGGTTAGCGAAGTGTTAAAAAATAAACACACCGTAAACACAACCTGAATGTATGCAAATACAACCCCATTCGAAAAAAAAAAAGTAACGCAAGCATATCCAAAAAAGCAGCGGAAACATAGCCTGAAGGTGAGCCAATCGAACTAGTCAGCTGTTGTACTTGAGTGACTTGCCTGAAGTGCACATGCAATATGCATGCTAATGTTGTATTTCATTAACTTCAATCTCTACAATAGGGAGGTGCCATAATATATAGGCATTTAAAAAAAAGTGTTGTAATTTTATAAAGCAAGCTTTTATTTACAATTCATAATACATTTCATAGAGAACAGATATACGGTATGACATAAACGGAAACCTAAAAGCAAGTTAGACTAAGGTAAAAGTAAACATCTAAATCACAATTAAACTTGCTTTAAAATACCTGACAACTTGAGAAAACTAAAAGTACTCTGCCGTTTGGTTTTGGCTAAAGTCACCATAAAAAAAAAGGAAGCACAGTCACGGAAAGCATCCTTTTTCCTTTAATTAACAGTTTTTAATGCGAATACAAGGCTGTATTAGCATATATCACGCTTAGTGTAAACAGATCATCAGCTTGGATACATGCAAGTTGAATGAATAGATGGCCTGTAAAGGGGAAGAAAAATAAAACAAATATCAAAGCCTACTGATCCAGCAGCCACAGCAAATAGATCGCTAATGCATAAGTATAAATATAGTAAAACAGCAAAACCGCACTGCCTTACTTCATGTCAGACGGAAAAATTAGCAAGCTGTCATTTCTGGAATATTTTTTTTCCATGAAAATTAAAAGGTCAGCTGATTACCAGTATTTGTTTAAACTAGTCCAGTGTTTCCAAAGTATCAAAAGGCATCAAAAGTTTTCCTTGCATAAAAAGAAAAGTTGGAAAGTTTGACTCATGCCTTGGAACACTTTGAAGTCGTGTCTGTAAGTGAGAAGGAAAACTCAAATGCAGACGACATCAGTGAAACAGCATTGCCATGGCAATCAATGCATACGTTTTCAAATCAATCTTCACGCACATAAAGACTGCATATATGTTCGGGCTCTTTTGATGTGTGATGAGGTCATGAAGTAACATAACTGCTGCGGTCAGTGGCTTTCACAAAAGTAAACATCACTTGAATAGCGAGCATTGGTTTCAGCTGCATTTACGCAATGCAGCCATACGGCTCCCAGAAGATGTCGATTATGCACTGGTTTAGCAAATACCATCTTCAAAAAGAGACAGGACATTAAAACAGACCGATGAGGGGTAAAGGGTGATGGGTGTATTAAAGAAAGAATGTCCTATCCAAAACCTGCAAGGCTCTTCATCTTTCCAACATCATCACATTCTTCAATCAGTTTAAAAGATATTTCCTATATATTAGATTATCTTAATGCCAATTCTTTTCCTGGAATTGGTTGGCTTGTAGGTTTATAATCAGACATTATTACATAAAGCAATTATCTCCCTTACAAAAAAAAGTCACCTCCTTTTATGCACTTTTGATAGAAATGACCTATGTTAAACTAAAGGCCCCCATACATGTATCGATTTTCCCACATTAATGTATTAATTTATGATCAAAGACTCGACATTCGATTGAAATAACCCCCACATGGAGAAACGAATATTTGATCTTTTTGGTTCAAAGGATCAAAAGCATAATCCAAGAGGGCCAATCATAACACACCAAAATGTCTGATGTCAAGATGTATAAGCATTATTCTTATTTCAAATCGAACCAAAATTGGTCAGGCACAACTACTTAACATTACAACATTTGATGTATACTCGATCAAAATTTTCCAACATGCCAGATCACTTTGTGATCAAGATTTTTGTCAATTTCAATCGATCAAGGTCGATCAAACCATGTGGACAGGCATCGATTTCTGGTCGATCGACTTAAAAATCGATCGGTTTGGGTCGATCAAATAGGAAAATCTAAACGTGTAACGCCTTAGCTAACCCACCCAAACCCCTGATTTATATTTAAAGCAATCAACCAGCCTGAAAATCCTTAATAATTACATCTAGCTCCACAACTCTTCTTTCCTGTCTGCAGACTTCTATGAGGCAGGACATAAGGGTAGAGGTGCCCCATAGTAAGATACAAGTGAGAGTTGTGATTTCATGTAAGAAAAAACAGAAAGTTATATTTGCATGAAGCAGTACTATTATGATTGTCTCGCTGCTTCTCTTTGTCTTGTTGGGGTAATATGGCTGAGCGCAGCAGGGTACCAGAAGCTCTACACTCCCTGTAAGGTCCATTTCTGATTCTGCAATTTCAGGTCAATTAACCTGAATCTTTAGTAAAATTGACATCAGCTCAAAAGCCTATTAAGAATTCGCAACGTAGAAGGCAAATTTCACAGATAGAACAGACTGACAAGTCAAAGGAAAGGCCTTTTACTTGACTGTAGTGTGGTCTATTGGAAAAATGACATGTAGAACCTTAAAGAGATATCAAACTACTACTATTAATCTTGTTATATCTATATCAACCAGACAAGACTACAGAAACAGACATGAAGCTGTATATCCTAGCAGATAGATTGCATCAAAGTGCTTTCATACTGCTTAAGCAGGGTACAGACGGCTCGATATTCGAGCCATCCGATGTACCCTGCAGCAGCGTGATGACGTCATCACACTGCTGTCAGATATCGGAGAAGCATTTCTGCCTCTCCCCGGCACCTCCTTCTGAGCCAAGCTTTGCCTGGACACCCAGGCAAAGCATCGGACATCGCCGTATTAATCATGTCCGCCGTATTATCATGTCCGATAAGACTGTTTTCGAGCGGGATTTATTTGTCCTGCTTGAAAACAGCTATAGGGGCAGATTATATGGGTCAGATCGATGGCCGTGAGACTTCACGTCTGTACCCTGCTTTAGACATCCCAGAAATAAAGATCCATTTTGTACAGTTTCCCTGTACTTTAGTCATTTAAAGCAGGTTTAAGATTGACATCATATAAGTTTATAAGAACCCATCACATTTGAACAGGAAGTGAGGGAAATTCTGCAGCAGTCCCTCATGTAGATTTTCCCACACATTCTGTGGGTAAAACAGCTGTCAAACAACTTTATCCTTGACAGATTTTATTTGACTAGCGCACTGCTGAAGTCCAAATTTCAGTACCAAAATGCAGCATAGACTTGAATTTTTATGTAACCAAATATGTCTGTACAAGGGTCTAGTAGACACCCAGAATATAATAATGTTTGAAACAATTATGTAAAAAAAATGTAAACTTACATTTAAAAAATTTAATAAAAAGGTATTTTTTTCATGGCAAGATATCTCAAATACTTCTTTTGTATGACAGTATGTATTTACTGTATATACTTGAGTAGAAGCTGAACCGAATGTACAGAGGTACTGAATTTTAGAAAAAAATCTGGGAAAACTGAAGGACTATGAATTGAATGAATTGCCGGAGATGTAGAGAAGGGATGTGGGAACATCTTAAAGAACAGAATATTGCTCTAACATATCAAGTTTTTGCACAAAATAAGTTCAAATTTGACTTGACTACAGTTGACTAACCTAATTTATGCAAAAACTACAAATGCTAGAGCAATAATTATTTCTAATGTTCCCACAATCCTCTACATTTCCAGCAAATTTGGTGGTTATAGCATGTTCAGGGACTTTGCAATTCACTCATTAAGTCCACATATAAAAAAACACAATTTTCATTTCTTGGCCCAAATATAAGCCAAATGTCATTTTTTTTCCAGAACATTTTATGTGTTGAAAAATTCAGCTCAAATTTGAGTATGTATGGTACATTAGTTTTTTGCTTATAATAATATTTTTTTTCAATTGTATTGGATAGAGTTATCTCTGTATCCAGTGCAATTCCCTTTTAAATTTGGCACCCCGCTGTAATGTCACCAGGTCCATCACACTATAAGAGAAAGGACCAATTGCAAAAGGAGACTTCGGGGGCACTGGAAACTTAATTTAGGCAAGTATTTTACTTTATATCTGTGGATCTCCTCCCCCCGGTGTCACGAACATAACATTCAGGCTTCAGGATAACGAAGCATCAATGTTTGCAATCTTCCATGCAGCTGCAGATTATGACGGCATCCTATGTGCAGGCAAGAGGAACACTGAAATGTGATATTTGGCATAACTCCAAAACAAGGCCTATACATGGAAGATAATGAATGACATGCATTAATGCTGCTCAGTTCTGGTCCTCACGGGCCAACAAGAGCGCATATACTTTAATTCTGCTCCAAGTCCAGGTACTAGACAGTTACAAAGCTTAACCCAAGAAGCAAAATGTATATATTTCAGATTTTTGGAACTTGAAGTGTTATAAAATCATGTACTTACACTTGTAGTAATAGATGTGATTATAGGTCATGACAATTCGGTTGTTCCTAACTGCCTTAACGGACATTAAAACAGCAGTGTTTTTTCTCTAACAGTCTTTTAGCCATTTCACCTGCAGTAGGTCGATTCTTTGTGTACTCCTTTAAGGCGGTTAGGGAAAAATTTACAACACTGGCTGGTCCTTTAAAACTGTATTTTAACCAAAAAGCAAAAAAAGTGAATACTGCATAATAAAAAAGCCAGGTGGCCCTTAATAACTGTCAATCAGCATCTATTCATATGCAGTTGCAAATTAAAACACAAAAGAAGTACTCTGTATGTAAACTGACAACAAGCAATGTTAAGCATTTAAACAAACTGCTGTGATTTACATACACTTAGCACAAACGCAATACAGGTTAAAAAAACAAAATCACCTCCATTACCATCAATTTACATACGCAGTAAACGAACGCAGTAAACTAAACAAGGCGGTAAAATAGCAACACAGACAACTGTATTAAAAAAAAAGATATCCTTTATGAGTAATGAAGTCAAATAAAACACAATAAAAGCTAATGTCATTGAATAGCATTTCTTATGATAATTGAGCCACGTAGGGGTTGAAGGCAGCAAATTAACAATAATACATTTTTGACAAGTATCTAAAAGAAGACCGTCTGTTTTCTTTCTGAAACTGATCACAGATATAGGTTACCAAAGGCTCTGGTACAATTTAAGAAAGAGGGACTTCAACTCAAGCGATCATAAAATATAACCTAAAAAAAAAGGGATAAGTGCTGCTCCCCTAGAAATGTCATAAGAAACTGCAGCAATATCCGCTATAATCACAAATTCCAGAAAATATGGTTTATCAATATATAATATCAGTTATCTGAACACTGGTCCTGAGGTCGTAGTGTACATCATTTACAAGGTGGAAGTCCAAATAGCAATAACCCCTAAAATCGGCCATGGTTACAAAACCACTATAAAATCCTCTTCCGTTACTGCAATGTATGCAGTATGCCCACCTCATCCTGCTAACAGACCAGCTGGACCAGCCATACATTTGCTAAGATTTAAAAGAGAGAAAACCAATGCAACCTCAATATATTACATTTGTTGGGATTTAGATTTAAAAAAATATATGTTTCAAAATGATAAATGTAATATCCTTACAACATTAACAATATTACAATACTATATGTTATGCTAGCAAGCTTAAATCTATTTCCTGCAAGTATGCAGTGAGAAATGTTACTTGGTACAGTTACATTTGGTACTGCGTGTGTGGTTCACATGACAATGGGTCATGTAATGAAATGCTCCCTGCTGCCCTTGTGCAGTTGGTTTACATTTAGTCATTAATAATGTACAGCAAGCAGAGAATAATAAAAAGGGGGATTGAATTAGTGTGCACCTGTTACATTCTTGGAATGAGACCATGATCTATTCAGTAGTGGTCTCAGTAGTGGTCTCTTGCTACGACTGGAGAGTTTGAAATATCTTTACGTGGAATAGACCTTTAACCCTCTGGGCGTCATGAGCTTTTTGAGCCATTTTTAATGGCATGAAAAACTGTTTCCCCCACAATCACGGCGGAGTACAATGTACTCCGTCGTGATTGCCGGCTCTCTGCCCAGTCCTCTAGACACCGGCGGTGTGTGGAGAGGAGAGCGGCGCCCCCTCCATTAACATGGAGGTCTATGGCGCCGCCCCCTTCGGCTTCACAGATGACATAGAAGACACAGGGCCGGAAGGGCTCCGTGTGTCTGCGGCTCTTCTACAGAGCCGCAGGCACACGGAGAGGAGGCGGTTGTGCCCGATCCCGGCACGGGCGCAGTTTGATCAGCGATCAAACTGCACCCAAACTGAGTTTGGGCAAACCGCCCAGGAGGTTAAAATACAGCACAAGGTTTTTGGTGTTCCATATGTACCATATAAGTGTCTCCAAATTTCTGTGGCCTGAAAAATACCTGCTACAATTCTGAACAAATTTTGCATAAATAGAACATCAATTAGCATAACAATTGCTAGGACAGTTTTTTGGGACACAAACATGCGTTACAATAGTGGCCACTAAACCTAAAATAGAAAGAGAAAATGGCAATAAACTGAGAAAAAAATACCACCCCTGTACTTTATGGTTGGACATGGGAAAACAGTTACGTTTATTTATTGTTTTCTTTTACTATGTAAAGACCAGTGGAACCAAAGTGAAAACATTCCCTGGGTAATTGAGAGAGTAAGGCTTTGTTTCCATTGCGTTGGGACCCCTCCGCTAAGCGTACACGGAGTTCCCAACGTAGCAGATAGACTTACCTGCTCGGCGGAGACTCTTTCTTCATTGCGCCGAGCCGATCCGCCGGTGTAAGGCTGAACGTACTCGAGTACGTTCAGCCTTTACACCGGCGGATGTGTAAATAGACCATCCGCCGGCAGGCAATGTCTGTGGGATATGTCGGGACCCCTGCTAAGCGTATACGCTTAGCGTAGGGGTCCCGACGTATAATGGAAACAAGCCCTTAAAGTAGCCATAATCGGGCAGATTGCTGCCCAATTTTCTTGGCCAATCGCCCAGTGGTGGCTAGGCCGCAAATCGGGACCCCCACCTGGTGAGATCAACCAGGAATCGCCCGCATGTCAAATCGCCGTGGTAAATGTCCTCCTGATACAGGGTACTGGCCCATCCTCTGCAGTCTGTCCCGCATCTATTGAGGGAGGATGCCTACGTGTATGGCTACACCTTAATGCTAAATTCATGCTTGGCTGCTGAAGCACATTGCAGTAATACACACAAACCAGTGACCAAGATTCAGTACCTTAGAAGCATAGTTCTGCCTCAAAGTACCCACCCTTGCTACAACAAAGAAGCAAAAGTACCATGAAACTAGTTTGTATGGGATGAAAAATCTACTGAACCAAAACATTTATTTTAGGGTATATACTTATGATGTAGGACGCTCCAGGCTTTGTTTTATTAATGAGACAGACCAGCTTATGTCTGGTTTTTAAAATTATACATAAAATCCAGTTTAGTATAAGAAAAAAAATTCTGTATGCTTAAGATGATTGGAGTGGTGGCATCATGTCATGTGACAGAGCTTAGACCAAACAATTGGCAGATAGATCCAAACAACTTCAGAGAAATGAAACAGGTTGTCCTACCATACATGGAAGAATCAAACATTTTGGCTGCAATGAAGGCAGAAGAACTAAGCTGGGGTAGGCAAAGTGAGCATTAACCAACAACTGAATGGGCAAGGTAAATGCACACAATGAAGAATACAGTAAAATTTCAAACAAAACTCGTACATACCTAAACTCTCTTCCATCACTTAGACGTCTAGACGGTGCTGGACAATGTGACGCAGCTTCCAAAATAAGTTTCTGATTGATTCTGTTGGATGAAACAGATTCTCCTTCACAGTCATCATCCACCGCTTGGTCACATTTCCATTCTTCATCTTCGTTAAGAGTCGGCAAATATCCTGTTGGACCCTTTCCCGTTCCAGAACCCGAGCTATGGTCACTGTATATTTTAGGACTTTCCCCACCTAAGGTAGTATATTCTAAATAGATATCCGATTTAAGGAACACAGGGTAAGTATTGTCCTCCATCATGGACTGGATTTCCATTTGGGCTTGGTCAAACATGTCAGGTTCAATCTGCTGCCTCAGCACACAATCTCTAATAAAACTTTTTGTGGCTGGTTTGATCTGCCGAGAAACAATCCCATTATTGTCTAGAATGTATTTTTTATAAATTGCTTTGGCCAGTTTGAGCCTTTTTTCCACCTTGGAGTCACTTGGCTCCAGCTTCCGAAAGCCACTGCATGCAAACCAGAAATCAAGCAAATCCCCGCAATTCTCTTGCTGCAAAAAAGTTCTGAACAAGTTAATCCCATCCTGGTCATCCAACAAAGAATGCAAGGATTCAGCCCATTTTAAATATGGTGGAGTGGGTGAAGCACTTCCTTCAGGTTCATAACCCAAGTCTAGGTCAGAACGTCTTGGAGTGGCTGTTGAAGGCTCATTTTTTATTCCATCAGTTTTTATGGAGCAGTAACTGTGAATAAACGGCGGCCTTGGATCTGTTGCAACCAGTTCTCCTTCCTCCCCGGGTACCGGGGGCCTCGGTGCATCTTCAGTAAAGCTTCCCCCTAGGTCCAAAGGGAAACCTTTCCCCTGGACACTCATCTTGCCGGCGTTTGAATAAAAAGTTATAAGTTATGATTGTATTCGAAATCTGTACATTTCGAGACAAGGGTCCCTGTGCAACATCTGCCCCCTGGAAAAAAAAAAAATGTGTTAGTTAAATAAAATTCAAGCTGTTTTTAAATTAACATAAAATCATAGTAGGATATATTGAAGAATTGAATGAATTAATTGAAAAAAAAGCAAACTTGAATCTTGGATGAAAGTAATTTTATGAATAAACCTCCAAAATGCATCACAAGCTTGAATTTCTTTGACAGGATTTAGGAAATAAATAGACCCTAGCACCAGTTTAAGGTTCTAAGAAACCGACTATGGGCGGGCCCCGGCCATCGGCACACGCCCCTCCCGGGGGATTAGCCTCCCTGATAGGCATACATTGGGACAAGTGAGGCGCCCGCCCCAGAGAGATCGACACGGCCGTAATCAGCGAGCGCGCCGGCCCCTCTCTGTGACGTGACCGGCGGGCAGCTGCAGGCTGTTGCGATCTGATTGTGGGGGTAGAAATGGGAGCGCCCGGTGGACTGACGGTCAGTGAGCATTTTCCCGGAACTAGGAGGTGTTGGACCCGCCGTGGTCTGTGTATGCCAGGCTAGCTGTTTGTAACCTCAGCCTCCAGGGGTGAGCTGACTCCTCGCCCGCCCCTTGGTTGGCCCGTCACACCACGCTTCTCCTGTCCCTCACCGGCCCAGGTAGGACTCTGAGTATTGGAGACTGGCATGGGCTGGGGGAGGGCAGTGGGAGGGGACTACGTTCCGGGTGTCTGGTGGTTATATCTGCTCTCTCTGTCCTGTCTAGCCCGTCCAGAGCTGCTGCCTTTTTCTCCCCCTGCAGTCATTGCGGAACACCTGCTGCGGTGAACACCTTTCCCCCCCCCCCCCTCCCACTCCTTGAGTTGGTCTGGGGTGAATGCAGGGAGGGGACACATGCTTGTGGGAACGCCCGAGTCACGGAGGAATAACCTTCTCCTCGTTGCTCTCTCTACCATCCGATGGTCGGTCTATAATCACCTGTAAAACATCAGACTGTAAGTAATATACAATCGGTTTGAATATCATAGGCATAGATATATATGAATGGAAATACTTGTACATAGGAAATTTAAATGATGGGAGTCTGAGGATGTACCCATAGATGTATCCGTATGATAAATGCTGTTGTTATTATAAAGTACTTCATATAAAACAGATGAACATTTAGAGGTGCATAACATTGGTCACAATGTGTGTAAAATGCAATATGTATGCACTTTATATATTATATATATTCCGAAATGTTTTTAAA
Organism: Ptychadena robeensis; assembly: GCA_036250615.1. NCBI lineage: Eukaryota > Metazoa > Chordata > Amphibia > Anura > Ptychadenidae > Ptychadena > Ptychadena robeensis. The sequence continues at coordinate 61,087,599 of CM070039.1, forward strand.
TGTGATTGTTGAAAATTTGAGCAAATATATTGACATTGATATATTCAGTTTCTAGTGGGACATTTCTCCCTGACGAGTCCGCTTTGTAGGACAAAACGCGTCGGAGTTTCGGTGCAACACTAGAAAGCTCTGTCTTCCAGAAACCACCATCGATTTGTTTATCGTCAACCCTGTATGGTAGACCATAAAATTGTATTTGTCAATTGCTGCATTATCAACTATTTCATGTTGTATGATGACTAAAGTTATTGATTTTTATTGATGTACAGTGTAATAGGTCCTATGTCTAATAAAGACCTTTTTATAGACCCCTCTTTGCAACTCCTCTTGTGCCAAAAAACCCTAACTCTTTAGTCGGTTTCCCAGAACCTTAAACTGGTGCTAGGGTCTATTTATTTCCTAAATATTATTTAAGGAGTGGCACTTTCAAAACAAACCTCTTGATTGATCCTCACTCTAGGTGCCAATACATATATAGCATATGATAGTTTCTTTGACAGGATATTAATGTACACATATACAGATTCATAAATTACACAAATTAGTACAGACCATTTAACAATAGCAATGCTTCTGGTGCATTTTACCAGAAACAATAATGTTTCTGCATTGCACTGCGCTTGCGTCTCCCAAACAAGTGTATGGGAGACGCAAGCGCAGTGACCCCAAAGATTCATGCTGTGCGACATTTACAGTAACAAACTATTTGCGTGTTGATGCAAGCCACGGTGCAGTACTGCAATGCAAACACAGCTCGTGTGGAATAGACCTAACGAAACCATTTTGCAATAACTGTGTGGATATTTGACCATATACAAAACAGAACATGAAATGTAGAAGAGAGGAAAATGGGTGTGCAATAGAGAAAGTGGGAGAAACAAAGGTGGGAAAGAAGGGGGTGTGATAAAAAAAGAGGAGGAAAACAAGAAAAAGAGGGGGAGAAAGAGCCAGAGAAAAAGCAGAGGAGAGCAAAAAAAACACCACACATTTCCCTCTAAGAAACTGAAACGCTGGGTCTTTCATCTAAAAATAAGTTGTGGCTGGTCACTGGCACCATCAAACACAAGCAACTTGCTGTTCTCCCAAACTAATGAAACAAGCAATACTTGGAGGGAGAGCATGGGAATGAAAGATGAGAGCCTTAATAAACACTTTTTCAACTGATTATGGAAAGCCACAGAACATCAGAAATAATTTCATTACACCAGCCAGATCGCGATTAGTAAAAATTGGATAGAGGTGATCAGTGCAGATTTACAAAAAGTTTATAACATCAATATGCTTTGCTCAGTAATAAACAGTAACCCTCAACAGTTAAAATCTCTGGTAGGAAAAAGAATAAAGCCCCCCAAAGATGTTTTGAATTCTTGAAAATCTCCCCAACAACAGCGTCTGATGAGAGCATCACACATGGCCGGTCATGCCGAGAAACGGCCGCACACCCTTTATGTGCCGACATTTACTTTGGATGGGGACGCTGGTCTCCATCCAAAGTAAAGGAGATTGATCTAAACATTACGGACATGATCGATTTGTTGGTCGATTCATGGCCCGATTTAAGGAGGGTATATTCGATTCACGTTCGATTTCACAAAAGATCAAGGCAGGGGGGGTGCCTGAGTCTTGTGGTCAGAATGCAAGACCCTCGCGGCCACGGGTGGTTGTGCTCTGGCTCTCCACCAGCTCTCCCGGCAAGGAGATTAGCCGGGGAGCTGTCAAATGTGAGAACCACCCACAGCTGGATCTCCCATCTAAAAACTAAATAATTGCTTATGCCAATAGAGCCCAGCTGGCATAAGCAATGAAGAGTGAGATAACTGTCATCTCTCTCTCCATGTCCACGTGAAAAGTGTGTGTGTGTGTGTGTATCTGTGTGTGTCTGTGTGTGTGTGTCTGTGTGTGTGTGTCTGTGTGTGTGTGTGTGTGTGTGACTCGCAGACACCGGGGGACCGAGAGGAAAGTGACAGAACAGGGATAACGAAAACACGTCATGACACTACAAGGACGACCAGACACACAGACATACCACAGACACACAGACACGACACACAACATACACAACATGACAGACCACGACAGACGACTACTACCAGACAGACACCCAGACACACAGCCCGAAGACACATAGACACACAACGACGACACCCACACGCAACAGACACACACACAGACACGACAGACACGATCACACACAGACACACAGACACTACTATACACACCAACAGACACACACACACCGACCCACACATCACAGACACCACAGACCAGACAGACAGACACACACACACGACCACCCAACATGACACACTCGACTACACACAACAGACACAGACACACACAGACAAGACGACAGACACACACATCACAGACAAACAACAGACACACACACGACACACATCACAACACACCACACCCAGCCCACACCAGTACCACACACGACATCAAACACAGACACACACACAACACCCATACAACATACCATCACATACCACATACATCACAGACCAACACCCACATTCAGACAACTACACACACACATACACGAGACAGATCGACACATACAGACTACAAGACATGACGACACACGCACACAACATACAGACATGACACAACCAGACGATACCAGACATACACACAGACATACAGACATCCGACACCCACACGACACACACCCTACATACGACACGACACTACATCACACAGACAGACCACACACACGACACACATCCACACAGCCCACCCACCCACGACGACCCAGCAGAACATCACACATACAGACAACATGACACACACATGACATACATCACAGACACGAGACACAACAGACACAGACATACACATACAGTCAGACACTACACATACATACCAAACACCCCATACATACATACAGACCCCACAGACATACAGACAGCAACACACATACACACCGGTAGACAGACAGATCATACGACACACACAGAGCACGACACACACACAGAGCCCCACACAGACAAACACACAACAGACAGACAACCACACATACTAGCAGACAGACACCACATAAAACAGGACTAACAGACATACATAGCACAAACAGACCATACACATCATACACACATATACACACAGCCACACATACATACACCCCCACACAGACATGAGCATACACACACACACATACATACAACCCACACTCCATACATACATACCACACAGACACACACAACAGACAACAACCCCATACAGACACACCACCAGATACAAACACATCACATACACACACATACCACAACATACACCACCCACAGACACAACTCAACATACCCACATCAGCCAGACGTACCATGCCACACACAGACATACGACAGACACACACACATACACAAAGACACATACACACACACAGACACACACACAGACCACACACACCATTACACACACACAGACAAACACACTACAGACATCACACCAGACCAACACAACACCATACTACGACACACATACACCGAGCCACACTACACACACACCCATACACACCACATATCAGCCACACACAGACACAGACACTACCTATCACAGACATACACCACACACTACATACATACACACCACATCCCCCATCCGACAGACACCCCCCTACCCTCACACACACACACCCTACACCCCCTACATGACAGACACCCAATACAGACACTACATACAACATCACATCAGACACACAGACACTACCATACAGACAGACACCATCAGACAGACAAACACACAGACCACCACCGGACACCCACCAGACATGATCATAGACGACACACACTGACATCACATACGACCACACAAGACACTGACTAGACAGACACACACATACAGACCAGTAACAGACACACAGACACCGACAGACACAGACATACAGACACACCACTACACAGACACTACCGACCTACACACTACAGACACCGACCGACAGACACACATCAAGACACACAGACAGCCAGACACGACGACACACACAGACAAGACACACAACCCCTACCATCACAGCACGACGACAACCAACAGTACAGACAGACAGACACAACACGAGAAAAAACAGACAGACAAAACACACAGACAGACAGACAGACCCCACAGACATACATGACGAGACCACACACACCGACAAACGACAGACCACACGAGACCACAACAACCACAACGACAGACATACACACACAGACAGACAGTCAGACACACACACCCGCAAACAGACAGACACCCACAGCATACAGACAGACACCACACAGACCCAACATCACACCAGACCACACACATGACACATCACACACTACACACACATACAACACACACACAGTACACACACACATACACACCACAACGACCCACACACAGTACCCACACACTACATCACACACAGACATCACACCCATCATACACCACACGACACACACACGATCACCCACACAGACACACCCATCAGAACACACAGCACAGACACACACACATACACATCCACCAGACACACCCCATACGCCACTTTGACACACACACAGACCCACACAACTACACACACACATACACCAACACACACAACACACACAAACACGACATCACCACAACACACACGCGCCATCACACACAGAACACGACACATAACATTACAGACACATACAGACAACACACGACCTACATACATACACAGACGACAACACGAATCACACAGACACATACCAGACGACCCAGACAGACATACATACACATACTGACATACACACACCAACCACACATATACATACATACACCCCATACACACACATCCCAGACATCGACCCCCACACCCACACATTACCCCACCCCCAGTACCCAGACACACATCACACACCACACACACAGACACACCCACCCACACACACAACACACAGACACACCACACAGACAACAGACAGACACACACATGACGACAACAGACATACAGACACACACAGACGACCACACCACATACCCCCACCAGAACCCACACATACAGACAACATACACACACAAGTCACAGACAAACATACATACACACACAGAACATACATACAAGACACACACCATACAAACATACCTACCACACACCATACACACACCAGACAACAACACACACAGACCACACACCACACCCACCCTACAACACCACAGACACACACACATACACACACACGACACCCACCCCATACACACATACACCGACACACAGACACACCCCACATACAACAGACACACACATCAGACAAGACAGACAGACCCATACGACAGACACCGACACAGACACACACACATCAGACATCTAAGACATACAACACACAGACCAAGACAGACATACACACAGACAGACAGACAGACACACACAGACCCAACACATACAGACAGACAGACAGACCCACACAACATACACACAACCCATACAACACACACAACACAAACACAGACATACACAGACACCACCAAGCAGACCTACAGTACAAGACACCACAAACATACATACAGACATAACACACACAGAGCAGACATACAGACCCCGACAGACAGAACACAGAATACAACAGACACAACACCAGACAGACAGAAGACAGACCACACATACAGAACAGACAACACCCACCGAAAAACACATACCACTGACAGACAGACAGCACACACTACAGACACACCAAGACGACACACCTACACACACATACAGACTCATACATACACACACAGACAGACAGACATACACACACACAGACAGACAACATACACACACAGACTACAACAGACAACACAACATCACACATACAAACATACATACAACACATCATACAGACAGACCCACCATACATACAACATACACAGTGCACAGGACATAATACAGGACCCTAGGCTGCGGGCAACCAACAACAGACAGACCGACACAGACATGATCAGACATACCACATCACTCGACACACCCACACAACACATACACACAAACCGACAACACACACAGACACTGCTTCAACACACATACACAAACACACATACACACCCACATACACACACACATACACCCACATCATACACCACACACTATACACACCCCACATACACACACACATACACACCACCATACCACACACATTACATCACACAACATACAACACACAACATACACACACACCTACACACACCACATACACATACACACATTACACACACAGCATACAAACACCACATACACAACACACAACACACGAGCACACATACACACACACATAGCACAACAACCACAACACTCACAACATACACTACACACAACTCACACACACATACATACACAGCACATCACCCACATACATAACACAACAACATACAATACATACATCACCACATACATACATACCACACACCTACTTACATACCCATACAACATACATACACATACATACATACATACCACATACTACTACACACACACAACATACATACAGGCACATCATACACCGAACACACATACAACACACAACACACACACACATCACCCACAACAACACTATACAGCAATACACACACACCACACACACACACACACACATACATACTACACACACACACACTCAGACACACACACACATACAAACCAGACATACACACACATACAACATACATACAACACACATACTCACACACACACATACAGCACACCCACCCATCATACACCACCACACACCATACAACACACACACATACACATACACACACACAAACACCACTCACACACATACAACATACACACCACCCACCGCATACACACAACACACATAGCACACATAACAATAACACACATACATTACATACATACAACCCAACACATACACAAAACCCCACATACACACACACACACACATACATACCACACAACCCACACGCATACCACACACACACCAACAGGACACATACACACACACAACCCCACTACCACACACGCCCAACATACACACACCACACACACACAACACACCCACACATACAACCATACATTACACACACATACATACATACATACACCACACTACACACCACACACATACACACCCACATACACACACAACATAACCACACACACAGACACCAGCACATACACACACACATACACACACACATACACACACAGCATACACACACACATACACACACACATACACAAACACCTACAACATCACACATAACACACACACATACCACACACATAGCACACACACTACACACACACATACACACACCCCACACATACACAACCACACATACAGCGCACACCGTACACCCCACATACACAACATCACATACACCACACATACCCACAAAACACTACCACACACATACAACAGCGACCAAACACCACACACTACACACAAACCTACACACAACACATACACACACAGCACCTACAACACACATACATCAGCACCCAGACATACAGTACCACCACACATACTACATACACACACATCATACATACACAGGCTACATTACATACATACACAATACAGACATACATACCCATACATACATACATACACAGACATACATATAAATCACATACTACATGACACAGACACACATACATACATACACACACATACATCACACACACACACATACATACACACACACACA
>CM070039.1:61100953-61120779 GCA_036250615.1 Ptychadena robeensis
CGTGTTGGAAGGTATATAATCACTGCTATGTAGGGCGGTCCTCCCTGCCTAGAAATCAGTGATTGGAAGATATATATCACTGCTATGTAGTGCGGATTCCTCCCTGATAGAAGACATAGTGATTGGAAGGGTAGATATCACGCTACTGTAGTGCCGGGTCCTCCCTGATAGAATACATAGTGACTTGGAAGGTATACATCAACTGCTCCTGTCGTGCGGGTCCTCCCTGATAGACTCCATAGTGATGGAAGGATATAATCATGCTATGTAGGCGGGTCCTCCTGATAGATTACATATTGCTTGGGAGGTATACAGGGCATGCTTGAAAGTATGTGACCCCTCAAGTGTGTTAGATGTTTCTGTTGTTAACCATGATTTTATCATTCTATTCATCACCAAGTGTTATTCATGAATCCAATTGTCAGCGAACATTATATGTCATCAATCGCATTTGGTTACTTGTTTAGTAGGTTTTGTTTAAGTGCCCAAAAAATACGATGCAACTAGATGTAATTGTGATCACAGAAGTACATGACCCCCAGCTGCATTGGTTAAGTCGACCAGGTAAAAGACGCAGGTGAAACACATTTGGGTGCTTAATCAATCACTAACGCAGAACCAATGAAATGAGACATACTTGGAAAACGGAAAAGGTTTTAGGCTGCACTAATAAAGAGAGAGGGAAACCAAACTGAACCCACACTGTGGTCCCATACAAATCAACAATGCCAAGAGCAAAGGAGATATCCCCGAGGACTGTGAAGAAGAGGGTTGTGCAGCCCATCAGTTCTGGGAAGGATATAAGGACCATCTCCAAAAGATTTCCGCTCATCCATCCACTGTACGGACAGATTATTTACAATGGAGGGCCTCACATGAACAGCAACTTGCTAGAAGTGGGACGCCCCATCAAAAAACTCACCCAGGACGCACAGAAAATCAATAAAACCAGGTAACGGCAACACACACAATGTCACCTTGCAGAACGCTTGGCAGGACTCGTCTGGCAGCATATGGGACAAAAATGGTTGCCTGCGAGTCTATAAATCAGACTGCGAAAATTGACCACTAGCCATGACATTCATGGGAGGGATGCTAGAAGGAGCCTTGCTCTCAAAAAAAGCACCAAAAACTGCCGTTAAACTTTGCCAAAGAGAACTTGGACCAAATTTACCAAGAGGCTTCTGGAAGTCCATTCTTGGACAGACGAGTCTAAAATAGAATTCATGTGGTCACAATCAAAACCGAAGTTCGGAGAAAAATCAACCACGGCATATAGAAAAGAAACTCCTCCCAACCATGACGTATGGAGGTGTTTGGGAATGGGAAAGTCTGGGGCGCTTTTCTGCCGCGCTGGGCATGGACGACTCTCAATATTGTCCATATGGAAACTAATGAAGTCTTCGGGTTATACACAGATTCTCGAACGATCATCTCCTGCCCATCAGTCAGGTGAGTTGAAAGCTGGGAGCAAGATGGATTATTACTGCAACAAGACAATGACCCACACCACCCGCATGCCGCAAGCCCCCAGCTACCAAGAAATGGCTTAGAGAAAGAGGATTCGCCACTTGGATGGCCATAGTCAAAGTCCGGACCTTAACCCATGAAATGTTTGACGGAGAACGAGCCCACTGAACCAATTTTTCGTTTGGTACCAATGCCAGACCATTGTCCCTCCAACGTCTCTCAACTGGCTGAGTTTGAAAGGCGGCAAGTGGGCAAAAATCCCCCCAAGCAGATGGGAGAGACTGGTGAGTGTCTAACAGGAGACGTTAGTGGAGTAATCGCTGCAAACGGCGAGGAGCCACCAAGACTACTAATACAAGTGTTTCACTACATTATTGCACCAGTAAGATCCTCGTTTTTGGGACCTAAAACTCTTTGTTTACTTAAAAGAATGAAACTATATCTCTTTTTGTGTGTGTGTCCTCATTTTTTGGAAGGGTACGAAACCAAAAAGGGGGTGTGCTTTACAAAATTGGGATTTTAGATGTATGTTCTACGTAAGGGTTCTTTAAAGGTTTTTGCACCAAACAGTGCGACCATGTCTGGAGGGTCACATTACTGTCAAGCAGCACTGTATATCACTGCCTATGTGTGCCAGGTCCTCCCTGATAGGTTTTACAGTACATAGTGATTGGAACGCGTATTATCACTGCTTCGTGTGACGGGGTCTCCTGATCGAATACTAGTGATTGGGGAATGTGATATATCCACTGCTATGTAGTGCTGGGTCTCCCTGATAGAATACATTAGTGATTGGAAGATATATATCACTGCTACTGTACGTGCGGGGTCCCTCCCTCGACTAGAAATACCCTTTTCTAGGATTGGAAGGTAATATCACTGGCGATGTAGTGCGGGTCCTCCCTGATAGAAACCATAGCTGATCTGCGCAAGTATATATCACTGTTTTTTCCCTCTTTCCTATGTAGTGCTGGGGTCCTCCACGGGATAGAATACATAGGATTGGACAGTATATACACTGCTAGTAGTACCGGGGTCCCTCCTGACTAGCATACATTAGGGATTGGAAGGTATATATAATGCTATGTAGTGCTGGGTCCTCCCTGATAGAATAAATAGTGATTGGAAAAGTATATTCACTGCTATTTAGTGCTGGTCCTCTGATAGAATACATAGTGATTGGAAAGTATATATCACTGTTATGTAGTACAGGTCCTCTGAAGAATTCAATAGTGATTGGAAGTTGTTACACCTGCGCAGACGCTTACACCTGTGAAGCTAATGCACTTCAGGCCTGGCTTGCCTGGTCGGCCTGGGATAATGGCAGGCTTCCGGGGTGGACCCGGGAGAGGTCTCCCTGGGCAGCGACTGGCCGATCACCTTGGTGATTGCCTCATTGAGGATTGTCCAGGAAGCGCAGACGCATTGTGGATATTGTGTGTACAGCAAGTATTATAAAGCTTAAGGCATTAGTTAAACTTGTGTGGCAGCCTGGCGGGCGCCGGTGCCCGCCGCTAAGAAACCGCCGCCGCTAAGAACAGCATCTCTGCGGTTTTAGCTGGCGGCCATTCACCCCTACGACCGCCCCCGGTCAGTTGTGAGGCAGTGCCCACCCACCCCCCCACCCACCCCGCTAAAAAATTCGGCTCGACCTTTCCGAAGTTTAGGCGGGCCGGCCGCGCGACTTCCACGGACCAGGGGACATAGCCATTGAAATGAATGGGCGCGGTATATCCGTTGCCGCGCACAACGCGCGGATTCGCTTTGTGGCAGGAAACATAGCCCTTAATGAATCGGAGTCGCTTGGATAGAGATATAGACTTGCGTCTGGCGCCCCAGAAAGAAGAAAGAAAGCTGTGTATGGCACCGCGTGCCCTAGAGTGACAGCTCAAGCGGAGGAGCTAAAAGGAAGAAGAAACTTATTGCTTTTTTTGGACAAAGTGATTTACTGAAAACGAAATACTCTTATTTGTCGGAAATGAACAGGAAAGCTGGGCCTCTGTATGAGAATACAGGAATGAGGAGCGATTTCGTAACGCAGGGCTCGGGACAGCGCGATGGTGAGCCTGAAGGGTCTGCTGCTGTGGGCATGTGGTTGGTTGATTCGCGAGGCTGGTTTGCTTGGACTTGTGTACTCCTGGGGTGAAAGTGATTCCATTGCGGTCATCTTAATGATAAGTAACTGAGGTCCAGCGGGCTGTCCGGTGATCCGGCACGGTTATCACCCAAGGTATCCCCTTCTCTGTACCTGGAGAGGAAAATCTTATGGCAGCCGCTTGACAGTATGGCGGTCCAGAACAGTACATCCCCCCTTCTCCGTCTTTCTCTGGGACCCTCCAGCGTTGGTGGGCTGTGGAGAGACAGGACGGAGGCGTGGGGTCCAGTCTCTGAAGCAAAGAGCGGTGTCGAGCGCGGCGCACCATACGACAACCGCACTGTTCAATTCCCCGATGCCGGCCGACGCAGTTACTCCCAACACCACACCGCGTTCTGGAACAGTTTGACCCAGCACGGGCAACGCCCCTCCGGGCTCTCCTGTTACACCACTGAGCTCTGTTGGTCTAATGCTTTGGACGTGAACGGACTAGTCGGTTTAGAGCGCGCCTCTTATCCCTCAAACGGTCGTTCACCACCAATACAAGCGACAGCGTTGTCATATATTTTTTTAGTGAGCAACTGAGCGACCTCTCAAAACCTAATTAGCACCCTTCTCTTCAGAGGTCAATGGAGGGCAACTTTGTTTGGTGGGGAAGGGCAGAAGTTGGCTACAGCAGGAGTGGTGTGTCAGTAGGCACCCCCAGCTTCCAGCAGGGGGGCGGAGCCGCGAGGTTGGTATTCCCGTGTGACTAATGGAGAGACTGCGTCTGCTAATTGGAAGTAACTCGCGCCTGACACAGTCGTGAGGAAGGAGATGTGAGGATGTCAGAATGTGTTCCAGAGATCCCTGCATGTGTGAGGGGGGATGGTGGGGGGGTTAAAAAATTCATGAAGTGAACAGCCTATTTCCCCCCTCCCCAGGTTTTGAATCAGGATAATTGAGCAGTCACTGTGGGATGATTTATGCACATGGATGGACACACCACAGCAAGGACTGGGGTCACCAGAAACGGTGTGTCATGTCGCGTGTTACAGTGGACATCTATCCAGTCAGAGACTGAGGGGAGCTGGTGGCAGATGGACTTCTAGCTGATAAGCTTAACCCTCAAAAGGACAATGGTTTGGTACATTGCTGGGGATTCAAACCCCAAATGTACCCAATGAGGCTGGCAGAGGTCCAGTGTTGCCTTACAACTTGGGGACCGCCTGCTGAGGGTAAGGGGGGTCCCAAATGGGGGGGAATATGCTAATGTGACCAAAGGTGGGTTTTCTGCTTTTCGCCCTTCCTCCTAGACTGATTTATAGGAGGAGGAAATTGGTGCAGTTGAAGTGGTTGGGGAAGGGACTCCCCGCCGCGGGTGGGGAGGTGGGGGGGTTGTCACGGTTAGTTTAAAAAAATAGGGGGTTCACTGCTCAGATGTGTTTGCACTTATTGCACCCACGGGTGCCAATTGGGGAGTACGAGTACTCCTTTGTCAGGCCAGCGGTGTGGACTTGTTCTGGGAGAGGTATGAGCCAACTTGAAGCAGTATAGGAATGGGGGGTAATTCCCAAGGCAGGCTCAGGCAAACCCAGGATCAAGACTGTGACAATACTCACCAGGAATGAGTCATACCCTCTTCAGACCTACCATCTGGCTGAGGAGGTGGAAGAGGGATGAGACCACTGCAAAGGGGGTGCGAGATTATAATATCTGGGACGGGGGCATGGAGTGTGACATCAAGCTGAAATGATCGATAATAGTGATTCAGCACATCCCTTCCTTTTTTTCGGCGCTTTATCGGCAGGAGAATAGGAATCGTGGTCTTTATCCGGAGTAAGCCAAAGCTCTGCCCTAATGTGGAGAGAGGGGGACCTTTGCGGCTTCATGTACCCAGAAGAAGGTCCCCTTGCCAAGAGTTTGGGTCATCTGGCAAGGATTTGTAACGCATCAGGTGCAAATCTTTTGTGGCTGCTTTGGGCACTTCTACAATAAATGTACAGAGGCCTTTCACAACTGCCTTAGCGGTCATAGAGGATCATGCTGACATTGGAGAAAGAAGACTCTAGGGGTGTGGGGGTGAGAATGTAGTGGATGGTGGTGGGGGTGAGATTTCTGTGTCTGGGGGGTGGTGGTGGGGAGGGGGAGAGTTCCCGCTCTGTTCTCTAGTAGAGTAATAGGGGTCCGGAGGGGTGGGAAACCATACGTAGGGGTGCGGGGAGGGGGTTTGATGGAGCATAAGGGGGGTGGTGGAGGTCAGGAGGTCCATGAGGCTCAGGGGGAAGGAGAAAAGGGGGGAGGGTTAAGAAAGCGAGGGGGAGGAAGAGCTCTCTAAGGGCGGCCAGAGAATGGTTTGGAGGTTGCGGAGGAAGAAGGGGAAAAAAGAAGGGGGGGTGGGGGGTGTAGAGTCAGCAGGAATTGTTCTGCTACAGAACGTTATGAAGCCCTATCTGAGGGCGAGTTAGATTTGGATGAGGAGCCAATGGATGCGTCTGGGGGTTTCAGTCACTAAAGCGTGAAGGGGTTCATAGATAGGTTGGATAGGGGGTACGGATTAAGAAAACCAATACTCACTCATCATGATGGCGGTGGCCCGCTCTGGTAAAGGTCGTAACATTAATGTTGCTAGCCTGAGATCTTCAAGGCTGGCTTTACGGCCATGTTTTTGCTCCAGTAGATTGATGCTGAGATTTTTTCTTGCAAGCAGACCGGCTCAGTTCTCTGGCCGCAGGTGCATGTTTAAAAAGAGAAGTGGCAGGGCGGTCTTCTTTTTGGTCTTTGCGGTTGAGCCTGGCAGCGACGTTGGAGTTATTGCGGTCTTCTCAGGAACGGTCAGGGAACTTGTCGGCGGATTATGAGGTAGAAAATCGGGGGAGATGCATGGTCATGGAAGTCTTGGTGCGAAGGGGCAGACTGCGCCTTAAAACATCTATGGTCCTCATTACTCCCATGGGACAGGAAATGCCTTTTTACAAGGTAAAGCCCTTCTTTTTACGTCCCGGAAGGTTTGTCTTTGGAGGGTTTTTTGTGATTTTAACACTGTCATTAGGCCCAGGACAGGAGAGGCTTCAAGGCCGGCGGGATTCGATTAGTAACTTTGTGATTAGATGGTTAGTCAGGCTGGCCTTGGTAGACGTGCTGCACATTAGCACTGCCCAGGCAGCACGGGGTTCACTTTATCACAAGAGGAGAGTCTAGGAGTAGGATAGATAGGTTTTTGTACGGTAAGGAGAACTCGCTTCTCTGCTCCCGGGTTTGGAGAGGTGGAGTTCTCCGATTGCACTGTTTTTATTGTATGTGAATCTGAATGCCACAGAATCCCAGTGGAAGGGCCTATGGAAAGTAAATCCGCTTTGCTGGAAGGTTGGAGGACATAAGACCCCAATCCTTTGAGGGGGGTTTTCAGCACCGGTCTCTGTCCTGGACTTCTGTAGCAGTAAGTCGGAGTGGTGGAGTTGGTAAACGGCGAGCTGTTGGACTTTTCAAAGGACTAGGAAAAAAAGTAGACAGCGTATCGATATATCAGTTAACAACGGATCTACGTAGGAGGGCTTGACCGTCTTGTATCATATGGTGGTTGTTCCTGGGCGAGATTCCAGAATTGAAGGCCCGTTTGAGGGACCATCAATATGATCGGCATGCTTTATTTGGTTCTGGAGAGGGATGATGGGAAATTACCACTCACCTGACCCTTACAGAACTGTAAGGGAGGGCCATAGCAGTTAAAACCGATTTTAGGTCTGGTGGCTATTCCGGACACCTGGTGAAGTCCAGGTCAGGGATGCCTGGAAGTCGTCAGATCCTTTTATGTGACTCCTGGAGAAAAGGTGCTGGATGGGAAAGGATGGGAGAGGTTGGAGGCCACTCCAGGATTGGGAAGTGTGTCACCCTTATGCTGCGATTTGACAGATCCTATCACAGCAGATGAAAGTTGGTTATGCAAGTGATGGGGATGGCTGGCCACTACCAAAATCGCCCTGGCCGGATGGATTGACAGCTGAATTTTACAAGAAATTCAAATCCCTCCTGTCCCCTTGGTAGCTGAGGTGTTTATTGAGTCTGGACGAGGGCTCGCTCCCTCCCTCTATGGGCAATCTGCGGATGGTGCTGCTGTCAAAAGTGGAAGGTCCTACCAGGATTGAGAATGGAGTCTCTTAGCCTGCTCAGAGTGTTGATAGGAAAATTCTGGCAAAGATTTTAATTTTCAGAGACTGTTAATTGGCGCAGGCGATATTGTATCCGCTCAGCACGCATGGTTCCTGTCCGGGGTAGAAGGTGCATGTTTTCTGCTGTGGTAGCAATCGGGAGACTTTGGAGCGGATGACAGAGGATGCTGGTTGGTGTAATATCTGCCTGAATGGTAAGGCAAAAGCTTTGATGAGTCAATCACGAGTAACCTGTGGCTGCTTCTTAAAAGATCCGGTCTACCGGGGAGGTTTATGTATGGATAAAGACCTTGTTAAGGGGGCTGAGAGCTTCTCATTGGGTTAATGGTTGGGGTTCGGTCAATCCTTTGAGTTGATTGGTGTGGCGCAGGGTTTGTCTTTGAGCCCTTACTCTATGTGTTGCAAATCGATCCCTTTGTAAGACGGTAGAGCGCGGACCGTGTGTGGGTACCACAGGGCCTCTCTGGA
The DNA here is from genome assembly GCA_036250615.1 of Ptychadena robeensis. Lineage (NCBI taxonomy): Eukaryota > Metazoa > Chordata > Amphibia > Anura > Ptychadenidae > Ptychadena > Ptychadena robeensis. The sequence goes on from CM070039.1 coordinate 61,109,135, forward strand.
GTGCAGCCTCTGAGGGTTTGTGGCCTACGCTGATGATGTTTCTGTTTATAGTCTCTGGGACCAGAGGAGGCCCACGGTGGTGTGGTCTCAGAGATGTGAGCAGTGCTGCGGAGGCTTCAGGCCTCTAAGATCAAACCTGAGAAATTGTGAAGCCTTTCTGGATGGCGGTAGGCCAGGATGGAAGGTTTTTCGCACTGCCCGGACGTCTTCTCCCGAGCCCCAGTCAGAAATTATAAAGTTCTTGGCATCAGATTTGGCCCAGGCGCCGGAGATTATCGGGTCGGTCACAAATTGGTGGAGTTAGACTGAGAGGTTGCTGATGCTAAGGTAGCCCGCTGGAGGAGTGGAAACTTTCTCGGAGGGAAAGGGTTTTGTGACTTGATCAAGACTTATCTGAGGTCCAATCTTTTTGTTATGTCTAGCTTTGTCTGGCATGTTGCCGGATCCTCCGTTCAGTGTTTCCGCCTGTACAGCTGCTTCTTCCAGATGGTTATGGGGGGGGAACGAATGAACCGGGTTGTAAGCGGAATGTGACATACCTATCTAGGAAGGAGGGTGGCCTAGCGTATGGTGAACCCGCTTGTCTTCTTCTCTTGCTGTTGTGAACTATAATCTTGGTAATATGTGTGGCAGAGAACCCTCCTGGGATGGGGTAGGAATTTTCCAATCCTGGTTTAAGACTTTTCTACGTAACTGGGAAAGGCGCGGTGGCCTGGTGAAAGTTCCGAGGGCTTCGGCTGGACCAGGCTTCCGGCTTATGTTACCCAGTGCCTGAAAGTTCTCCGTAAGTGGCCAGATCACGGCGGAGGAGGGTCACGTCTTTCCTAGGGAAATCCTGGAGAGGAGGGTGTGCTTTCCTCTGCCTCTGCGTTGGTCACTGTGCCTTGAAGGATTGCCCAGGTGATGTTGATAAGGGTGGGCTTACGTGTATTGGTTCAGAGAGGATCCCCTTGAAGTTGTAGGGGATATCGGCCTGGCTCAACCTTTCATGGCAAGCTCTTGTGTAAGGGGGCTTATGGGGTAGTGTCCTCTGGGGGGATCGTTATTTTGCCCAGGGAAGTGTTTTTGTTGATGATCAGGAGGAGACCTTTGAGCATTTTTTTTGCTTCAGTGCCCCTTTAACATAGAGGTGTGTTATAAAGGGGTGGGTGGGGAGGGCGTTTAGGTTGTCCCTTTCCTCCCATAGCATGACTTATGCAGAGGGTATATGAGGCATTGCGAGGTCGCAGGGCTTATGAGTTGGGCACTCTTTTTCTAGTTAGTGTTGGTGGCCCCGTTATTACACAGTGGAATGCACGCTGTCAGGTTGTCCTTCGTAGGTAAAGTCCTGCCCTGTCGAGGTGGTTGTGTGAGTGATATTCTGCACGAGGTGTGTAAGGTTCGGGCGGGGTCTGGTGAGAAGCCAGGCTGCCGGGGATGGTCTGGATGACGGTGCTGTGGAGGAACATCAGGATTCCTCCGTATTCTGTCTGACTCTGGGGGTGACGGTGTTCTGTTCTCTGTCCTTTCTTTTCACCCGTAGTTTTGTCATAACATGGTAATTTTTGATAAAGGGCTTCATGCCATTGGTGGCGGGCGAGGTTTTCTTAGCCCGAAGGTTTTGATGGTTCTAGTTTAGGGGTTTGTGATTATGGTTGTGATTGATTTATTGAAGTGTTATGATTTCCATGTACCGAATTGTTCTGTACATTCATTGTGTATATATATTGTATATATGTGTATTTTACGTGGTTGCACATTTTGTATTATATTAATAAAATCTATATCACTGGCTATGGTGTTGCCGGGTCCTTCCCTGATAGAATACATAGTGGATTGGAAAGTATGATTCACTGTTGTCGTGCTGGGTCCTCCCTGATAGAATACATAGTGATTGGGAAGTGTAATATATCACTGCTATTGTAGTGCTGGGTCCTTCCCCTGGATGAGAATACATAGTGATGTGGAAGGTATATATCCACTTGCTATGTAGGTGTCGGGTCCTCCCTTATTAAAAAAACCATTAGTTGATTGGAAGGTATATATCCTGCTATGTTAGTGCCGGGTCCTCCCTGATGATAGAATACATCGTGATTGGAGGTTACTATCACTGCTATGTAGTGGCCCGGGTCCTCCCTGATTAGGAATACCTAGTGATTGGAGGTTATTTATCACTGCTATTTTGTAGTGCCCAGTGCCTCCCCCTGATAGGAATACTAGTGATTGGGTGTCTATATCATGCTATGTAGTGCGGGTCCTCCCTGATAGATACATATAGTGATTGGAAGGTATTTATCACTTGCTCTGCTATGTAGTGCCGGCGGGTTCCTCCCTGATAGAATACCATGTGATTGGGAGGTATATATCTGCTATGTAGTGGCTGGGTCCTCCCTGATAGAGATACATAGTGTTGGAAGTTATATATCACTGCTATTGTAGTACCGGGTCCTCCCTGATAGAAGTACATAGTGATGTGGAAGGTATATATCACGGCTATGTAGTGTGGGTCCTCCCCTGTTAGGAATACATAGTGATTGGAAGGTTTATCACTGCTATGTAGTTGCCGGGTCCTCCCTGTAGTCACATGTTGCATTGGAAAGGTATATATCACTGCTGATGTAGTACCGGGGGTTCCTCCCTGTGATAGAAACATAGTGGATTGGAAGGGTATATCATCACTGCTTATGTGTGGCGGGTCCTCCCTGATAGCAGTGATATATACCTTCCAATCACTATGTATTCGGCAATCAATCAGGGTTCTTGCCCACCCTGAGCGACTCGACCAACACAAAAACGACTCTAAAAATTAGATCAGACATTGAACCAACACGTTGTTTGTTTTTTTGCATTGTTTGCATCGGGAGTACCCGCCCGTATGGCAGCAGCCTTTCGATCAAGTGGATTTTGTGGACTCGGCCATTTTAGAGATCGGCTTCATGTCCAAATCGGCCCACAAATCAGATGTCCCAAGGTGGTGTTCCATTCCATTTCTGATCCGTCATTAATGATTGCCTGACTCGCCTGGACAATCATTGTGCGTTTAGTTGCCCTTGTGCCCAACCCATGGTAATGGGTGATCAACAGTGTATTTTTTGACCATGTTCTTCAAGTTGGAGTGATCCTATCTGGCAGAAGAATTTACACAACCCATGTAAACCCAGCTTTTAAGATGGCTGAGTGAGAAATGTTGATGATGTGTGGTAGTCGGCTGATGATTGTGCTGGGGTATGAGTGTGCTTGAAACCCAGGGGGAAACGCGTTGTGTTTATATATATATGATATGTACTGATTGATTGATATGATTTGTGTAGTATCGTACCATCACAGGGCTGGCCAGGTTCTCGACTCTCACTGACCTGCTGCTGAAATTTGGAACTGACACGCCCCCCAGGTCTGACTCCCTCCATGCCAGCATGAGTTTAGCCATCCTCCCTAGGAAGCCACACCCCACTTGTCCAACCCATCTCTCCATCTAGCATGGAGTTCTTGTTACCCATTCCCGCCTCCCTAGGAAGCCACACCCAACCCCGTCCAAATCATCTCTCCATCATACGGCTGCCCTCATCCACGGGACCGGGCTGCTTGCGGCGCATGCGCAGTGTCCCCAAGCATCGGCTCTGCTGGAGAGGCATCGGCTCCTGTCGTTCGCGGCCAAGCATCGGCTCTTAGAGCCGGCTCGTTCGCGAACGATCCATCGCTAGTGTCCAGAACTTCTCTCACGCGGGAGCGCGCAAATTTAAATTATTTACACCTTATTTTATCATCAAGTCTATATACGTTTAAGGTAAGTTACCAATTGACAAGTTCTTCAAAGTTCCCAGGTTTAAATTGCTAAAATGCACCATAAATGACATATTGATTTATTTATATTAAACTCCAAACACAATTTTTTCTTTATACCTGCATCTCCATCTAATAACAACTGATACTCGGAAGGGACACAAGAGCATATCACCACAAGAGTCAGGTTAAGGTAAAGTGAAAATGAGGTTTTTATAGCAGTTTATAGGCTCAATGCTCAGGATAACACTTCTAGAATTGTTATAGATTCACAGTTATATTTAGCTGCCTCACAAAGAAAGGCAAAGCGTAGGGAATCCTATAACAAGAGTCTCCATCCGTTACTAATGCTGGGCATTAATGCGTAGATCCCCCTGCGACCGATGCCCATCTGAGCGAAGCGTGATGGCGTCATCGGGTTGTGCTCGAGCTTCATCTTTATTGAGGCGCAGCACTGCTGCGTCATCGGTCACTACCGTGGGTCCCTATCCAAAGTACTGGAAATCGAACAAGGTTTTCCAACTTGTTGGAAAGCTGTTCCCCAAGCTTCTTCACATTGGGATCGGATGATGCCACTTTGAAGGGAACCTGGATAGCTTCAAATTCTGTAATTAATGCCAGCTAAATCGAGTGCAGTGAATGCGCAGAGCGCTCAATTGTGCTCTAAGTTGAGCCGTGTATGCGTAGCTGAACCCGGAAATCTAAAGCTAGCCATACATTGGTCTATTATTTTGCGATTTGATTTTTAATAGATCGATTTCATCATAAAAATCAATTCCACATCGAATATATCACTTGGTCAAGTGACGGTGGACAACATCCCAAACTATGTATATAGTGAAAAATTGAGAGAATACTAGAAACTAGTTCTCCAATTGCGAATTGTTCCTCGCGAAAAGCGAGGTACTGGGACTTTAAGGCCACCTATTAGGTTAAATACAATCAATGAGTAAGCAAATTTAGGAAAAATCAGAGTAACAAGATTTTTGAACAGAACAAGTCGATCGTAGAGTGGCAGCTCAGTGATCAGACTGACATTTCAGCAAAAAAGTACATTTTAATAAATCGTCCATAAAAAGAATATGACATCTTGTTATAAGAAGAAGATTCTTGGTAACATCGGGCATTAGAGATAGAGAGCACTGTTGTAGTCGGGATATGTACACCTCGACGCGCGTTTCGGAGAAGCTTGTCTTTTTCAAGAGGTGTCGCTTTAAAAAACAAAGTGACAGCAAAAGGGTCGAATTATTTTCAGAAGGGGAGGAAGGGAAGTGGGGGAAACGAAGGTGTGAGTAGGGTGCTTGAAACGTGTATGAGGGGTGAGTCAGGGTGGATACGACCGTGGTGGGGTAATTGAAGTGATAAGGGGGTTTCTTTGGTGGTAACAAAATAAAGGAAAATAAAATGTATATCTACCCAACAGGGGGTATATATGTGGTAATCTGTGGAGTGAGAAAGCACAGAAAACTTAATATGGTATTTCTGATCATTTATTCAAGGATTTTAATATTTTGTAATATGTGTATAGTTGGCTCTGTACATGATTATAGTTTAAATGCAATGGTGAGTATAAATGAGATTATATATGGGGTATAGAGTGGGTTAATTGTGCCATGGGATTATATAATAAATATATTAAGGTATGAGAAAGGAAGCGTTTCGTGGTGGCTATTAGTAATAAGAATATATAACAATGGCACATGAAATCAATGATTAAGGTTATGTAGATGGATATGGCAAGAAATACAACGAATCAATAGGTCACCAAACTAAGTACGGAAAAATATGCTGAGACCTACCATGTAGATGAAAGTAAAGGTATATGGGTATTTGGTGTCCGTCTGCCGATGCCGTTCGTGGTATCTGCTACAGGGCAAGGCCCCTAAATGCCCCTCCGCCGCTGTGGCGGATGCCGCCCGACGCGCACGATGACGTCATCGCCGCGCGCCATCCGTCGCAGCGTACGGACTGACTGGTGCGGCGCGGGGGAAACCGCATCACCACCAGGCGCGTCCCTGGCAACCAGGACGCCAGCCCCGGCCAGCGGTGCGCATGCGCGGAGGCTAAGAAAGACTCCCACAGAGGCAACCGCCGCCCGAGCCGATCCTCCCTTCACCAGACAGCCCAATGGAGACGGCGCCCCGCGACACATATGGGTCCCGCCCCCCACCCACCCTCAGGCAATGCACAATCCCCCCGTGGCTCCCTAAGGGGAAGAACAGAGGGGGAGCGTCGCAAACGCCCGTTCATAGGGGGGGGGTCCTGGAACCCACAACCCCCCAAAAAAAGAAGGGGGTCCTTACCGTCCGTAACTAATCCCAGAGAAAGCGCACAGCCCCTGATAAGGGGGAGAGATTAATTAGATTTAGGGGGTAGGGGGATCCCAAATAGGTAGTTTGAAAAATAATAACAGTCCTTTACGGAGAAAACACGGCCCCAACAGTGAAGTCATATGCCCGAATATCGATATAAACATGCAATAAAATTACAGTACACATACAGTTGTGATGATCATATTACATATTAGGGGGGAAAAAACGGGAGAAACCCCCAAAATAGCCTCAAAAGGGCGTCATTGTATAGGTTCAGTTATATATATATATATGTACAGTCGATTACAAAGCAATATAATTTGTAACAACAGTATCAGGTAAAAATCAAGATGGCTGTAAACAAATGGATTAAAACTTTTAAATTAGTTTAAATCTAACATTGATTTATCGTAGTCCTAGGAAGTCTGTTTATTCCAGAAGATAGGATTCTAATGTAGTAAGTCTTAGAAGATTATTATAAACACTGCACATGAAGGGGAACATACGTCCACATTGTAGTAAGCTGTCTAAAGTAGAAAAACCACTGTGGCGATAAATAAATGGACGTACGTCTATGTATATCTACTATGAAGATGTGAAAAATAACCTCACATCTAGCCAGCAGGGAGTGTCTTTGGCACTTTAGGGAAAAGAAAAAGGAAAAAGAAAAGGAACCCAAGAGATCATTGGCTCCGATTGTTTCTTGTGCTATAAGAAGCATTTGAAGTTTTGGTGGTCATTCAATCCTGGAGGTTTCGTGGCCTGTAGGTTAAAAATCCATTTTTCTTCCTTTTGGAGTAGGAGTCTGTTCAAATTTCCGCCTCTGGGATTATCATGTACCCGATCTAGGACGATTACTGATAGATTATTTACGTCACGTTTGTCTTGTAACGCGATATGTCGAGGTACGGATTTTGAGTGATCATCGAGTTCACATAGTCTGACATGGTCATAGATGCGCTGCTGGAGTTGACGTTTGGTCTTACCTACGTAGTAAGAACCACAGGTGCAGAGTATCAAGTAAACTACACCCGTGGTTTTGCAGTTCGCAAAGTGTTTAGGTTTGAAGGATATTCCATTCGGTAAGATCATGTTGTTGGTATTGTGAATGAATCTGCAACAGGGACACTTCCATGTCATACATTTGTAAGTGCCTAGCCTTTTACACGGGTCACCTCTATGAGGCCCACTGTAATGGCTTTGAGTGAGGAGGTCTCTCAGTGATCTATTTCGCCTATAGGTGATTTGTGGGGTTTTTCCGATAAATTTCTTGAGCTTTTTGTCGTTGGTCAGAATAGGCCAATATTTAGTCAGTATTTTTTTAAAAAGGGAATGTTGACCTGAGTAGGTGGTGATGAGTCGAGTATCCAGGTTTTTGTTCTCCTTTTTCCCCCCAAAGAGTAATTCGTCTAGTGTTAATGATTTTGCTTTTTGGTGGCTATAGCCTCTCAGACGCAAGCGATCGCGTAATTTGGCTGCTACTTGGATGAAAGCCGTTTGGGTGGAACAGTTTCTTAAAAATCAATAAAATTCAATTCCACAATTGTACGATCTCACTTTTTGATAGATTTTGTGTTCGATCTCTTTTAGTCGTTCGCACCAGGTGGGCAGGAATTGATTTTCGTTCGATCAACTTGAACAGCGATCAGTTTAAGGCGATCAAGCGGAATCGAACTGTGTATGGCCACTTTAAGGATTTCAGCTGCTTCTTATAGACCAGAAACACCCTGGAAGGAACGGCAATCTACATAATACAGGTGTAAAGCTAGCCAAACACGCGCACATTCCTGCACGATTTCCTGGGCGATTGACCACCGTGCGCGTTCCCGAAAATCTGGTGCACCCACCTGGCGAGATCAACCAGGAATCTGCCGCATATCAGATCGCACAATGATCTGTCATGCTGGTAGATTCCCGTCCGATTCCATTACTTTGGATGGGGACGGTAGTATGAACGTGTATGGCTACCTTGAATGCTAATGTTCTTACAAAGGTTCTAACCTTTTTCATTTCAGGTATAATTTACATTTACTAATAGCAGGTAAATTCATAAAGTGTGCTTAAAATGCTAAGCATTCCTTCAGCTTAGTTAATGTTAAGTAAGGTTATGTTCCCACTTGTTCCCGCAGCGATCAGCTGTGGGGCGGACGCACAACAACTGCGGACACGATTGGGTGAGATTTGTGACCAGGCAATTGCTCACACCCATAGAGAATGAATGGACGCACGCGATCAAAAATCGCATCCATTCATGTTTATGGGCCGATCAGGGCTGAAAAATCCTGTACGCGCCACAGCCCACGTTTCTGATCGCAGGTCCAATTGCGTCCTTGCCAGATCGCGACATTTAGTTGAAGTTGGGACAAACCCATTCAACTAAGTGGACGCGATGACCAGCGATTGTCCCGCAGCTGATCAACTATGTGGAAACATTGCCTTAGGGCTTGTTCCCACTAGTGCGATTTGTTGCGTTGCAGTGCGATTTCAAGCGATCGTGGGTGGTCGTGTCCCGTCATTTGAATAGGCTTGTCCCCACACCACTGCCAATCGCCCTATAGACATGAGTAGACGAAATCATGCATGCCTGTGATTTTGAAACCACGCCCATTCATTCTCTATGGCCATTATCAGGGACGATCTTGCATAATGCACTTTAACTGCGTCACCTTGTCAATCGCGTGTAGTCGTGACCATTTGCAATCGTCATGCGCGATCAAAAAACACGTTGCGACTTCTAGTGGCAAGAGCCCTTAAAGCTAAAGTAAGGCTGGGACACACGGCTCGATTTTTGAGCCGACAGAGAGATCTAGGGAGTGATGAAGTCATCACGCTACTGCCCGACTTCCCCGAAATCGGGAGCCAGCTGTCAGCCTGTCCTATACAATGAATGGAGAACCGTGGTTCCCTATTCAAAGTATAGGATATCGAACAAGGTTTATCAACATCAATAGATAGCTCTCACACTGATAGAACAATAGATCTCGGTCGGAAAACGTCATACATGGGTCGATTTTTTTCCCAGATTTCTGCACAGCTCAGTGCCGTGAACGCGCACGGTGCTCAGCTGTGCAGAAATCTGGGGAAAATCGACACGTGTATTCCTACCGTTAGAGGTAAAGTTAAAGTCTATTCATTTTTAGAGCTCCTCAAGGATCGCAACAAAGAAAACTGCTGGTGGTGGACAGCTGCTGGTTATTTACATTAGATGTCTTGTGTATGGCAAAGAATACTCTACCAGGACCAAAATGTATGGATACATCACTATCAAACCTATTTAAGCTTATTGGATATTCAATTCCATAACTGAAAATAATAATAAGGAGCTGACCTCCATTTTGATGGCTCGACTCTTCTTGTAAAGCATTCAGTAAGATTTTGGAGTGTGCCTATTGCTCTTACATAACTTTGCAAGGACATGCATCGGCACTCATGATGGGCAAGAAGACACAGTTTGCAATTGGCCTTGTAGTTCATCTGAAATGTGCTCAGTACACCTGAGGTCAACCCTACCCAACACAGATGATGTTTTATAGAGTTGAGACAGCATTTGTCTATCTGTATGATGTATAAATAAAGCCTGCCATACACGCACTGAGTGGCGGCCGTCGAGCAAGCCTGCAATACACGCACTGAGCAACATCGGCCGCCGATCGGGGGTGCCCACAGAATGGACATGTCCGATATTCTCTGGCCGATGCCCGCCGATCCTGTTAACTTCAATGAAGACCGGCACACATCAAGTCATCACGCTGCTTTCCAGAGCTGATCGGACCAGCTCTATCAGCCCCCACTCGGTACGTGTGCCTACCCTAGAGAAAAAAGAACTCTAATGGGGTGTCTGCAAATATTTTCATATGTATTGTACATTGGTACATTGTTTTCATGGGTAGGTTTTAAGATTTATATAGTGCTCGGTGCAGTTTTGCTAGATAGTTTTAAAATTAATTTACAAATTAATATTTTTGTGATAACTATTCTAATTATATTTTAAAATAACTGTAGAATTTTCTGTACTGTAACCCTCTATGCACTCCAATGTAGGAAGGTCAATTTAAACATATTCTTATCAGCCCATAGAAAATGGGCAAATACATTATTTTCTGTTTGTATGGTGAATGCATATGATGATTGTGCAAAAAGTAAACCCACACCAAATAACCTTCACTGTCCCATCCCAGGGACAACGAAGAGGACGTATGCACCTTCTAATTTAAAATCACTCTCTGTATGCATAAATACATAAATTACAGCACTTTACGAATATGATTGGTGTTTACAGGACGGTTTCTAGACCCCTGAAATGAGAGTTTTTTTTACCTCTATGACCTCATCTGGTCATACCCCTTATTTTTATCCCCATGTCCATTTGTACCTTTTTTAAACCAAAAATACACAATTTAGAAAGAATGAATAATTAATGTTATCTAAACCAGCCCTTTCATTTATTGCTGTCTGCTATGTAGAGCTGGAGCCAACATTTTGTAAAGCCAGTTTCAGGACACCCATTGATCTTCTTTACTACCCCTTAAGGTGTCATACTGACCACCATTGTAAAGGGGGGAGGGGCATACTTTTTGTTGACCCTTAATGACCAACAGACCTGCAAAAATTTTTTTTTTTCAGGGGTTCCTGATGACCCTTTCAAACTATAAATGCAATCCACATGTTTACATTAACTTGTGTTCAATACAAGTGTACCTGTCTACCATGAGCTAACATATAGCATAGTGTTGAGCCTTTTTTACTGTTTCTGTGGGATAAAAATTTTTTACTGCTTTAGTTTGTAAAAAAGGTTGGTAAATGCTGTTTTATTTTAAGTGTGGGTTTAGTGAGTAGCAATTTTGATGAAGATGTAAAGAAGCTCAATAGAAATTTGTTAGCTACAAGAAATTGTATGTGAAAGGTAAACTTACTCTAATCAGGGAACTGCCTTACAAAACTCTTGATTTTAAAATTTTGCTCCTCAAACATAATTTTCATTAAGTGGAAATAAAAATAATGTTCTGCTTTTTCTTCGCCTCTTTTGATTAAAGCAATACTTTGCAAAGCTGATTTTTATTTGTTCATATTTTGGTTTCCCTGGTTTCTCATCAGTATGCTAATGAACATTTTTAAAGAACCTGGCTTCATATCCGTGACATGCTTTACTAAATCCTGTGATGTTATTACAAGATCTGTATTTCTTAATATAATGAAAGAAGGTGATTTCTGGTGAGTGTGGCTGGAGATTGTTTCCTAAAAACAATTAACCCACCCCCTGGATAATGCCTACATGTGATCCGGAACCTTTATAATTCAAAGAACTGAAATGCCATGTTAAAAAAAACAGGGACATTTGAGCTGGACAGCAAAGGGCTAGATCAGGGGTGTCATTCTTTGGTCCGGGGGCCAAGTTCTGCCTGCAGTGTAATTGTTTGGTTGTTTTTGAAATCTTATATAAAAAATTTATGCTGTGTCTTTCATCTGATGTCACATGTTATATTATTACTCTTTGCTTTTTTTAGATTAAATATCTACCGTATTTTTCAGACCATAAGACGCACCAGGTTTTTAGAGAAGGGAAAACAAGAAAAA
>CM070039.1:61120804-61133962 GCA_036250615.1 Ptychadena robeensis
AACCAAAGCTAAAAGTGGGAACGGCTCGCATTTATTAACCCATCACTGATCTCGCTTTCATGAACAAGTCATTGACAGATGTTTCACTTTGCATGGCAATCCCATCCTCCTCCCTGTCACCTTCATTGATGTAGGGGGGTCGCCCCCATATAGTGTCAGTGCATCTACTAGACCCACACCCGCCATATACCGGTAACCTCCATACACTATTCACACCTTGTGATGGGGGTGGGGCGGTTATCGGGGTGTTTCGAGATAGGCCTCGCCACTACTATGCACCCCACCCATGAATGAGGCAGATAGGGACTGCTCCTCCCCTCCATTACAGGTGGCAACATGTCCACCCAATCAACAACCCTGTCTGGGCCGAGCTCCCCCGGCCCCCACCCACCGAAATGACATTGGACATGTAACTGTAGGTGAAGTACCCTAGTGACAGCGGCTGGGTGCTGCTGCCGCTGTGTTCCTCTTGCCTGCAAACGGTGGCCAGCGTGCGGCACTGTGGGCCGCCCACAGAGGGGGTGCCGGAAACTGAACATCCTTCCACCCTCCATCCCATGTGCCCCAAGCCTTCTGGCACCCGGAGGGGCCCCTGCTCCCCTAGCAACCGAGCGGCGGTGCCAGAGAGCGTTGCACTGCATTTGAGGGATGCCGATCGCGCGCCCCGCCTTAAGCAGCGCCACCAATGCCGCACGCTGGACGTCGGCAACACAGAGAGGCAACACAGCGGCAGAGAGACCCCCGGCGCAGCCGGGACGCGACGGGACACTCACTGTAAGTAAAAAAAAAACGGCCCCTGTACTTCTGCTTCGGGACCATAAGACTCACCCTGATTTCCCCCCATCTAGGAGGAAAAAAAGTGCGTCTTAGGGGCCGAAAAATACGTAAAGTAACAAGTTTGTTCCATGAAAAGGTTTACTTTCTATATCTGAGAGAAGGACAAACTTTATAAATTATCTCACCAAGGTTGGCCCCTGTGGACTTTTGTCCACTATTTTTTATTTAATCCCACTCTGTGTTTGTTTATGACACACAGGAGTTCTCAAGCCTTAAGATGGGCCCCCTATCCTGACTTGACAATAATACATTGGGACAGTTTGCAGTGCCACAGCGATCTGTAACTGCAGATTCTCCTCGACCAGTTCTGCTGTGTCTCTTCCCAAACCTCAGAGGACCACGGATCGTTCCAGTAGATCACTCCCTCTGCTGGTTGTAGTATTGTGTGCACTTGATGTACTCCTGCTCCCTTCTCCTGGGCAATACCCGGATAGAGCCCACTACTTAATATGCACCTGGAGCCCATCCAATCAGACCACCTGCCTTTTGTCTTTAGGAATTCTACAGCTGGGCCTAGATGACAGATTCCTGCCTGATCGACAGCCAACGACCACCGTGCAACGTCCCCCCGCAAACCGGTTTGCCTGAACAAAGAGGTCTTTCAGTCTCTGTTCCACAGCTCTGCTTACATCCATCTGCTTCTTGTTGTGACCAGCCGGGACCTTTGACTACCCGCTTTCCAACTTCCTCTGACTATCACCTTCCTGTCTACTACATCCCTGTCTTCGTCTCTGTACTTCCGCTTTTGGTACTCTGAACTCTGCCTGTCAACTGCTGCCAGTTATGAAGCTAGGGCTAGAGAATTCCCCCCGCACAAAACCCTTGCAAGGGTGCTCTGGGATAATACTGGCGCGTGAGGGTTTCTTAGACTCTGTAACCTGGTTTATACTTGTCTGGGGGCCCCAGGGGTCCACTGCTTTGTCGTGGTTCATTTCCTGAAAAACAAAAATTCGGACAAACTGTTTTTGTCCACGTATATAAAAGCAGTCCACTGCAATGCTTCGAATATCACTCTCAACAAAACCCTTATTTTTCCATGGTAGGTTAAGTAGGACAAGTGTTTCTGGATGGTCAAATATAAGGCTCCTTAAACTAAGGGCTTTTGAACATGAGGCATGTTATTATATGGCAACCAAGGTGCAATCTTAACATGTAAGGCAATATAAAGGCACAAGAAACCTAAGAAATTTAAGAAATGTAAAATGTTATAACCTCTATAATCACTGTGGTTCCCTGTGTAATCTTTATACCTGCTGCATTCATCCTATATTGCAGCCTTAAATAGTGCCCCATATGCCTTTTCTTTTTGGGTGGCTGCCCTTAGCTGTGTGGGCACTATGGAGCCGTGTAGACCACTGTGTGCACATCCCTCATAATTGTTCTCACGTTTAGTGGATACCTCCATCAATCATTCACACTAGGGTCTCTGGGGATAATAGGCCAAGGGAAGGGACATGTGGGGGCAATGCTCCTAAAAAACAGAAGTTTTGGGGCCGCTCTGGTACATTAACCACCAGAGACGACAACGCTCGAACACTCCTATCAACACCAAAACCTATATAATCTATTCAACCAGCACAGCCCATCCCCACTCCGGACCACAGACGTAATTCGCAGCAGCTACAGTGAGACACATGCCCGGGACTTCTCCCGAAGAGATCGCAGTGTAAACACACATTGTGAGGTGGTGGTATGACATTGCATCTCATGTCTGCGGCACCGGCGGACACTTTATTAACTTAACATAAACCGAAAGACAAACGCACAACAGAAGATCCTTGAGCAGTCGTCTGCCCCAACCCGTGACCAGTCATCGCATATATCACCGTGCGTGTGGCGGAAGCGGAAAGCCCCTCAATCCAGGACGCCACCGAGCTGTCCCCTCCCTCCCCTCCCTTGTTTTTCTATTGTTTCAGGAGCAGTGCCGGCTGGTGGCCGTTTATGTCGCAGCAGGCGGATCCGGGCAGTGTCCAGGGATCTTCAGTTGTGACAACCATCACCAAGTTTCCGGTGTGACTGGTGGCCCGCTCATCCCAGGCATTCCATCGCATACTCCGAGCTCCGTCCATGCCGTAATTGGTCGCTTCTCACCCCCTTCCCCCTCCCCCCACCATTCTTTGAATTTGCACATGTTCGTTTGTTTCCTTATGTTAAGTTAATAAAGCTGTGGCCAGAATATATCCACAATTTTTAAATCGGAAAATGGTGTCAGTGTGGATTATTGATGGGGGCTGACCGTTCAAAATAAGAGGTTGGGGTTTTCTGGGGTACTAACGGAATCTTCTAAAGTCATCCCTGCCCAGGTCATGGGGTGAAAAGCTGTTTTTTGACACAAAAACATGTCTGATGAGGGACACGTCTACTGAAATCTATAGGCACGTCACGTTTGTGGCTTTGTTTGTCCGAGTGAACCTGATTTAGCCTGAGTATGAGCAGAGCCCATACTGTAGCTATAAATAAGGAGAATACTTCCCTCTATCACCATTGTATATTTATTTACCCTACTATCTGACAAAAATTTGCAAATGTGCTAATCCCTAACATATGTCACACAGGTGTAAGACATTAAACCCATACTTTACTAGAGGTCATGTGTGAAGTGTGTTTACCACTGGGGTCATGGTGGACAATGCATTCAGACTCAATAGCAAGTGAAAGGAAATTTTGCTAGTCTTTGTGTTTGATTGAGCTGCTTCTGTATTGCTTTGACTCGTATTTAATGCATTTTTTATTGCTTTAAAGGGTAATTACACCCACATGTAAGAAATAACTGCACCCTATAAACTGTACAGACAGCTGTCTATGCCACCCGGAACCAACCCTCATGTGCCCTTTTATAGTTCATCTTCATCCCAAGCATATGTGCAGGATTCTGGTAATATCTGGCAGGTCATAACACTGACAGTCTAACATTATGCAGTGCTATGTTACAGGGTTTTGACAAGAACAGGGTAGCAGAGGTCTATAGTGGAAATACCTCTGCTCCAATGTTTCACTACTGGCAGCACTGACTTACCCATCTCCTGCTGCTTGCCAAAACTTGTGTATGTCAAGATCATTGGGCATAGTGCAACATAATGACATTTAAGCTAGCAGCCATTAACTGAGCATATCAGGGTGGATGATGTGAGTAGCTTCATGGCAGAGAAACTGTAAACCTGCATTTCGAATCTTTGCGAATCAATGAAAAATGGAAGGAAATAGAATACAGACAAATCGAATTTTATGAATTTAGGATGTTTCTTTGTATATTGACGAAATTACGCAAATTCTAATATACCATATGCTGCTCAACACTACTTGGAACTTGCTATGGCACACAGCAGGGCGCCATGATACCCACTTTAGGAATAGTTGCCTAAAAACTTTATTTTTAATTGACTTCCTAGAAATAGAGGATGTGTCAGAAATAGAAGAGATGGCATTACAGCTGTCTCAAACTAATTCAAGTAGTTCTCAATTTTGCTCAGGCTTTATATAATGTTGGAGTATTTTCAGAATAGATCAAAGTCCCAGGCATCTGGCATTTCCCACGTCTTTATTCCCTGCAGGCGTTTTTAAAAGTTATAAAACAATAAAAAGACACAGTCACTGTCCAAAGAATGAGTCACTTGAACTCTTACAAGACCTCTCGGCTTTTTTCTTGTTTTATTTTGTACATGACTTTTTAGGTGCCCCCACCCTGATGGTCTAAGCTTTGGTCCTCAAGTGACATCATCAGGGCACCAGCCCAATGATTCGTAGAAGAGGTTTGGCAGTAATACAGAACTTTACAGTCATTGTCAGCCACTACTGGAGACTTCTTTTCAGGTTCAGGATCAACCAACAACACAAAGGTGGACGTAATGCTTGAAAACCCTTTTATTTAACAACTACAGCAGGAACAGAAATCGATGCTGGTCAACTCACAGTATAATGTCTTGCACAGTATGGAAAGCAAAGTCTCTTTCAAACAGAACGGTAAACTTCAACCTGTCCCTTAACACAAAGGGACAGGTCCTTGTTGCAGGTAGAGGGGATGTGGCTGGGGCTGGATCAATCAGGTACGGATCCCAACACATTGGCCCCGCTGTGTAACGTCCGCCCCACTCCACTTGAAAAGGGTAATTCAGGTGGTCTCTAAAGGTGGGTTTACACGTCAAGATTTTTGTTTCGTCCAACTTCAGATTCGATTTTTTTATTTATTTATTTTTCGGATTTGGTTCGTCCATTTATCGAAGGTAATTAGATTTTTGTTCGATTTTTGTACAACCGACGCAAATATCGAATGAAAATAATCGTCAGAAACACGAATGAAAAATCTTCCAGATTTTTTTTTTTAGAAAGTGATGTATTCTGTGGGCGTTGTCACTGCAGCACACTGTACACACACACCTGTATACTCACTGCAGCATACTTTAATTCATACTTTAAATATATTCGCTGTGTATTCACAATAATACATACATATCGCTATTAACAACGAACATTTAATATTGAAATATATGTAATTTTCTATTGACACCACGTTGTTACGCTCGTCCACAATGCAATTGTTTAGTTCGCAATGTTCTACTCGGAAAGAAAATATAAACAACATCATGGACGAATCAAAATCATACATTGTAAAAATCCCAACATTCATTGCGCAGGAAATACGTCATGCTACTGGTTAAAAATCGAGTCAAAAAATATCGAGTGAAATAAGGAGCGTTCGTTTTTTACACGAAAAATAAACGACAGATGAGCCTCCTGGGACATGGCCTTAAAGGGGACAGCACCACACTAGGTTTGGGTGACTACACTACACTTCTGTAGAGGTGATTGGAATCTCTTTTACTACAATCTTAAATGAAACAGGACATCCATGGCACTTGCCAGTCCGGACTAGCGTTAGACAACCTTCGATGTTGTCGATGTTGACTTTTGAAAATTAAAGAACCTTTTATATATATATATATATATATATATATATATATATATACATATATGATATATGGACTTTTATATGGAATTACATTGAATCATTCCATTATGTGGTATTAAGAATTACTGACGTACTTAATGACTGTCTTACTGCGTCCCACCTCAGTAGCAAAGGCGTGCTGTGAGAGACCCTGCTTATGCAGTTCAACAACCTGACCACATTCTTTAGGGAGAGTTTTTTTGCCTTTTCCATCACAACGTGTGACTACCTGACAGAAAATGACACTGAATCCACATCTTTGCACAGATTTGGCCTTTTAAAGGCATGTGGTCCTAAATTTTTGATCAGCTGTAAAACAGCCTGTTTAAGTTTATTCGTTGTTTTCATTAAATTGAACGCTCAAAAATATTTTGGCTGCCTCCCATTTCTTTTTGTTGCATATTAAGGCTTGTTTCCATTGTACGCCGGGACCCGTACGCTAAGCGTATACGCTAGCAGGGGTCCCGACGTATCTCCGACGTATCTCACAGACCTTTGCCTGCCGGCGGATGGTCTGTTTACACATCCGCCGGTGTAAAGGCTGAACGTACTCAACTACGTTCAGCCTGACACCGGCGGATGAGCTCAGCGCAATGAAGACAGACCGTCCGCCGGCAGGCAAAGGTCTGTGAGATACGTCGGAGATACGTCGGGACCCCTGCTAGCGTATACGCTTAGCGTACGGGTCCCGGCGTACAATGGAAACAAAGCCTAAAGCTCTGCTTGGAACCTTGTTAAAATCCAACAATGTAAAATATTATGCTTTACCATTTTTTAAGTGGTCTTAAGGCCCCCATACACGGGTCCGTTTCCCAGCGGATTCCGGGACAATCTACTCCGGGCGCGTGCACGCGAAACGATCGCCCCGGAATCGCGTGAAGCCCACCTTGTCCGTCCGATCACGTCCGATCGTTCGGGGGCCCAGAATCGGATCGGACAGAGAACCAACATGTTGGTCTTTCTGATCTGATTCAGCACACATCAGGGGGAGTTGCCATTTGGGAAGTAAGCAATCGGACACGGAATCGTCCAGGAATCCGGAAAACTAACACTGCACATCACTCTGAACACACCATCCCCACTGTCAAATATGGTGGTAGCATCATGCTCTGGGGGTGCTTCTCTTCAGCAGGGAAAGGAAAGATGGTCAGAGTTGATGGAAAGATGGATGGAGCCAAATACAGGGCAATCTTGGAAGAAAACCTCTTGGGGTCTGCAAAAGACTTGAGGCTGGGGCTGAGGTTCACCTTCCAGCAGGACAACGACCTTAAACATAAAGCCAGGGCAACAATGGAATGGTTTAAAACAAAACATATCCATGTGTTAGAATGGCCCAGTCAAAGTCCAGATCTAAATCCAATCGAAAATCTGTGGCAAGATCTGAAAACTGCTGTTCACAAACGCTGTCCATCTAATCTGACTGAGCTGGAGCTGTTTTGCAAAGAAGAATTGGCAAGGATTTCAATCTCTAGATGTGGAAAGCTGGTAGAGACATACCCTTAAAGACTGGCAGCTATAATAGCAGAAAAGGTGTTTCTACAAAGCAGTTATTTATTTGTAAAAATATTTTGGAATCATGTATGATTTTGCTTCCACTTCTCATGTGTACACCACTTTGTATTGTTTTTTCATGTGGAATTCCAATAAAATTTATTCATGTTTGTGGCTGTAATGTGACAAAATGTGGAAAAGTTCAAGGGGGTTGAATACTTTTGCAAGCCACTGTATATAGACAGAATATTTCTAAGCTTCAATCGTTTATTAAGCGCTTAAAATTTTTTGGGGGGGCTTTAGTTACTTTGAATGTGAGATATGTTTTAACTTTTAATATCACATACAGTATTTTTATGTTTCCCTTACTTCCCTTACTTGCCTAGCGCTAAACCTGTACTTTGGGGAAGATTTTATGTATCGATATCGCTAAACCAAGCTACTGTCAGGACAGGAGGGGACCAGGCAGGCAACACACACTGAGATCCCGACAGAGACGGTGGTGACAAAAAACCGTTTTAATGAAAGACTTACAGGTAGGAAGACAAACAGGTGCAAAAGTCCAGGGGTATCAGGGTTCAGGTTAAAGTCCAGGGGTACTCAGGTTCAGGAACATAAAGCCAGGGGAAGCACAAGGTCCAGACAAGCAAAAAGAAACCGCACACGATCCAGATACAAGTACAATGAACAGCACATGTTGGATGAAGCACACCTAAAAATAGCCCCCTAAGTACACGAGGGAGGCGTGAGCTCCCACCCAGCCCAGCTTGCAGGGAGCCACCTGCTGGTGACTGTGGGACTAACCCATGGTGGGCAATCACAGTGCCACCAGCAGGCGGTGACCGGTACTCTAGGGTCCTAACATTACCCCCCTCCTAAGGAGCGGCCACTGGATGCTCCAAGCCGCCCGGTACCGTGGCGGCAACACCCCCCAGGGTCAAACACAAAAGTGTCCAGCACGCAACTTGGGGTGCAGGGGATCACCGGAGCGGACTGGGGGTGCAGGGGATCACCGGAGCTGACTCGGGTGCAGGATCACACGGAGCGGATTCGGGCGCAGGAACACCGGAGCGACTCGGGGCGCAGATACGACGGCCGGGGCGCAGGATCACCGGAGCGGACTCGGGCGCAGGATCACCGGAGCATAGGCTCGGGGTGCGGACCTCCTCTGGAGCGGGCTCGGGTGCAGGACCTCTGGAGGGGCTCAGGGTGCAGGGCTCCCTTCTGGAGCGGGTCGGGTGCAGGACCTCCTCTGGAGTGGGCATGGTGTGCAAGGTCCGGTTAAAATCTTCAGCAGAGGCTGAACCTCACTGGAGGTGAACCAGCACTGATACACCCTGGCATACAGGAAGAGATGCAGTCCAGGAGGTAGGATCTGGTTCTCAGACTCAATGCCTGGCGACACCAGTCCTCGTCCGATCTGGCCACATAAACAAAAGGCTGCAGAACAGAGAGCTGCATAGTTGGTCATCGCAAAACAAGTCCAAAGAAAAACAAAAAAGTCCAAGAGAGGGAATCAGTGTGTGCTGCACTGGTCAGTAGGGCTGTTCATTCTGTTCACAAGGAGGGGACCAGGCAGGCAACACACACTGAGATCCAGACAGAGATGGTGGTGACAAAAAACAGATTTAATGAAAGACTTACAGGTAGGAAGAAAAACAGGTGCAAAAGTCCAGGGGTATCAGGGTTTAGGTTAAAGTCCAGGGTTATCAGGAACATAAAGCCAGGGGAAGCACAAGGTCTAGACAAGCAAAAAGAAACAGCAACAGATCCAGATACAAGTACAATGAACAGCAAGGTCTGGTCTGGATGAAGCACACCTAAATAGCCCTCCTAAGCTAACGAGGGAGGCGCGAGCTCCACCCAACCCATGCTTGCAGGGAGCCACCTGCTGGTGACTGTGGGACCAACCCATGGATGGGAAATCAGAGTGCCACCAGCAGGCGGTGACTGGTACAGCTAGGGTCCTAACAGCTACACTCAGATAACTTAACTGTTTCAAAAGAGCCCAAGCCGCCCTCCATTGTTGGTGTCTTGCAAGATTTTCACTGGACCCACCTTCCTGACATCAGTGAGAATGTGGGAGAGGCCGTGGTTTCCCTCGCCATATGCCTGTATTGTATTACAGGCATAGATGTCCCAGGTCCTCACAGAATCGAAGAGCAACATTGACATTGTAATCTGTTTATATTTTCTACTTCAGCTTTTGAGCTTTTGAAGAAATTCTAAACTATCTGTGCCGCCCAGGAAGTTTTAAATGGATCCATCTAAAAAAATCAATGGCCTAAAACCAAAAAAACTAGTACTCTGTAGCCTTTACTTCCTTTAAAATTATTGAACCCAGAAGTACATCTATGACTTTCCACTTACTAATAAAATGTGAAATCTCTTTCCTTTCTATCTTTTAAATGCACATGGAAGTTAGAACAAGGAGATGTGTTACAGACTGGTTGCTCTGGCCAACAACCCAAATTTTTTTTATTTCTAATTTTTTTTCAACAACTCCCTGAATATCTGATTGGTAATCATCCAACAACTGAGCTCATAATCTCACAGAGTACATAGGAAGATTGGGTGTACGTGAGAAAAGCGTTGAGAAATTGTGTTCAACATTATCAGCACAGTAAATTTAAAATAATCTTATCACGCCGAGTGCTAACATCAAACGAATTAAAGAACAAAGATAATTTTTATGTTCTTTTATGAGGATATAAAAAACAGCTTGGAACGTTTGCATGGTGACTGTACAAGCATACCGCAGAGGAAACAGAGGCCAAGCGAGAGAATTAGGTCTCAGGAATGGGATTTTCAATAACATGAATTGCTATGGTCAGGGCAGCCTGACATGGGATTTTCTCTGAAGTATATAAAGCACATAATAGTTGCATCTGGTCCACCAGCGCTGAATTAAAAGTGTCTGACAGATTGATGAAAATCTTTTATCTAACTTTTTTAGTGACTGCAAGCCGTAGCAATGATCCACCTTTGTGGTCGTTCTGGTAATTGCTTGGGCTTGTAGTGATTCAACATACAAATGGAGTTTATTTGCTGTTGAGTAATTAAGAAGAGAAACTTTAAGCAATAACTGTCAACACAATAACACAATACCGGTGGTAAAAATAATATCGGACCATTATGCAGCATTGTGATTATCCCAGTGTATGTAAAGTTTTTTTTGTTGGAATGGTGGTGCACACATAGTGTAAAGATGTCTTTCATGGCTATTATGCAATATATTGATATAAAAACTATTTTGCCAAAAATTCAGCTTTTAAGGCAAAACTCGAACATTGGCCCTTATCAAAAGACTTAAAAACTTGCTGCATGTATAAAGTATGGTACGGTATAGTAAAAAGTATACCCCCATAACTATCCTTTAAAAGCTTCAGAGATAAACTAATGCCAGAATATTCTGACAGAGAAAGTTCCAGCCCTTCCACAAAGCTTTCCCACGTCCTTTTACACTTTGAATACACCTTTACACCAATAATGCTGGCCATACACATACCGATAAACGGCCGGATTTTAATCTGACGCTCTCGCCGTCGGTCAGGTTAAAATCCGGCCGTTTATCGGCATGTCCCCACATGGGGCGACAGATCCCTGTCGCCCCACTTCTCGGCCGGCCAGAGATCCGACATGTCGGAAAATCTGAGCCGATGGGAGCCGATTGCCATAAGCAGCAATGAAGACGGCGTCTCCATCGCTGCTTATGGCCGGCACACAAAGGGTGCCTGGCCGATTGTGGGGCCCCAGAATGCAATGGGAGGCTAACGTGATGACGTCATCACGTTAGCCTCCCGGAGCGACATCGGGGGTAGTCTGCCTGCACACATCGGCATGTGTATGGCAGGCATTAGGCCACACATCATTGTGGGTACCAATAGCAATTGGAGAGGTTGGAAGCTTAAATCGTTATCAAATGCTGGCAATACCTATAGGCTATGTTTCCGTTTCCATTATACGTATTGCTTGGTGGGAGGTCCCGACGTAGCACATAGACTTACCTGCTCGGCGGATGCTTCACTGCGCCAAACCACTCTGCCGATGTAAGATTGAACGTAGTCGAGTACATTCAGCCTCTGCAACGGTGGATGTGTAAACAGATCATCTGCCGCCAGTAATGTTTGTGGGATAAGTCGGGACCCCTGCTAAGCGTATACCCTTAGCAGAAGGGTTCCGGCGTTATATGGAAACAAGCCCTAATGCTGTTATCTGCTGTGATATGTCTACCTTAAATGGCCCCTCAATGTCATTTATGAGCATACTCCAACCCGCCTATGTTGCAGGTCAGATTATAGAAAAAATTTAAAGGGTGCCTTAAGAATAACTTTTAACCACTTTATATTAAAAAGCGTGCTGTCTGTAAGTAGTGGAAAAATGTATAAGCAGTTCCATAAGTTTCACAAAAAAGCTGAAAGGGGCATTTGCTTTTTTTTCTGTTGCTCGTGCCCAGGCTCCATGAGGATTTTCCCTTATAAATCATTTCATACATTTTGTTTTTTTGGCTGAACTAGCTATATACATCCAGCTCTGCCATCTTAGCCCAATTTGTTTATATATTTGAAAAGTTTACAGTCCATTTTTTTCTCTATCATAACGTTCATCTATTTTTCATATGCCCAGTTGCTTTTCTTGTTTCTGTAGCTGCAGGCAATGACAGTTTTTTCTACAGCCCATAGAACCTCCTTTCGTCTACAGAAATTCTTTGGTACATATGAGAAGGAGCTTGAAATCACTTTCACGCTGAAGGTGGATGCAGTTCGACATTTAATAAGGATTGTTTACTCGCAGGCTGCATTGAAATTCATGTAACCTTATGATTCCCCCAAATGACTACATGGAATAAGTAATACGTGTAGCAAACAGAATGCATAAATGTTTCCGCAGAATAGGTTGGGCCCAACAATGCTAAGAATAGGAAGTCAGCCTGTAATTAGCTAAAAGTCTGCGATCGTGATTGTAAGTATGCCTTACTACAACTTAACTTAAAACAAACAATAAACAGATATAGTATAGTAACAATTTTCAATTAACATTTGACACCAACTGACTCCTTTAGGAGAGCTCTTAACATAGATCGCTCTTTCCAGATGGGAAGCTTAAATCTGCATGCGATTTTAAAGATTTTTAAACGTTTGATTGCCACGAACATGCAAGCAGAGCGTGTATGGGGGGCTTAATTCCTTTTTCAGATCATATGTTGCTAAATTGCCGCAAGGCTAGCCCAGATACAGGTCATGATGATGGGTGGACTTCTAAAATTATTTCAGTTATTTTTTCTATTCCAGAAATATTTTCATGATATTGTGTCTTAGCAGCTAAATGTGAATCTGTGCTTTAACCATAGAATACAAATCAGCGGCTTGCCTTAATATTCATTGCTTAAGCTGGCCTTACACGGTATGCTTACACGCAGCGATTTTACTTTCAATTCCCGAACGATAGACCGTACCGATCAATCGTTGTGGTGGATCATTCAGGAATCAATTCCTGGTTCGATCAACCAAAGTGATCAAAATCGAACATATTAAACATGTCAGTAAATTTTCGTTGATCGGACAAGTATCTGATGGGTTATATAGGTATTTCATTGGATTTTTATCTGATGGTACTATGGAGCAGCTGCACAGACAAAGGAAAGTAATCGATTGTGTGTGAATTAATCACCGTTGGTAGTAGTATGAATGAATGATCGATGTTCGAATTAGTCTTGAGCTCGAATATTCGATTTTCGAATATTTAGCTTGAATATCGCTATTTCGACATTTCGCGAATATTCGCGAATATATCATCGGATATCCGACGCGATCGCGATTTTCGCAATTTATTGCGCTTTAATAATCGCGATCCATTGCAATGAATGGGATCGCGATTATATAATC
>CM070039.1:61152549-61168482 GCA_036250615.1 Ptychadena robeensis
CCGCTGCCCAGTCCCACCACTACACTCAGCAGGACCAGTCGGTCTCATTGCTACATATTGAAAATTAACTTCAAACCAAAAAAAAATTGAATATATTTTCTAAAAGCAAGGAACCTGTAAAATATATTAAAAAGACTGCAGTTGGATTTCTTTTACCTTGTGCATCAGCAAATGCATTCAAATGAACTTTCATGCACATACATTTAATACAAAATTACACATTTGTTAGAAAAATAAAAGATGAATGAAACAAACACTTAAATATCCCAAATTGTCTATATAAACTGTTATGGGTCATCCATTGGGGGTAATCCATTATTGACATCCTCTCATTCAATTGCCTATACCATAACCCAGCACATACTTATTATTACATGTATGCATAGATTAAATGAACATTCATTCAGGGGGGTATTTATATTTTAATTTATGAATATAAATCATTATTTACTAAAACATTTTCTAGTTTGTATTGTGTTACATCATAAGGACTCAGTTTATGAATATTAAATAACAGAGTTTTGCAAGGTTATTTTCCCGACTGCTGGTAGAGGCATACACAATTCATGACATGCTAATGATGAATCATTACGTTGAGGTGGCACTACATTCTTGTCACTTGGGCCCTATTAGGGCTCACACACCTTCCTCTACAGTCGATGGTAATTAGCATCACTTTCCTGGCTACATACACACTAGATTGGGCTAGTGCAGAACTTTTTTGGTTTGCAGTGGAATGTTCTCAAATTTTTTTTATTTACAATATAATGCAGTCACTCAACAAATGCTTCTTCATGGCATTACAAGGACCAAGAGGGTAATTTTACCAGGGAGTGCATCTTTTTGTAATGCAGTGCTATAGAGGGTAAGTGTTCACATCTACATCATGCTCTGCCCAAGCTTACAATCATACAGCTACACCCACATCACCCATTCTATACCCACTGCATTAATTAGACCATTCAACTCTCTTATTTAAATCCCTTAGGGCTGGTTCCCATTTATCCATTTTTTTATTCCTTTTCCATTTTCATGTTTTCATTGCTTTGGGGAAGTTTGGAAGCTGTGTATAATCAATGATGATCTATACTGGGCTATTGAGCACAACATGCCTGACATTCTGAATGTGGTGGAATATATGAGATTATGTTACCACCCCCAAAGTCTTAGTACTTTTGGCTAACCCACTCCTAATTGGCAAACATGACAATAAATGTTAGGCACAGGGCTTTTTTTTTCAGAGAAAAGGTGGTGGAACTCACTCCCCCCTCCCCTGGCCACGCCCCTACCCACTCCTAGGACCGCCCCCAAAAATCGCCCATTTTATGCCGAGTGTCCACTCCATAAATAGCTCCCCGTCAGGGGAACGGGGGCACGTGCGCCGGCCAGCGCAGGCAGGAAAAAAGCCCTACCTGTTAGAATACTTGCCTAAAAGCCCACATACACCTTATCATACAATTTCTGTACAATCCACATTTGTTCTACCAAAACCATGTAATGTGAGGACCTTTCTTACCCTTCCAATTGCTATGTATTCTATCAGGGAGGACTCGGCACTACATCCTTGTTTGTAGATCTAATGAAGATTGTATGGAAAGATCTAAAGGTGTATGGGTGGATTAATGTATGCCGATCCTGATCTTTGGGACTGTGCCCAAACAAACCTGCTGTGTATTACTAAAAGATTAATGGAGTCTTTATCCGGTTATTAGCTTGTTGGGCACCCTTTTGTGCTTGAAAGGATTTCTACAAGACTATGTTTGCCGGTGTTTACCCCCTAAAAAAAAACATTTGTAGGTTGTTTTTGAGGTTCAATATGGTTAAGGGCTCTTCTAAATCCACAGGCAGGCCCGCGCCCCCACACCCCCGTACAGGCGCGCCACCTCCCCTCCCTCAGGACGGCTACAACTCCACCCCCCCAGTCCACGATCTCTCTAGCATGGACGGGGGAGGAGACGCCCCGTCATAGGGCCATCGCCCATAAACAATGAGAAGGAGCCACCTGATGGGAAGAGGAGAGGCAAAAAATCGTCCGCCTGTAAGATAGGTGGCGGAACGCCGTTCCGGTGCGTTCCACCAGAAAAAAAGCCCTGCTTTCAACCCCCAGATGCTCCGACACCCTCTTTTGGATAAGTAATTTACAATGTGACACCCCTATTTGCTACCTTTCATAGCTATTAGTGTTTCCCTGCGGTTATCCAAGTGACATAAATTGTATGCATTTAACAATAACAACAATAATTGCCCAAAAATTGGCAATCTAAAAAATTAGACTACATCCAAGCAATATATGATAGGGGGGTTTTTAGTAGGAAGAATTGTGCTCAGGGACCTGGAAATTTGCATGGATGTAGTCTCAGGGGTTAACCGGTAACCCCCAAAATGTCAAGGTTCTACCATGCAGGGGTTTAAAGATCTATGTGTTCAAATAAGGATAAGTGAGAGCATGTATGCAGCAAAGTAGTGCTTTATGCTCATGGGGAAGAAATATTTCATAGCTGTATTTTAGCTGAAATTTAATTTATAAGTCTTGTAGCTAGAGGGATGAGGTGTAAGTAGTAGTAGGTGAGCATTGCTGACCCTGAAAGTTTCATGATTATACTATGAATGGTTTTCCTGCTATGGATGTTCAAAGTTACACTGTCACGCAGGTTTATTCAGCTAAGTTTCTACACAGCTGGAGAGGGGAGGATGTGTCCTGTCCTGCGTTTGATTGGCTGGGGAGGACGCCGTTCCGGAGCGTTCCCCCAGAAAAAAAGCCCTGGTTAGGCAATCCTGTTAACATCTTAAAATAGTTTTATTTGGCTGGCAAGATTGATTTTTAGATTTTATTTAAGAAATAATAGCACAGATGTGTCTTTTATTTGACGTTTGACACCACATGCGTTGTATTACAGTTTACTTTAACGATCAAAAGAAAAAAACTTCATGAAGAAAAACATCTCAATCTGGTGATGTTGTGGCATGCTCTGGGGACATGGCAACTTAGGGAAGGCAGATGTCATAATGATATCAACCTTCCCAAGTCTTCTTCTGCCTAGCAGAATGAGCTAGATGGGCTAAAAAAAAAAGCCTGTCGGGTCACCTAGTTATTTACTTTGAATGGATGATGCCAAAAGAGTCACGAAGGAGAACATAAAAATGCCATATATCAGTCTTTAGTGTGAGAAGCTGAATGCCATTGAGCCCCAGTTAAATATGTCCAACCAGGGCCACTACAGTGTCAATTATTAAAGCAATAAATGCAAATTGTACACATATTAAGAAAATCTAAAAGGCCAACACTGTTTTGGTTTATAGTGGATAGTGTGGGAAATGACTGAAAATGCTGCCTTTGTTCCTAATGAACAATGCCCAATGTTCTAAAATGATCATATATCTAATAATACTTAACATACAGTATATATCATCAAATTAGAAACATTTTTGCAAATATTCTGTCTTATTGTTCTTGTTATTCTGTACAGTCATGGACATTTATTTCAGAAAACGAACATATCCAAGAATAATGTTGCATTACAAATTCTTTGGTATTGTTATGTTTATTATTGATGTATTCCACACAAAACATCATAATGGCCTGGACATAATTAATGGCACCTTTAACTTAATACTTGGTACCACACCCTTTGAATCCTTTCTATTTTGTCCACCTTGACAAAGCTTAGCTATAGTGCTAATGTTGGGTACAGTGGACACAGGAACATGAAGATCTATGGAGATGACTTTATAGCCTTGGAGCTGTCCATGCTTTTCTAACATTTTGTTTCTTAGATCCTCAGACACCTGTTTGCTTCTCTTTCTTTTTTCCATACTCAGTGTGGTACTGTAAGGGTCCTATCTAGCACACCTGAGTAGGAGGACACCAGGCTGGAAGGTGGAGTCCAGTGGCAAGGGACGCAGAAGTGGGATTACAGGCAGAGAGACAAGGCGGGCGGCAAGCTGAGAAGTGAGACAATCCGATGCACGAGATGAAGCTAGATCAGAGCTCAAGAGCACAATAATCAGCAAAGGGCCTGGTGCAAGGAGCTGGATATAAATAGAGGAAGTAGCAGGTGCAGGAGATCATGGCAATTAGCAAGGCAAGGCTGGAGCAAGCGAGATGAATGAGTTTAGTAGCAAGGAAAGTCCAGGAGGGCAGACAGCCTAGTGGGCACGCTATCACCCGGAATGCTGCTGGTCACAGGTTCGAGACCTGACAGTTACGCACAGGCAAACGAAAACAAAATGTCCATATTGGTTTCAAGTGGGAATATCCTTATTGTCAACACCTGTTTATTGTTACGGTGAGTTGAATTATCAATAAAAGGAGCTTTGCTTGAGACTATATTTTTGTCCAGGACATTTTGTATGAAATTTCTCAGAATTTGGCTTTTACCTCTACTTTTTGTTCTTCCAGTGCCAACAAAATAAATAAACATGACACTACTAAAGTATTTGGAAGTGCAAGTCATTTCTGGGATATGTGATTATTTTCCTGACATAAATGCACAGTATTTTTGGGCATGACTTCAGTAAGAAAATAAAGGGTATTACTTATAATGCAAACATTCTCCATCAATCCTAACACAGAACAAAATTTTACAACAGTGGTGTTAAACTCTGGGTAATTGAGGGATGGAATTTGACATCTGTGCTCTATTACATCTTCAAGTGGACCTTAACTTACATTAGTATCGGCTTGTTTCCACTACATCTTTTTCCCTGTATTTAGCGCTCGGACAGAACCCGACCAATTCGTTTTAAAGGTACGAGTTCAACTTCTGCGTTAACAAAGTGGTACACCTGTGTTGTCATTACGGCAATGCAATGAGTATCAATGGACACTGAAAATACCTATTTTTCCTATTGAAATTAATAAGGCACATTACCCCCAATGCATCAGTAATGCACCCTTTACAGCAAGCACACAGCAGGCAATGCATTGTTTGGGCTGCATGGACATGTCACGCTGTTGTGTCTATGCCACCCTTTGGAAACATCTGTGGAAATGAGGCCCTCTTCAACCATTGTGGAAAACAGACATCCATTCAGGTCCACACCCAAAGCCTTTCATATGTGGAACATTTTATTCTAAACCCCCTGCCAAGTACAAGTAGAACTTCAATACCTCCTTCACTAAAGGTAGAACGACATCCAATGTATGTACAATAAAGAGCAAACATGGAAAGATGCTCTTGATTGTAAGTGTGAACCAATATTCTATGTATCTTTTCATATTGTATTCCCAAGGATTAAAAATAATAGGTTAAAACAAAAAAAATAAAAGATAACATTTGCACACAGCTATATACAGTAAATCGTATGATTTCCTTGTTGTAACTAAGTGTTTTCCAATGTCCACAATTCTTCCTACTGGTGAGTAGGCAGGCATCCAAATAAAAGCAGTGTCAGCTATATTTCAGCTCTAAGGGTAAGCCAGGAAAATGGTCTTAGTAATCATCAGGTTTTTGCTCACCCAAGAGCAATGAGGTTGTCTGGTAGATTTTAGGAACCACCTTTTCTGCCTGAACAATGCCTGTATAGATTGGGTGCTTGAGGACAACAACATCTGATTTCCTGGTGATTATACAGTTGATGGGTTTTCTCTACTTTCTTTCAGGTTGGAAAGTCCTCTTGGTCTTCTTCATAACCATTTGTTGTAGAGCACCTAAATATGCTAAGTTTTTGGCGATATTCTTTAGACCCTAGGTGCCCAACCTGTGGCCCGGGGGCCGCATGTGGCCCTTTGGGCGTTGTTCGGCGGCCCCCCTTGGTCCACCACATGTGGACCCCAAAATCTAACTGTTAATACATAGGGCATAGCAATTTAGCTGTAAAGAGGTCACACACTGACCCAGCTTTCCTAACCAACCTTGGGTGGTCCTACATCAGTAACATTGTCAATGTTGATCGGGGAAACCAGGTCTACATGTGAGCGCTGCACCCAGGGGCAGGAGGCGGGGTGGGTGCTGTTGGGTTTTGACTGCCTGTCGGGATCTGGTCCACCACCTGCTGAGATATGGTGACGGGGGGAGGGTCTGGATAGATGTTATGTGCGGCCCTTAAATGATGCCAAGGGCCGCACTTATGGCCCTACATATCAAGTCAGTTGCCCACCACTGCTTTAGACAAACATTATTTGTTTGTATGTCTTACTGAAGGCCATTTAAAAAAAAAAGAACCATTAACAAAACACATTTTTGTATCAAAAAATAGACTGGCAAAGTTAACCATTGTAAGTCCTCCACTCACGGTCTACCTTGAGATATCTCTTTCTGGTCATCTTTGAAATGTGAAGTGATAAATTCATTATGTATGCCATTGACCAGCTGAAGCTTTTTTTTGTGGAAAGTGAATACACAAACTTCAACAAAAGTGGACTGGATTAGCCAAAGTGGATTAACAGATTTGGGTCTTTGAGTTTACCGAAGGATGTGACAATTGGCTTGGATGAACCTATTGAAGTTCTACAACAGCGGCTGAATTTTTTACCTATTCACAGTGTGTTTTACCATTGCTGATATGATTTTTTAGTTGTCTACGGGTATTTTGAAGAACCAGATTTTAATAAAGTGCTAAAAATGCTTGAGAATTGTTGATAAAAGTAAATTACATTGCTATGACCAAGAAAGGCAAGACGGAGAAAAAGCTAAGACGGTGAAAACTTTTCTTTTTGGTACGGCTTGGATATTTCAAACAAGGATGAAAAGATCTAAAGCATTTCCTCCTAGCTGCGGAGTAGAGGGAGGCTCCAACATGCTGCTTTCTATCAAGCCATTCATCTCGTGGGGAGAAACAGCGGTGTGTCCGCCTTACTTCTAAAGTTCGCAAAAATAAAATAATTTATTTAGTTTCCAAATCTCCTTTTTTTTTTTATTTTACGGGCCATATGAACAGGGACATGATCTAGCTCTTTCTTCTTGAGCGACATTTTCTGGAAAAATGGGTCACACAGCAGGAACTCTAGATAATATGGTGCACAACACAGGAGTCGCTTAAGCTTCCAGCAGGTCTGCTGCCTCAGTGTTTCTGCCTCTTGATTTTTCTTCCCCTAAAGAGTAAAACCGCGTAAAAGAAAAAATAAAAGAGGCGAAACAAACATCAGCCATTTCTCCTCAAGCTCTTTGATCTGTACCAGATTTTCATTTAAATATCATAAAGACCTTTTGAAAATATCTGCCTTCAGATGTTCCGAATAATGAGATTTGAAGGAGTATGATGAGTCCAAGCGCCCTGTTCGCTTCTTTTAAACACACATTGACATTCTGTTGTATTGTCGCCGCGTTCAAGAACCCATCGAAAAAAAAAAAAGAAGGGAGGGGTGTGAAGAATGGGAAGAAAATATCAAACTATATAAGAGCCCAGCTGGAAAGCTTTTCCAATGCTGTTTTGCAAAATTTTATCTGAAGGGCCTACAAAGAAAATTTATTGTCGGATCCAAGAGAAACGCTCTGTAGCGAAATGTGTGCTGTCATTTATTATGACGCCTTTGTTTTGAAAGGAGACGGAGTGCCAAAGAATAAAGCTAGCATGGTTGGAACAAAAAAGATTAAAAAAAATTAAACTAAAAAGGAAAAAAACACATATATTGAGGCACAATGAACGGCGTTACATTAGGCGTCACGGTTTCTTTTCTCACCTGCTCCTGCTGCATTTGTCTCCAGCTCCATTTTTCGCAGTCCGCCATGTTTGGGCGCAGCCATTGTCAGCTGTCCAGGGCAGCTTCACTACACTATTCAAATCTATTTGGCTTTTTTTTTCCCTTGGTGCTAGAATGAGGCTGAACATGTGAATCTACTTAATATTGCAGGACTGGTTCTACACCAGGATTGGCTGTGGCAAGGACCAGATGATGGTCCCTAGAATCCGCCTGTTACTATGACAACCAATCCTTCAGACACTAATCTTTATAATTGCAGTAAAAACATAAAGCTTTTTCTTGTGAATGAATATATATTTCCTAAAGAGACAGACAAAGACACTGGGTAACGTCTTAATGATTTCTATGAACAGTGGTGATAGATAGATAGATAGATAGATAGATAGATAGATAGATAGATAGATAGATAGATAGATAGATAGATAGATAGATAGATAGATAGATAGATAGATAGATAGATAGATAGATAGATAGATAGATAGATAGATAGATAGATAGATAGATAGATAGATAGATAGATAGATAGATAGATAGATAGATAGATAGATAGATAGATGATAAATATTGAAATGTAATCACTTTGAACTGTAGTTAAGGTTTGTATTCTAAATGTTGTTAAAGTATGTAAGTAGTAACTGGTTCCTGTTTTTATATACAAATTCTAATCATTAATTGTTTTTGATCTTAAAATATTAGGGGTTTAGGGGACACTGCTATTAATCGTTGAATTTA
This sequence comes from Ptychadena robeensis, assembly GCA_036250615.1. Lineage (NCBI taxonomy): Eukaryota > Metazoa > Chordata > Amphibia > Anura > Ptychadenidae > Ptychadena > Ptychadena robeensis. The sequence continues at coordinate 61,160,924 of CM070039.1, forward strand.
GGCATCTTATTCACTTCTATGGTTACAGGTGTATAAAACCATCACTTTGGCATGCAGTTGGCTTATACAAACATTTGTGATAGAATAGGTTGCTCTCAAGAGCCCAGTGACTCCCAGTATCATAATGTGATAAGATGCCACCTTCTTAACTTAATTCTTGTTATTGCCTTGCTTTTTAGTATTGCAAGAGCTTTTGTTAGTAGTATAATAATGAAGTGGAAGCAGTTGAGAACCAAAGCACCTCAGCCATGAAGTGGTAGCCTTGTAAAGTCACATAGCAGGGTCAGAGTATTCTTAGGTGCGCATTTCATAAAATATTCATATATTCATATATCAATATTTTGTTTTTTGAGGCGAGAGCTACAGACCTCCCAACTTCATATGGCCATCAGATAAGTTCAAGAACTGTGCACAGAAAATTTCACAGAATGGGTTTCCATGGCCCAGCAGCTGCAACCAACCAAAAAATCCCCAAGTACACTGTATAATGGCAGATGCAGTGGAGTAAAATTCATCATCACTGGACTCTAGAGCAGAAGAGATGAGTTCTCTAAAGTAATGAATCACAGTCCTCTGTTAACCTAATGGGTGGATGTCTGGGTTTGGCAGATGCCAGGAAAACAGTATGGTGTGCAGTTGCTTCTCAGGGGTTGTGCTTGGCTTCTTGGTTTTCATGAAAGCAATCTTTTATCATACCAAAACATTTTGCACAATCTTTCTCACAACTTTGTGGAAACAGACTGGGGATTTGCCATTCCAAACATAAGTTAGAGAGGAGACTGCAAGCTAGACCTTCTAGACCAGCATAGGATTCTGACCTGACAAATGCTCTTTTAGAATTCATATTAACACTTAAACACTTGTGACAAGCTTTCTCAGAAGCTGTTATAGTTTTTCTTTAAAGTTAATTTGTGTGTAAAGGCAGATGTCCCAATATTTTTGCCAATATACTTCTACACACCTTTATCTTCATAACTAGAAAGGAATCACAATTTAGAAATTGATTTGCATTGATTGTGGTGGTACCATTTATCGATTGTAGATTGACATTTTATCAAAAAATTATCAAACAAATGTTGATGCATTGTGTTGACACTAGATGTGAGTCTTGTCTAGTAAGCCAACTCCTATATACAGATTGGGTGCAGTCTTTAAAAAAGATAAGTTTATAAATTATATAAAAAATAGACCATGACCAGTTTAGCTTTTCTCTGTATGAGCAACTCACATGCCTCACCTTAAATTGAACAATTTACCTGAGGTGTCTACACATTAAACAGCTTTCTTCTGGACAAAAAACAAATACCAGATAAACTTTTATAGTAACTGTTTTTGGTCTGGGTCCTATCCATGTCATATCCTATTAGATGGGGAAAACATTGACATTTTCACAGAAAGTTGAATTTTCACTGCAACTTTTTCTCTACTTAAAAATATAAAATTTTCTAAAAACAAATGAAGAGAATGTAATCCCACACCCCATGGAATGAGTATAGAGGTAACAAAAATTATAAAATTGCTAATGAAAAAATTCATTTAAAAACAATGTCCTCCACTGTAATCGATTCTGTGCTATTGTTCCTTGAAGTCCGCGCTGGATGGAGTACAGGTCCTGGGCCAGGCCTCAGCAGAAGCACTTGCAGTAGCATTGGAAAAATTTTTTCCCACACTATTGTGCTTGCACAAAAGCTTACTGTTTTTTGATATTTTGATATTTGCAAGCTGATACTAGGCTTCTGCTCAGCCCTGGCCCGGGACCTGTAGCACATCAGAACCAGAAAAAGCGGTCTATTTGTTTTATTTCTAGGACTTTGATTTAAGCTTTTAGGGATGTAGACCTCTATACTCATTATATAATTTTTTTATGAAAAAATGCTGTAATAATTTGTGTATTTTTAACATATAAACATTTTTAAATAGAGATTTAACTTGGAATTGAAATTTTGCCAGGTTGGTAGAAATTTCATAGTAGAAACAGATTTCAACCCGGGTTGCTGAAATTTTTTAAGAATTAAATGCTGCAGATTCGATAATATATATTCTATGGAAAAGGCCAGCCAACTGCAGTGATGAGCCAACAAAGAGAAACCTGTCAGGGCCAGCAGATACCAGTGTGGCTTGGGTTTGGCTTAGGCATGCACCATTTCCGCATTTCATGCCATCATTGCTGTGTAGTCCAGCTGGCCAGGAGAATTGCACCATTATAACCTTTGGTATTACCACATATTGTCACCGCAGCTTGGAAAGTGTTCTCCAATCCATGACAGATTTTATGGACCTATGTTTTGTTTTTGAGCACTGCCCTGACCCTGCTTAGACACAAATGTAATTCTTCCTGCCCCTTCTAAATGCCTCATTTAGACTCTGACCCCTGTTTTGTACCCGGTGATCCTCGATCAGCACGATCTGCTGCCAGTCCTGACTTTGCTTTGGACCTGACAACATTCCTGTCAGATCCTATGCAGTACTTTTTTTTTAACTGCCATGGTTGCCATAAGCAACTACCTGGCCTGGTTGGTTTGTTGTGCTCTTGGTCCTTTGTCCGTCCCTGTTCCCAGATGGCATCCTTTGTAAACATGGGGGAAACCAAGTGCTGGGATGGAGCAACTAACCTCCTTTAGCGGAGTGTGGCGGAGATGGAAGGACAAATGTCTGGGCTGCATAACACAGAGTGAGGGCATCACAAAACCTTACTAGCATGTAAGTAGTGAAGTAAATCCCATTATTCCTTAGGAACATTCAGGCTTCAAGGTTCAAGTAGGGCTGATTTCTGCAGTGAAATTAACTACTAGACATTTTAGGATCATGGATTTGCTCTGAAAACAGAATTAAATATGTAAACATTCCATTTTTGATAACTCATCAATTGGCCTCATTTGTGCCCAGTATGATGGCTATGTGTAGCTTTTATTGCACCATAACTCAGGAAGCTGTATTGCATTCTAGATCCCAGAGAGCAATAGTATCTTTCCTGAAAATGCATAGATAGAAATCACGTTCCCAGCAGCATGCAGCCAGAATATTAGTGTTACAAATTTATCCGTGTCACGCTGGAAAGGTAGTTGTCGCCTGGATATCGCTTACAGCAACAGAATGGCTAAACCTAGAATGAATTTTAAGCAGCATCACAAATGAAGTGTGAGAGGCTAAAAGTTAACAATAACAGGGTTTCAAGTAAATAACCCCTCAGGAGCAGCATCTGAACTGCAGAGAATGTTAAATTATGATTGCCTAGGGTTGGGTCTCTCCTGACTGCTGCAAAGCATATTTCTCTGGGACTAGTTAACGCAAAGCATGGTCTTCGGCAGATTTTACCCTTAGTTCCTTTGTGGTAAGCACTTAGCCCTATTCTGTGTACAAATATGACATTTTTAGCACCGGAGCTGGTTGAAATATAATTATTCACTTTAGGGGAGCTGCCCATAAAACCTATATTTTATTTGGAGTGTGGTTTAGTGTTGTAGGAGATGTTATAGGTAAATATCAAGTCCTGGGAGAGAAGGTTCACATTTGTGCAGACATAGTACATTACATAAAATACAGTTTCAGAAAACAAAAGTTAATAAAAGGATTTAGGAATACTGGTTAGTTCTAAGCCATGCAGCTACAGTTAAAAACAAACAACAACATATCTTAAGGAAAATAAAATGCCATAGCAATATGGTATTCTGTGCAAATCACTTTATATTGGTTTTTGGACAGGCCTTGGTAAGAAAGACATAAAACTTTGAAGGAAGGCAAAATAGAGAAATGAATAGAAGACAGGACAAAAGAGACAGGATGTATCACATGCTTAAGGGGAAGGTAAATTTACTCTGTATTGGAAGCCTGCCTATTTTCCCAGAAATTTCAATATTTCAAGTGCCTAGATTTTTCTATGTTGGAGAGAATGGAGAATGGTTAAAGCCTCTGTCAGTTTCTTTTCCTCTCTGTGTTGTGCTATAAGGTACCGTAGCTTTTTATTTACTTCATGTCCTATAACATCAAAAGAAGGATGGTTTCAGGATGGCTGATACATGGCAGCTGCCCTGAAAGCACAAACTCTCTGCTGTGTTGTCAATCACCAACAAGGGCCCCAAGGTTATCTTATCTCTATGGGTGACTGCCCAAAAAAACACCCAGTGAACACTTTATGTTGTGTCTGTGGGATGGTTGAACTATGTATTCCCAACCGAGCATCTCAATGAAGCTTTATCCCCATACCATTGGAATGTAGGAAATTATGTACAAAGGATGAGAGGACATATGGATTAGTAGATTTTGCAAGGGTTTTGCAGAAGACGTGGGTACATTTTGAATGGAGTGGTGACAACCCATACTAGGTTTTTGTTTTGTAAAATAGACAAATTGAATAAATAAAACTTTAACTTTAATTAAAAATATAATTAATATTTTCTAAGTCAGGCAATGTTAATAGTGATTAGTCATGAAGCTGACACAGCCTTTGCCCTGCATTTAATGTTGAGAACTAGCTCTTCTATATTCTACACCAGCTGTACTGTTCCTTCTATTAGCTGCTTATTAATAGCCTTGGCCCATTGTGAATTTTAAGATGTAGTCTATGAATAACCTGCTCTATATTCTTCATGGGGTTCTTCCCAGTCCTCAAAAAGGTTACACAGAGCGTGTAAATAGTGTACGCAGAGAAGGTCCAATAACGGAAGTTGATCCTTCCTTCCTCTATCACCCCTGATCGAATTTCCAAAGAGATGCCAACCTAAAAATAGCCCCTTTGGACATGACACATGTTATAATCTTCTAAAACTTCCTGTGTTACTTTAATTGCTACTCTGGGGACACAGGGATTACTGAGGGCAATGACTGATGAGCAGATGCTTATATGACACACAGAAAATCTGCTACCAAGACATTGAGAATACAGGATACTTTACAGCAGAGTTGGTATGTTCAATTAAGCAACAGCTCTGGCTACTTTTCAATTTTAACCATTCCATATTTGAAATTTGCCTGTTATGTTTTTTTTGTATCCCAAACCCATTTTTTCCAATTTTCAGTCAGTGGAATGATTAGTTTTAGCATTTACACTTGCTGTCCTTAAGAACCAGCAGGTTCTTAAGTGTAAGGATTTCTCCATAGTATAGGAAACTCCATCTTGACCCACTTGTGGAAGAAATGTCCCCATTGACAGATTTTTTTTTTTTCTGGTTGTGGTCCCTTATATTACAATACAATGTGTCATGTACTACAGCAAGTGAGTTATTTTTAGCAAAGCACATCAGTTTAATTTATAGTTCTTTGGCTAGTCATGTTTTGCCCTACACACAAAGCAACAATAAGACATGATCCAATTACCTCAACTACCCGGTCAGAGGAATACAACTTTATCAGCTCCTCAAATTGATCACATGCTTTTTTATAAACAAAGCTCCTTTTAAACCTAATGATAATCATCCAGCAAAGAGTTTATCTGTAATGATGTACCTGGGCACAATTACCAGATATCACTTACTATGAAAGTTCGGTACAGATGAATAAAACAGGAAACGAGGTCAGGGACAATCTGAAATTAGGGTAGGCAGAGTTCAAGCAATGTCAGAAATCTGTTAACAATGACATGTCCCAGGACACTAGAAAGACAAGTAAACACAGGAGCACACTCAAGCACACATAATGGGTGGAATACCCAATCATGCTGTTTGGGGATGCCGTTGGCTGAACAGTAGATTCATTCCTGCTCTGTTCACCTCTGATGATGAGATAATGTAATTATTTCCCCTATTCGAATTAGTATGCCATTTGTTATGTCAGTGAATTTTCAACAGGCTTGAGATGTGCTGTCACCTGGGCATCTAATACTTAAAAATATCACGGGAATTAGTAAAGGTTGGTAGCAGCAGACAGTTGAGATGCCTGGTAAATTAAATTGTTACTTTGCCCTGAGTTTTATAATAATATTGGAAAAAGGGTCTTCATACTTACCATAATTTTCTTTTCCTGACTGGCTGCATGTCAGCCCACCTGTGGGTAGCTCCTCCCCTCCACCCTATAGGACCTAGTAACTATAAAGTCTTGGATCCAGGCAGGATATGGTGTTCAAATAACTAGACCCTCAACTGGGTGGGAATGCTGCAGCCAGTCAGCAAAGGAAAATTACAGTAAGTATAAAGACAATTTTCTGTCCAAATGAAACTGTAGACAAAGCTCCCTGGTCAATCTGATAATGTGAGATAAAAGTATGATCTGATGACCAAAAAGCTTCCCTACAAATTGTCTCAAGATGTACTCTGTGGTTTGCCACCCAGGAGGAGGATAGTCTTTGAGTAGAATGTAACTCCCCCAGGAGCTGATAGACCACTAGTAGAGTAAGCAAACAATATTATTTTTACAAGCCAGGAGGCAGGCACACGACTTGAAGCCTTGTTCCCCTTATTACGCCCTGATGGAATGATGAATTCATTGGATAACCGGAACAATGAGGTAGCCTCTAGGTAAGTCTGCGGACAAGAGCCTACATCAAGAAGACTGCCACCAGGTGTAGCATTACAAGAGTATGTGGGTAGCACAATGTCCAATATCTGTTGTGAGAACCACACTGACTGTGTAGAAACAGATAAATAGTGGGGAAGTCTGAAGAGCTGCCAACTCTGGAACCTTACCTGCCGAAGTGACTTCTATACGAAAACACTATCCTTAACATGAGAAGCCACAGTGAGGGAAGGTCTGAAGAGAGGTAGTCTAGTACCAGCAGGAGGTCCCATTGAATAAAGTGAATCCGACAAGGTGGGTGGAGTCTGATCACAGCTCTCATGAACTGGAGAATCAGGGGATCCACCTCACCTTTGTAAAGGCTGACAATGCTGAAACAGGATACTATGAACATATTCATTCATGGCTGGAGGATTTTCAGGATGTTTTGAACTTGAGGCAGGCTAGGATTGCCAGGGCAACCAGAGAAAAAGGATGAGAATTTTTCCCATACTTGTGCATATGTGGTATTAGTAGTAGATGTTTTTGCTTGAAGCAAGGTTGTAGTTACCTTGTTGGATCAATCTAATGAATGGAGCCATCGCCTTTTAATTTCAATGCCATGAGGCGCATGTGAGATCAGGGTGCAGGAAGCCATCCTGTGTTAAGAAGTCCGGTCTCTGAGGTAGAGCAAATGAAGGGCACAGATTAATTTAAAGCAGGAGAGGGTACCATGACCTCCGAGGCCAGTGTGTTAGTACAGCCAGCACCAGACAGGATTCTCCCCAGAGTCGAAGGAGGAATCTGGCATTGAGTAAATTCGTTGGAACGCTTAGTCAATTCTCAACAGCCACAGAGTGCTCAATACATCTACCTCTGATGCTTCCGGTTATGGGTACCTGGAATAAAACGCTTCCACCGATTCTTCTTGGACGTGAAAAAGGCCACCTGGGGAAGGAATAACCAATGGATGAGTAGTCTGAGCACAGGGGGGGGGGGTAAGCTCAACTCCTTGTGCTCCGTAAAACGGCTAGACAACAAATCTGCTTGAACATTTTGAACTCCTGGTATGAAAAGTACAGTGATAATCTCTGAAAAGGCTTGGTCCCATTTGATGATCGGTGCCACTTAGT
>CM070039.1:61194263-61207972 GCA_036250615.1 Ptychadena robeensis
TGTGGGATGTGGTCCTCTGTGCTGATCTGATGATCGATCTCCACCACCAACGTGCCCGATTGGCCTTGAATCAATCTGACAGAACCAACATGTTGGTTCTCTGTCTGATCCGATTCTGGGCCCCTGATCAATCGGATGCGATCGATCGGACAAGGTGGGCTGCACACGATTCCGGCACGATCGATTCGCGTGCACGCGCCCGGAATCGATCGTGCCGGAATCCGGTCGGAATCCGACCCGTGTATGGGGGCCTTTAGGATAGCTAGGATAGGTCTTACCACCATTGAAGACTTGATTATATCTGATCATGCCCCAGTGACACTTACCTTGACGGCACAACTGACTCCTAAGAGGGCTCCGTCATGGCGCTGCCCAACTTTCCTATTACAGGACAAAAAATTTCATGCATTCCTTATGCAGTCTTGGGAAGAGTATGCTCTCAATAACAAGGAACACACCTCGAACCCTACACTGTTCTGGGAGGCGGGTAAAGCGGTGTTGCGCGGCAAGATTATATCGTACGCCTCCTAACAAAAACGACTTTCCCGTGATAAATTTGTGGCGGCGGGGAAATTGCTGAGGGACGCACAGAAGGCCCTGAGCGCCTGCCCAACATCCCCTAATAGAGCTGCTTGTTATATGGCCAAAAAAGAATTTGATTTATGGCTGCACCGCAAGGAACTTATCGTGGAGGCGCATGTGAAATTAAGGTATCACAGGTATGGGAACAAAGCGGGTCGCCTGCTCGCAAACCTAGTCAGAGACAGACCCTCCCGCCCTCAAATTACGTGCATCAGGGACGCTAAGGGAGTTCTACAAACCGAACCTAAACTGATTAATTTGGCATTCCAATAATTTTACGAAAATTTATATCAAAAGTCTGAGGAGGCGCAGGAGGTTGGTCAGTCATTCCTTGAAGGTATTACCCTCCCCACACTTACTATAGACCAGTTGGAGGCCCTAAATGCCCCGATTAGTCTGACGGAAGTTATGTTAGCTATTAAAGCCCTACCAAACTCTAAATCCCCGGGACCTGATGGACTACCGGGTAAATTCTCCAGCCGTCCATGGGTGACCATTTGCACAATCTATTCAATACCGTATGGGAGGGAGGCCACTATTTTCCAACTGCCTTCGAGGCCCATATAACAGTCTTACCTAAACCCGGCAAAGACCCAGTGGAAACAGGGTCATACCGACCTATTTCACTATTGAACGTGGACGCCAAGCTGTTCTCGAAAATTGTGGCGGACAGACTGGCGGACATAATCCCTACTGTCACACACCCCTCTCAGGCGGGATTCGTCAGGGGCAGGTCGGCGGTGTCCAACATACGGAAAGTGCTTACGGCATTGGAATATGCCAAGTCCCATCCGGAAATGGACATTGCCATACTTTCCTTGGACGCCGAAAAGGCGTTTGACAATGTCAGTCTCCAGTGGCTATTCCAAGTCTTGCGCCGAATGGGTTTTGAAGGCCCGTTTCTGCATTTTCTGGCGCAAGTGTACTCAAAACCGACGGCCAGCGTCGGGGCGGCGGGACTATTGTCGCTAGCTTTCCGACTACACAAGGGTACTCGGCAGGGGTGCCCTCTATCACCCCTGTTGTTCAATCTAGCCCTGGAGCCTTTGTCCAGACGCCTTCTCGGGTCTACTCAATATAAAGGTCTGCCGATTGGAAGGGAATCCCTTCGATTGGCAATGTTTGCAGATGATATACTGGTGTTCACAGCCGATCCTGCCCAGGACTTGCCATACTTACAATCCCTGCTACAGTTATATGGTCAGTTTTCTGGTCTACGCATCAATTATGCTAAGAGTGAGATACTCCCTTTGACAACCTTGAGAAAAACGACATGGACTGAGACTACCCCATTCCCGCTGGCTAAGGGTCACATCAAATACTTAGGCATCCGTATAGGTAGCAATCCCTCCTCTTTATACCATCTAAATTTTTCCCCCATATTTACAGCCATAGAAAAGCAATTGACTATGTGGCATTCTTTGCCCCTTTCATTGGCGGGACGGGTACACCTCATAAAAATGTATATTTTCCCCAGGCTACTCTATCCCATGCAGACTATTCCACTACTGCTGGGTCATAAGGACGTCATACAACTGCAACGGGTGTTTACTAAATTCATTTGGCGAGGTGGCAAGGCCAGAATAGCCTATCGAACCCTGACATTACCGAAAGCAAGAGGAGGTATGGCTATACCTGACATACGCCTTTACAACTTGGCATGCTTACTCAGACACGTATCGGATTGGATCAGAGGGTCTTCGGTATACTCCAATAATGCCCTAGAATCTGCCATGACGTTACCATGGGCACTGGTGCCTATACCTCACTGACCCCCGGCGCGTTTACCTGTGAGTCTTAAACATAACACACTGATTCGGGACACAGTGGTGGCATGGAGAGAAGTAAGGAAATTACTCCATATACCGTCTACCATGTCAAAACTCTTTACACTAGAGGGCAACTACCTCACATCACTGGGGTGCCCCACAGGGGTGTATAGACAGTGGGCGAAAGGGGGTCTTCAAAAAATGGAACAATTTTTCCACAAGGAACTTTATACCCTCATCCCATTTCCGGAGTTATGCACTGAGTACAATATACCCGCAACGCACTATTTACACTATCGACAGTTGGTCAGCCATTGGAAGTCCCTGCACCTTTCCCCGGAGGTGGCATTTAAGGAGAACCCCCTAGACAACTTACTGAAGAGGGATGGTGTCTCTATATCCGCAGTATACCAATTCCTGATCACTAGAGTGCGGTGTACAGCGTTCGAAGAGCATACGACTACATGGGCCAGAGACTTCCCGGGCATTGACTTTAATGACCACATTCTGCCGGGCTATTTGTCAGTAGCTAAATTAATAACATGTGAAATCTGGAAGGAAACCCAATTTAAAATAGCACATCACGCCTATATGGGTTTTTACCCATTGAAGGTATTAGACAAAGAACATATTATATCTGATGGCTGCTGTCCGAAATGCGGGTTGTATAAAGCTAACATTACACACTGCCTGTGGTTATGTCCAGTTATTGAGACTTTCTGGTCAGAGGTACTCGCATATATACACAACATTAGTGGGGAAGTAGTCGTGAGAGAACCCTGGCTCCTCCTGTTTGCATGTCTGGACAAGACATTACAAACTAGTATACGGTCCTCCTTATCCCAGTGGGCGCAAATTTGCTTACTAGCGGCCAGGAGATGCATTTTGAGGCAATGGCTATCTGCTGTACCTCCCAACACTGAATTCCTCAAAAATACATTAAAAGATCTTTTCCATATTGAGAGGCTGGCGGCGGATGACATGGGGGACAAACATGTGACTAAGTTCTTTCGTAGATGGAGGAAATTCCTGCAGCGTACATTACCGCAGCAAGAGATACAGCAAGTAATGCTAAGGTTCAGACACTCCACATGGTATGCCACAAATGACCTCCACAACACCTTAGGACCTTTGAAAATAGGGGAGGACGGAATAAGGGGACAATAAACAATAGGAAGGTGTGACATGGACACTTTACGTGAGGGTGAGCCACAACAGCAATAGGTTGGTTAGTGTGTTTTTATTATTGTTTGTATGTTTTTTCTTTTTTTGTTGTTTTCTTATTTTGTATGTTAATATTGGATATGTTGCATTGAGATGTCTGGAGGACGATAACCTAGGAATGGATATTTATGTACTACAGGATCTTACAAGGGAAAACAGAAAGTCACTTACGTTTAAAGACATCCATTCTTGTTCAATATATGGTACCTGCTGTATTTTGCACCATATCGGTTACTTTAATGTTGTGAAAAATTTTCAATAAAAAATATTAAAATATAAAAAAAAAAAAATCCCCGAAACTTGGGGTTCTAGGCAGCCCCTGCACTCCCACGCGCTTAGGGAGTACCCCATCCATAAAACATACACATTTTTATGAATGGCACTAGAAGTGCCAATAATAGGGAGGAATACAGTAAAAAAAACTCAAAAACGTACCTGTAATGACCATTTTAACAAGATTACCACACAGCTCTCCTCCCTTCCTGGTTCGCTGAAGGCAACACATGAAACTGGGGGTGCAATATCGCGGGTGGCCACTGGGGGGCGTTCAGTGATCTTCTATGGGAATTTTTAAAGTAGATCACTGCTTCCTGTAACGTGCTGCCTATTTCTGCCTTAAATGAACCAGGAAGTGAGAAGAGCTGTTGGATAATCTTAAATTGCTCATTACAGGTAAGTTTTTTTTCTTTTCACTGCATTCCTCCCTATTATTGGCACTTCTAGTGCCATTCATGAAAACATAGATTCCTGGTGGTAGGTCCGCTTTTAGTCTATGGTGCCCTTTTGGTACAGAAATCTGGACCTCCGCAGAGCGCTAGGGAGGTTAAATGACTATAATGTCATCCTAATGACTTTCGTGTTTCTAGGCTGGCTGTATTTGCATGCAGACCATCCCTGATAAATGCTGAAATCCAATAGATGAAAAGGATGGGCAATGTACTGTGAGAATAGGGAAGAAAAAGCTTGATAATAGATGTCCCAAAACCAAGAAATAAAGTAGGTGCTATCTGTTGTGTAGCGGCCAATGCACACTGTGAGATGCTAGCAGTGCACAGACAAAGTCACTTTAGTAAAGGAGGGAGGCTTATATGTAAGTAAGGACTAAAGTCCTTACCTGTCCTGCCTTAAAGTATTCTCTCCTAGAACTGCCATGAGAGTAACAAGGGCCGGAACGACAGGTACATCCTGCATTATGGTCTCCATTGCGCCTTTACCAACTCCATTCTATAGGCTTTCTGCATCCTTGTCTAGGTCTGGCAACCTCAGCAAGGTGACTTTTTTCATTAAAATGTATGAACTTTGCAATCACCTGCTGATGGACAGTGGAGCCCACAAGACAATTCCCCACATGTCATTAGCGCTAATGAGGGCACAATGTCACATCCACCAGGGAGAAGGCAGACGAGCAGCTGAAATTGCGGATTTCGTGTAACGACCCCTGATAATGTCACATGCCATATTGTTAAAACACTCATTAGGCAAATGTGACCTTAAAACCTTGTCTGTTTGTTTCACAATTTAAATTGCAATTAACTCTGCTAATTAGTTACCTTTTTTTTTTGTTTACAAGTGGCAAACCTGTGTTGGTCACCATGGCAAAAAAAAAAATTAACAGCACAAAAGTAGATTTTGACACATTTCAAACTGTTCTCCCATTAGCCCATCTTTCTTTGAAAAAGAGATAGGGTAAAACCTGTCTTCCTTTTAGTAAAATAAAATACGAACATTTTTCCAAAGTGTCATGTTCTAGTCTTATCACCTCGTCTTATGTCAAAACTTGTACAAAATTCAACCGACAATGCTTCATAAGGCGGGAGGTTGTCTTATATCTATCTATGGCTTTCTCAAACATCTAAAAGCTCAATGATAACACTTCAACCTTTAAATTTAGGCGGCCATGCACTTTTCCATTTTCCATGGATAGTGATCATTTAAATTTGATTGCCAAGCACCTTTTACATCTTGTATTATTAATTCTTAAGAAAGTTGTTTCATTTCTCATGTAGGCTATACATTAAAGCTTAACCCTTCTACCCTTCTGCAGCATTATCTCAAAGAATAGATCATAAGACACCATCTTCCACAAAAAGTTTTAGATATCTCATGCTCTTTCAGACTCCTCCATATATGCTGTTCCATCCCAGTTTAGCAATTTTTGGCGTTTGTCATCTAGGCTGTAAGCAAGCAATACACACATTAATATTTTCTAGATTTATGTTCAAGTCGTTGGTCTTGTGCAATTGCAAAATGTGCTGTCAGTCTAACATCGATCTAGTGTACTTCTACACAAAACACAAAGATATATTAACCCCTATATTTATTCCTGAATGGGCTAAAACCCAACAATAGTTTAAAAAGAAATAAAAAAAGATACCGTTTTTAAAAACCCACCAAACCTTTATATGTAATAATTCAATTATTACATAAAAGAATTTCATTCTGACATTACACATCATTAAATAAATACAGAACTAAAAATGCCCCCTTAACTTGTATTTGTAATAAATAAATATAAAAACCATATAAAAGCACATTCCTGAAAATAAATAAGAATAAAAGATACACATTTATAATACATTCATCCCATTGTTTTACATGTAATAATTAATAAATGATAACAAATACAAAGAAAAACGCCACCACATCTATTCAAATTGTAAACAACACATTTTATAACTATACACTATAAAGAAAATCAATGGGCCAATGTCCAGTTATAATCGATTCTACAATATTCCATATTCCTCTTTCTTCCAGCTTCATCTTTATTGTTCAAGTTCTTCTCTCTTCTGTCTTCTTCTTTATTCCTTTTTATTGGCCTGTCGAATTCGCTTCAATAGTTACAGTAGCATTTTTATAAAAAAAAACTTACATATTGAAGTTTGACTTTTTCTATTCCATCAGAAAGAAATCAAAATACCTAGAAAACCCCTCAGATAATGGTACAATCGATGGAAATTAACAGACATGGTCCATCACAGCTAGGTTGATTTTTTGTTAGATTTTCTACCACTTTTGGTCAATCTAAATAGCTAAGCAGAATTCAATTTCCTATAGATTATTCCGAAGGAAAATCAATCCATATATGGCTACCTTTACTTTGTTATGCCTTTCTGCACTCATTCATGACTTTCTGTGCAGTAGTCCCTAGGTTTGGTGCCATAAACCCTATAGTATCATTCCATAGTTGCATAAATGGTGTCCTGTGAGGTACAGGTTATGACACAGGAGGAGAAGAGGATCCTGCCCTTTCAGGCATACAATCTAAAAGCTTGCGGAACAGAGTATACAATAGGTAGAGGGGATGGGACTGGCAGGGGGGTGATGTTAGGAATGAGAAGATTGGAAGGCCAGAATAAAGAGAGGGGTTTTTCAAGGCTTTTTTAAAGAGCCAAGGGTAGGAGCAAGTCTAATGGGATGCCAGTTCCAGAGAGTAGAAGCGGCCCTAGAGTAATCTGAAGTCACACATGTGATGATGCTATGAGTGGGGATGTCAAAAGTAGGTCGCTGGATGAGCGGAGGGGGCGGTTTGTATTTCTGTACCAGTTTGGAAATGTCAGTAGGACAGGAGCTGTGGAGTGATTTAAAAGCATACTACATACAACTTTTAATTAGATTCTCTGGACAATTGGAAGCGAGGGCAGAAATCTGTAGAGAGGAGCAGCAGATGAGAAGCAGTTAGAGGAGTTAATGAGTCTAGCAGCGCCATTCATAATGGACTGAAGAAGTGACAGTCTAGTTAGAGGAAGACCGGAGAGGATGTTGCAGTAGTCAAGACGAGAAATAATGAGTGTATTAGGACATTGGTGGTTTCCGGGGATAGGAAGGGGGGTATCTTGCAGATGTTGCACAGATGAAAGTGGCAGGATCTAGCATTGTTCTAGTTGTGGGGAGTAAATGAGAGTGCAGAGTCGAAGGTGACACCAAGGCAGTATGCTTGTGGAATAATGGAGATGAATGAGTGGACCGGACCAATGGAGAGTGGGTCAGGTAGGACCGGGAACCGGGAAAGTGCAGAGTGATCTACAGTGTCGAAGAGAGATCCAGCAGAAGAAGCAGTGAAAAGTTGCCTTAGGCCTTGGCTCTGAGAAAGTCATTAACAACCTTAGTGATGGTTGTTTCAGGGGAGTAAGAAGATGGGAAGCTGGATTGGAGGGGGTCAAGGAGGCATTACACATTCAGATAGTCTGTGAATCTTTTGTAAGCAAGGTACTCAAGCAGTTTATAAGCAAATGGAAGAAGAGAGATTTTTTTGGTAGCTAGAGTGAAGGGGCAAGGGTGATAGAATGTGTCCGCAGGTATCAGGTCAAGTGGTGGAAGGAGAGGAACAGAGTAAGGAGGTAACTTCCTCCAGACTAATAGGGGAAAATTAGGTGAGCTAAGAGTTAATGGAGGATGGAATTGTAGAAGTGGGGGTAAATGAGATATCAAGTCTAATGGCGTCAATTTTGTCTTTGTCTTTCTGTCTTAAAATATGTGGTCAGGTGCTGGGCAGAGAAGGTGGCAGTGGGAGGAGGTGTAGGAGTAAGCAGAGAATCAAAAGTGGAGCACAGGCAGTGAGTTAGACGCTTGTGAGGATATGAGTGTGGCAATGTTGTGTAGATTTGTAACACATTTCTAGTTATTAAGCAAATTGTTTTCGAAGTGCCAAAAATATTAAATATTTTGGTTTTCAATTAAACTCATGGATGGCATTGTGTTTTAGGGCTCGTTTGATCATTGAAATTAATATCAGACACTTGTGATAATTAGTTTACCAGATGAGCCCAATTGGAGAAGAAATTATTAAAGAAGGATGTTCCACATGAGGGCTTGTTTTCACTAATGCGGATTGATGCGGTTTGCTGTGGTTGCCGCCCCTCCCAACGCATCCAAAGGCAAAGCATCAGTCAGGCTCCACTGGTGTGGCCGAGTGCGGATGTGCGTGGATGCGGTGCGGTTCCGAGCGCTCGCTACAGCGTTTTCGTGCGGATGCCGAAACCGACCGCATCCGTTAACATGGGGCATGCCTGAAGTCCACATCCTACTGCACGGACGTCCGCGTGCATCCACATGACAAACAGCTTGGGGTGCAGCTGCAGCCGCACGGATACAACCGCAGCAATCCGCATCAGTGGAATCAAGCCCTTATTTAGCAGAGCATTTTCAAGCAATATGGGAAAGTAAAATGTTCTCACTGCTGACGAAAAGTGTAAATTAATGAAATGCCTTGGATAGGATATTTCACAAAAACATGGGGGGGTGTGGGGAGGGAGTCAAAAAAGATCGAGTTTGCAGTTACCCAACTTTAAGTTAAAAGATTAATACATTCAGGGAGGATTTAAGTCATCCTTTCCCTTCAAAAAACACCTTCGAACCGGGTCCTGGCACTTGGCAAAAGCATTAAACTTTTTTAGTGTGTATTAAAGATTCTGACGTTAATTGGTATGCAAAAGTTAGTCCCAAGCCCTTTTGGACATGGAGCCGCACCAGTTCAAATGTTCTGGAGTGCGGTTCTACAGCCGCTTTTAGGCTGAAGAACCCAAAGCTTTTTGGGTGTAGAGTTGAAGACCCTCCCTACAAATGTATCAATGAATATTTGTGTTGCTATAATCACGAAGAAACAATGCAATAACATTCAGAGTCAACACTCTGTCCCTGCTAGGTATTCTCCCCTTTGTCACCCGGCCACAAAGCTGCTATTGCCATAAAAGGAGAGAAATGCAGGTGTAGACTTCATCCTCCCCTGACCTCAGTCAAGGAAAAGATCTATGAGGTTTGGAGGTAAATTACATCCACTTGGTGCCACTCTGCTTGTCATTTCTTGTAATGAAATGGTGTCACCCCATGTGTAGTGAACTCGCAGTAATGTGCTAGTGGCGCAACTGCCCATTTGTGACATCTTCCACCCTAGGGAATTGATAGAATTCTGCATACCCCCTTTAGCGTCTCATGTACCTTGTGCCTCTATCACTGAAGTAGCATTTAAGGGCTCTTTTACACTAGCCGCGCTAGCATTAGCAGAAGGTACACAGGCCCCCCGTGTGTTAGTGCAAGTGCTCAGCAATCTGCATTTTTGCTTTCCCGTCCATTATCAGCAAAAGCCAGAAATGCATCGCCGTTGGTGTAAAAGGGCCCGGAATCAATGAGGATAGATGGCAGAGCAGAAGCAAGTTTTCCTAATTCAAAAGTGGTGAAAGATGGGAGAACGTCCTTGTCAAAATGTCTTCTCACCCTTACAGGGAGCTCCTCTTCCCCCAGACCTTTAAAAGTGATTGGCTGGGAGTAATGATTAGCTAAGGTAATGAAAGCTTAGATATCTTATAATTGGCTCTCAAATAAAAAAAATATAAATCATTAATATACTACGTTGTGAGAAAGATCTTTATCCAAGAGTTTGGCTTTAAACATTTAAGGATCATCCTTGAACCTGAACTCTCTGCTAGTTGTCACACAAGTCTTCAACTCAAGCTTCTACTGTGCACACCCAAATTGTATATGTGGACTTTAAATGGAAGCAACCAGGGCAGTTTCTAGCATTTGGGGGCCCTATGCAAAATTGTTGCCTGGGGGGATGTTAGACTCTACCAGAACAGTTGTTGAGCAGGGTGGTTGGGATGCTACCAAAAGTCAGGGGGGAGGCTTGTCCTACCAGAAAAGTTGTTAAGCCGGGGTGGAGTTCGGGGTGCTACTCTCGCACGTATAATCAAAGGGGGAGCCTGGGCACCTTGTGGGTCCCAGTGCACTATGCGCCAGAATACTTCGCATAGCCAGAGCAATCGAAGGAAGCAATGCTAGGTAAGTGCTTATTTTTAGAGCTCATTTTCTTCTTGTTAAAACTTTGTAAATACTTCAGTGGCCAAAGTCTGATCACTATTACACAGTTCAATATAACAATTTCCAATTAACCACCCTAGCGCATTTGTGAGGTCCAGATTTCTGTACCAAAAGCGCACCATAGACTTAAATGGAATATTTTTTTTATGTTGTAGGCATGTAACTTTCTAAAATATGTCTGTACAAGGGTCTAGTAGACATCCTGAATATAATTTGAAACAAACAATTATGTTGAAAAAAATTTATTTTAAAATATATATAATAAAAGGTATCATCTGAATGATAAAATCTCTAAAATACTTATTTTGTATGATAGATTTCAAAACAGTATATATTCATATTTATGTTTTTTTCATATTTATAATACAATTTTTATTCAATTGGAAATGTGTTTTTACTTTGAATTGTATTGGATACAGTTATTACTGTATCCAATACAATGCCCTTTGGCACCCTCTGAAAGGGAAGCACACAAGAGCACATCAGGAAATGACACGGGGTGATTTTTCAGATGTGTTCTTTGAAGTTAGCCTAATTTACATTTCAATGTCCTGTGCCCCCCCCCAATGTGACGTCATCACGTCACTCGGTAGGGGTGGGGGGTAGGATGAGCCGCTCTCCACTCTCCACCAGCCTGCTTGTCACATCAGGGACAGCGCAAAACATTAAGTATGCGCTGCCCGTGCCCTGATCTGCACTGGACTGCACCCTCTCGTTCAGTGCAATAGTGACTGTGCAGCGCTGGACGAGATGGTGCCGTCGCTAAGGCTAGGGGGGTTAAAAGACATAGAACCTTCGCCTCAACCCTATAGAACACTCCAGTTAGAGCAGAGACTGCGAGCCTGACCTTCTCATATAGCATGAGTGCCTGGCCTTACAAATGCTCTTCTGGACGAACGGACAAATAATCCCATAAACACTCCTAAACCTTGTGGAAGCTGTCTTTTTTTTTTATCTATACAGAGTTTGGAGTTTACGTGATACCTTTCATGTATATTATCTATACATAGTCTTTGATTGCAACATTTAAACTTTATATTATACATCTCTATTTTACATGTTAAGGTAAAAGGTTGTGCATAAATATTAAATGTAGGAATTGGCTCTTATGCTAGTGTACCACCAAGTGTTTAAAAATAGGGATGCATGCAGCTGTATGGAATGAAAATAATAAATCTCAGGAGGCAATGAATAACCCAACCCATGCGTTAAGGATCCGTCAGTGATGCATTAAGCAATGTATCCTGTTTTCTGTGTTTGTTTTTTTTTACCATGAACGGTCAACGCATTGAAACAAACCCCCCTTAGCCTTAAGCTGACCTTAAGTAGGTGTTTAGACAGCATAACGGGCAGGCATTGCAATTAAGTACCACTGTTAGAATGGCTAGTGTAAAGGCAACGGCCTGCCTTATACACTATTTTGCCAAAAATATTGGGACACCTTTTCAAATGTCTTAACATCACAGTCATGCCTACCAGTGTACAAAATCATCACTTCAGAGCTGGGGCATAGCTAGAAATGACTGGACACCATAGCAAAAAAATATTTATGGCCACTGGCAGTCCACGGAGATCCAGATATCTATACCAAAAGCAGTACATATGTTTTGCATGAATTTTTTTTTTATGTTGTAGGCTTGTAACTTACAATTCCTTAAATGTCCAAACAAGGGTCTTGTAGTCATCCTGAATAAATTAAGTAAAAATGTATTGCTTATTAAATTAACAAAAAAAAAATCAGCTAAAACTAGTATTAATAATCATGGCAATCAGTTTGTTGATTATATTTGAAAGAAGGAAAAACTTGAGAAATTTGTTAAATATCAAGGTTGTCCAAGTCTTTTATTTTGGCCCACTGAGTATTTGACACCCCTCATCTAGAATATTCCATATCACTCCTCTTGTAGTTATGTAGAGCTAATTCATATGTCGTATGTTCATCTAGTGTAATATGCAGAGCTGGTAGAATATTTTTTTTTTTACTAAATGTGAGTTAACTACAAGGTAGGTTGCAACCCAAATATTTCAACTTAATGTTGACCTTTATTTATGAAAAACTACAAGTGGTAAAGCAATACTTTCTTATTTATAATATTCCTCAAACCTTTCTCTACATCTCCAGCAATTTATGGAATGATACCATATTCAATGGGTTTTTAATTAACTGAAGTGTAAGTCAGAAAATGAAATTCCACCATTAGTAAAAAAAAAACCAAATACTTAACATCCACAAGATGGCGCTAGTTTATTTATATGTCACCAGCCCAGTCCAGCTCAGCATTACGGACATCAGTAAGTTATCACCCTGAGCTGGACTAGAGATATTTTCCTACCCTTACAAATGCACAAATAGCCTTTCTTTTCTGGGGTTACAGGGTTAGGCTTACAGGTTTCGGGCATTTACAGTGGTGTGCAAAACTATTTGCATGTTTTTCACACAAAATGTTTCTGATCATCGAACACATTTAACGATTAGTCAAAGATAACACAAGTAAACACAAAATGCAGTTTTTAAATGATGGTTTTTATTATTTAGGGAGAAAAAAAACTCCAAACCTACATGGCCCTGTGTGAAAAAGTAATTGCCCCCTGAACCTAATAACTGGTTGGGCCACCCTTAGCAGCAATAACTGCAATCAAGCGTTTGCGATAACTTGCAACGAGTCTTTTACAGCGCTCTGGAGGAATTTTGGCCCACTCATCTTTGCAGAATTGTTGTAATTCAGCTTTATTTGAGGGTTTTCTAGCATGAACCACCTTTTTGAGGTCATGCCACAACATCTCAATAGGATTCAGGTCATGCCACTCCAAAGTCTTAATTTTGTTTTTCTTCAGCCATTCAGAGGTAGATTTGCTGGTGTGTTTTTGGGTCATTGTCCTGCTGCAGCACCCAAGATCGCTTCAGCTTGAGTTGACGAACAGATGGCCGGACATTCTGCTTCAGGATTTTTTGGTAGACAGTAGAATTCATGGTTCCATCTATCACAGCAAGCCTTCCAGGTCCTGAAGCAGCAAAACAACCCCAGACCATCACACTACCACCACCATATTTTACTGTTGGTATGATGTTCTTTTGCTGAAATGCTGTGTTACTCTTACGCCAGATGTAACGGGACACGCACCTTCCAAAAAGTTCAACTTTTGTCTCGTCGGTCCACAAGGTATTTTCCCAAAAGTCTTGGCAATCATTGAGATGTTTTTTAGCAAAATTGAGACGAGCCTTAATGTTCTCTTTGCTTAACAAACAGTGGTTTGCGCCTTTCTTATGGTGGAGTCGTGAACACTGACCTTAACTGAGGCAAGTGAGGCCTGCAGTTC
>CM070039.1:61208072-61234154 GCA_036250615.1 Ptychadena robeensis
AACTCAGGTGTGATAAACCACAGTTGAGTTATTTTTTCACAAGGGGGGCAATCACTTTTTTTACACAGGGCCATGTAGATTTGGAGGTTTTTTTCTCCCTTAATAACATAAACCTTCATTTAAAACAGCATTTTGTGTTCAATTATGTTATCTTTCACTCATAGTTAACGGTTTTTGATGAGCTGAAACATTTAAGTGTGACAAACATGCAAAAGAATAAGATATCAGGAAGGGGGCAAATAGTTTTGCACACCACTGTAAGGTTAGGGGGAGCAGCACTTAACGGTTGCAGTGAGCTTTAGGGTTTGGGATATCAAGTTAACTGGTGTAAAATTAAGCTAACCCCCCAATTCCCTAATCTTGCCTCCCTTACCAAACCTTTAACACCCACTTCTCTGGTCCTGGGTATATTTGAGTTTGACAGCCCTGCATCTGAAGATGTTCAGTTTTTCTATTCATTGGGGAGCCACCGACAAATAGCCATTAGCTCCTCCTTCAGGACTTGTACTCAGATACTGCTCATAGTTCATTCCTCTCTCAAATAATTTCTTCGTTTTATGAACTGTATCCAATGAGGTCTTGCCAACAGCAACCAAGGAAGATGGTGCAAACAAGAAGTACTACCTGTGATGAAGGAAGACTGGGTCCCTAAAAGTGTTGGCTATTTTCTGTGCTTGTGTTTCTGTGCTTGTTTCTGCCTCATCTCAGTTTTTCCTCTCTATGTTCTACCTCACCCCCTCGCAGTGATCCAATTCCCCTCACAACGGTCTACGCTGAGCTGGAGTGTGCTGTGTCATCGATTGGCAAGCTTTGGAAGTCTGTTCTGGTAATGGAGGAGGCGGTGGAGGACAGTCAGGGAGGTTTTTACCTATACCACCTACGTTCGCGGAGCTTCTGCGGAAAACTGGGGTGCAGTGCCCGTGTCCACTGACCCCACATGGACAGCGCTCTACATTGCCTCATGAGGCACCTTCCGGAACCCTGGATATCTGTCTTCATCTTGTCCTGTCCCGTTTGCCCAGGTTGTCTTGTTGCTTCACAGGAGAGGATTCCATGTCCGAGATACCACGGAACCAGCGTAAAGATGGCGGCCGCTTGGTCACAGATCGGCTTCCTGCACAAATCGGGTGAGGAGGATAGAAGGGTCAGGTCTAGTAGGGAAGGAGGGTAGTAGAAAGTGAAGAGGGGCAATATTTCTATTTCTTTACCATATAGGTTAGGGCAGGACAAGTTAGGTCAAACACATTTCTTATACAAGCTGCTCTTAAGAATAGATAAAAGAATAGAAAAGAGGCTTTTGGAAAATGTATAATTTCAATGTCTATTGTAACAATTACATTCACTAGTGAAAGTTATTTATTCAGTTTTTATTTCCTTTAATTTTGATTTACAAATACTGTATTCTGTGATTTGTTATACATTATTCTGTTAAGGTTGGCTGTCCTTTCATACATGGTGTGTGAAGTGTTGCCTCTTTGTGAAATCCTGTTATGTCTTTTTAGTCTTAGATCAAGGCGTTTGCAGAAAATCATCTTAATGCCCGGTCTCCTCTGTGCTATATAGTGTGCCCCTATTAGATGTCATGGATGCTTTTATGGAGACAGAGCCTTACTCTTCTTTTTTACTTAGAAATGATTACGTTGATTTAATGTGCACTTGTGCACTTTTGTTGCATCAATCACCATTTTTTTTACCCCCTCATTCAACATTCATCCCTTTTTAAGAAAACATCACGGACAGTAGTTAAAGGGTGGTGCAAAAATAGTTTATTACGATATAGTTTATGTAAGGTTAAGTAGTTATATTTACAAAATAAAAATGATCAGCTACATCCACAGGAACCTAGCGAGTCACACGCATCTTGCAGGAGAAAATAAACGTGACCAAAAGTGTGAGCTGCAGGGGAACAGGCAAAAGATTCAAGACTTGGGAATATCACCACAAGTAGGAAAGAAAATAAAAAATTTATAAGCATTCATACTATATGTTGTAGTGTGAGGCAAGATCATCAATGTAGTTTTAAGCCATAACCTGCTTGTAATACCACACATCAGCCAGCAGAGGGCACAGTGGCATATGGCAGCAACAGCAGTGGCATCATAAAAATAATAGAAAGTAAAGGTTATTTAAGAATGACAAAGCCATATATAATATCCAGACAGAAGAGATGTTTCTGGTATCCCTGTCTATTCTGAGGCATATTGCATATTTTACTGGGGTGTCCAGCGAGCGCCCCCTAGAAGATGTAAAGAATGACTAAAGGATGTTTAAAGAAAAAGGCATTTTGGAGCTGTAGCACCACAACCTAGGGGGCCTATTTGACTGGCTAAAAATTAACAAAAAAAGAAATTGTGGGCCAGGCCAGTGAAAAAAACTTGAATTTTCAGAAACAAGTGCCACAATTTCAAATGCTCTAACTAAATAACTGGCAAGCTTTGTAGTCGAGCCAACACATTATCACTAGCAGCGCCATGCTAAGTGCAGCACATTTGCCAGTGACATGTTAAAACAGTCTTAGAACCAAGAGCTGGATTTGTATTTACAGAACACAGAAGAAAAACTTGATTTTATAAGCTGCAACACCCACAGGCTGCAGAGGACTCTAAAACAGGATAAAGTAACTGGCTGTAGAAATCTACAGTCCGACAGTCTTTGCCAGGAGATGACCTGAGCAGACTGAGGCCTATACTTTCTTTGCAAGTTATCTAATCCTGCTACAGCAGCTTTTTACACTGATCCCAACTCCAGTGAGAGATCAGATTTGCTTAGGGTAGGGGAATACTGAGGCAGGCTGTACAAAAATCCTCTACAACATATATATTTATATATCTTACACAGGAACTGAAACAATGCAGGACTTAATATCCGGTGAGATTCTAAAATATTAGCAAAACTTACAGGGTCACTCAACTCCAAAATGTTACACTCAATCCACAAGAAAGAAAAAAAAATAAACATCTGGGTTTTTAAAGATCAAAAACATGTAGGACACAAAACTGACTTGAGAAATATGTACAAAGTGTGTTCTGAATACTATACAGGTTTTTAAATTATCTGGTATTTAAAACAGACAGTTGACTATTTTGATTGGACCTGTGTACGCACCATCATATTACTGGGGTCCCAAAACATGTCATTTGCTGAAGTAGGATATGAACCACAAAAAAGTACACATTAAAATTCTACATACATTATTTTCATATACACACTAATGACAGGGATTTAAACAGACTCCTGCTCGATCCGTATAAAATGGAAAATTGCACAAATGTGTTAAGTATATGTACAAAGAGAACTATTTCCGCATACTAATTTTGAGGGGAATTTGCTGGAGGTTTGTTTTGAGGTATACAGAACCCCATTCAGATCTCCATGGCATTTGTTCATAGTGTCAGCTGATGTAGGGAGTTGGTGAGATGAACTACAGAGTGCAGAGAGAAGTGTCAGCAGTAGGAGAGATAGCAGTAACAAATCATCTACAGGCAGCGCTGTATTGAATTTCTAAGCCCCAGGAAAGAAATCCTTTAGCCCTTTTGTTACCCAGACTCATCATCTATCGCTGGTCACTATAAATGGAAGTTCACAAGGCCTATGTACACCATGTGAGCACAGCTGCTTTTTTTCCCCCCAACAGGCCAGACTGGGTATTAAGAAGAGCAGAACAAGGTTTTTAAGTAGCAATTTTACAGACCCCTACCCCAAATGCTTCCCACAGAGGGCCAGACATAAAAATACCTAATACAAGATCACACATAGTACCACAGAGTGATCCGACCGCAGCCCAAGTGCATTTATCAGAGTCACTGAATGAAGGTGATGTCTGGGCTGCGGAGATATTTACAATCACTACGGCAACCAGACACCTTGCTGCTGAGGAATACATTGGCTGGAATTCTGGATGGTATTTTACTATGCTTATAGAAAAGTGTACATACACATGAATTTGGGAGATACTTTGCTAGATAAAAGTGGGATTTTACTGCTAACTCTCTAAAAATGCTAGATTTTGTATGCAAATGGAAATTAATTCTTTGTTTGACATTGGGTATCTGACATTTTTAGAAGTGCATATTGGCAAGCTAGTCCATATTTCTAAATAGCGCTGTGCCTGAAGGATGGACAAGGAATAATTTACTTTTTACTGAACATTTACATGTAAAATGGATTGCCAAGTTTAAAGTGTTTTTAATCCTATTCAGCTCACCATAGTGCTTACCTACTAAAAACATATCTATTAAATATAGTTAACATCTGCCCCTACCACCATCTCTGCTGCATCACAAACGCCGCAGATCTTTCATGGGGCAAGAGAATGGCTGGACAGCTGCGGCAACACTGACACTTCATGCTTTCCAGAATCACCAGCTTACCTGGCTGGACAGCCAAAGACTCCGGGAAAGCAACTATCAGTCAGCCCAGCTATTCTCCTACCCAACCGCAGAGATTATTTGGGGACAGATTAAACATGAATAACAGTAACTGTACTTTTCACCCCAGATCGACACCTGATTTTTAAGTGGACCCGTTACCTCTTAAGCAGCCATATAATAAGCTAATCCGTGTTAACGTCGCTGAAGCCACAGATCTTGAAGACTTGGCTACACTATGGTTATTGTACTTTTACAAAGGAGCAAAAAACTACCACTTTTTTTGTTTGGGCAGAATAAGACCATATAAATAGCAGTAAAGACTTTACAGGTTAAGACTCTTCCCTCACTATATGTGGGAAAGTAACTTTACAGTATATGGAAAATAGTTCATATACTGACCATCATTTTCTGCCATTTTATAAATAATGGTAAAAATTATTGAAAAAATAAAAGGTGTTTCTTCTAATTCTAATGTCTAAAAAATCTAATTCACAGTGGAGCAACCGATCACCATTCTTTGAGAGCTTCACGACTATTCGCACCCAGGATCCAACATACTTTGCCAACATTGCACATTACATTGCCAAACAAGAAACTTGCATCATGCCTACATTAAACACTTAGATAGACCACCGCCATATTCCTCCAACACTCTATGGGTTTGAAGACACAATTGCCTGTTCTCCCTTCAAAGGGAAATCCAGCTTTGTGAATGGTATTTTGACCATTTGAGCACCAGAGGAAATATTTTAGAATGCTGCAGAAACCAGAACAAAATCTGACAATTTCAGCCATATATCACTGCAGACAAAACCTTTTAAACACATTCTCCATCATCAACAACAAAATAATAAAACATAACTGGAACTTTCTGAAAACAAAAC
The DNA here is from genome assembly GCA_036250615.1 of Ptychadena robeensis. NCBI lineage: Eukaryota > Metazoa > Chordata > Amphibia > Anura > Ptychadenidae > Ptychadena > Ptychadena robeensis. Next base: position 61,213,327 of record CM070039.1, read on the forward strand.
AAAGAATATTCAACTTATTACAGCAACCATTTTTAAAACATTGCCACATAAAGCATAGAACACCTACAAATGTCAATCTCAAGGAGCTCCAAGGAACACGAAGAGCAAAAATTAACTCTTACTACAGGTGGCCAAAATGGGAACTGCTAACAATTTTCTGCTAGCTACAGGTATGTATAAATAATTTAGTAAACATAGAGTAAACATATCTCTTATCTTCCCTTTTGCACAATCAGACCTGCAATGTTTTGTGAATTTTTACACTGGCACTAAAAAAAGGCATGCAGAGTGACCTCAAAGGTAGAAAAAGCCCTCCAAATCACCAGTCACTTCCACACAACATAAACAACTGGAAACTACGGTAAATATACAGAAATCAAACTACATTGAGGGATATACCTCATGGCTATCATGCAGGACATGTTCAGGGAAGCATAGTGTATTCCTCAGCAGCCAGGAAAACAGCTGTGTCCTGTGACAAAGCTAGTAACTGCAGTCTGACCAGAATTAATTGAAGCGTAGCATACCATACAAAATGACAGGGCACAGTTGGTCTGACACAATTTAAAGATTCTTTTTTAGAATTGTACAAACCTAGTACCCTTTTACTTTGGCATACTTTAAGTGGTAAAATGACAGGAGAGAACAAGTATAACAATATCTGACAACCCATCAGTGTACACTACTCTGAAGTGTGGGGCTTTGTTTGATAACAACTTGCTCGTTTAAAAGTCGACTTTCTATAAATTAGTAATAACTGGTTCCATTTTTTTTTCACTTAAAGCCCAGTCTTGGCTTGTGCTTTGCGATTGGCCCGACATAAAATAAGTATGGTTTTGCTAAACAATAACAAATGATGAGAAGCAACTAAGCAAACACTCCTGGCATTTTTAAGATTTCATAAGACAAAAAGCAGGACAGTCTTCTAACTTAAGGGCACTAGCCACTTTTCTTTACATTTTATTAGAGGAATTCATGTCCCCTATAATTTACACTTACTTTACACATTCACACACATATAAATAACTACAAATATTTATGTGGAGAGCAAAAGTCTGTTTACTACACCAGCCAAGTCAAATGTTCCTGTTTTGTGGTTCAGTTCCTCCTGTTGCCTGGAGGCAGTAGAGCTCTGACAGCACCAGCCTACACTGGGAATCCACACACATCCCAGCATCTTTACACCTGATAGCTTATTGTTCGGCAGATGTGCCTTAATACTGACAATTCTGACTGCAAAATAAAACTCTGACAAGATGGCAGAGGAGAGTAAGTGTGCCCCATCATAGAGCAAGAAAGGGGAGATAAAAACATAGATATCAAGAGCTGGAGAGGTACCCACAGGAATGAACCATTTCAACACCTGAATGGCCTTGCACATTTCAAGAGCCAAATGATGTGCAAAATAAAAAAAAAGCTACACATCAGAGTCCCCTGAAGCCAGATGGATCCGGGGTGGCTTATGTCTGCTCCAAGAAATTGGGACGTGTGTGTTAGTGTTTCTTATAGTCCTGGGATTCGAAGATTTTGAGGCGCTCCTGGACCGTTAGCCCCTCCTTCAGGCTCTGTGTGGAGAAAAGAGAAGACATGACCATAGGTGAGATGAGAAGAAATGGATAAACATGCAGGATGTGATGCACACTACACATAGAGATTAGTGATACATGCTGAGGACAGACAGGAGTGCCTTGGTGGGTGAGTGACAAATGACAGGTCAGTGAAGGGAACCAGAGTGAATACCACATTGGAAAGACCAAAGAGGAGGGGGAGCCACAAAATGGGAAGGTTATGGAAGAATGTGAACTACAGCCAAGTGTGACTATTAGTTTCATTACAAAAAAATCATTGGCTGGAACTGCTATTACTATTCCAACTTTTTTACTAACTGTTCCTTATCCATTTACCTACTGCTGGTGCTCTATCGTTGCACATGTAGGCTTAACTGAAGTGGAAATCAAAGTTAGAAATGTCCCTCTGTGTTCAGGATCCTGCCCAGTTTCTTATTACTTGCTTGAAATGCTGATTTTACTAGCCCCTTCTGAAGTAGATGTTCAGGGTGACAAAAATTGGCTTTTAGGCCAGGTTCCAGTCCACAACAGTAAGTGTTTGCTGTGTGTTATGTATACAGAGAGCAGATCTGTAGATCTATATTGTTCTTTAGATTTGGCCAACTGATTAGGATGTAGGTCTGCTGAGTACCAGAATAACATAGGCCAGGCAGAAGTCATCTTGTGCTAAGCAGGGTAATGGCTCCCTATTCCATTGGTCTACTTTAAACAGGACTGAGTTATTAGAATCTGCAATATGCTACCATTTAGATAATTGGATCTGCGATATCCCGAAAGCTTGCTTCTCTAATGACTTGAGTTAGCCAATAAACTGGAACACTTGAACTCCAAACTCTCTATATTTATCAATGGCTAACACGGGACAACACTCTACTATTGATAATTGTAGCTGAAACCCTAATTTAAGTTTTAATTCTAAATTAAAAATCTATATGATCATCACAACTCTTCTCTTATACCACATTTGATTAGCAAGACCACATGCTTCCCCTCCTGCCTTTCTGATTGGTCCTTCTATGCACTAATGGTTTCTTTGGAATGTACATTGTGAATAAATAGTGTATCCACAAACATAAACATGTATCCCTCTTACAGGTTATAGCTAATCATCTGACTCTCTCTAGTGGATGCCCCTGGTACCCAGCTGAGACTATTTCGACTCAAAGTAATCCTGTAGATAAGGTTTCATTATAAGCAGTCCCTACCGTAGAGACCATATTTCATATATTTAATTTAAAAAAAAACACAATTTGGTAATGTCTACTACACAGTGTGAGCAATTTCTGTACTTCCTGATGCGCCGACAAGGTACTGATGTTTTTGGAACAAAACAGATGTATAGACTTACAAACCTGGACTTGTTAGGTTAGGTGTTTGAATAAGGCTAGGGTTACAGTTGTGCTAAAAACCCTGCATTAAACTGCATTAAGCCTATTGCACAAGGCCACCACTGATGGGCCCATTATAGCCCCCAACCTGAGCCTCATTGACCTTTATGTCAACATGGAGCACTGGGTCCACAAGGCAATGCAAGCGTGATGTATGATGCATCCATTGACAGTCAATGGATGTGTCACACTAACATATGACTATCATGCCCAGGCCCTGTGTTGCTTGTGCCAATTGGATGCAGTGGCGTCAGCACATCCAAGTGTATGGTGTAGCCCAGCCTAAGTGTGCTTAACCAAAGCCATACAGTACAATTAAGAGTAATTGTAATAATGATACACTGGTGGAGAGTTAATCTAATGAATATGATCTGTAATGTCACTTTTCCCCCACAGGTTTTTCAGATTCAAGGCAACATTTTATATGTTCCATTCAGTTCAATTAAAAGGCTCCACAAGGTCACACTATTCGTCTTAAAGACTACACACCACAAGTTGCCATTTAGAATCCTTGTTTTTCAAGGTACATTTCAAGTTAGCTTCACATTGAGGTGCAATGCAGTCCTAGTTGCACGCAACTATAGGTGTATCTGGCATGTCCAAATAAACTGTAACATTATTTACATATTTCATACACCATGCAGTACACCACCAGCCCTTGGTGCATTTTATCTTTGGGGAGAAAGGACATTACTAAGTTGATAGTAGATCAATATCCATCCCTCTGCAGTCCCTGTATGAGATTTGCTACCCTTTGCTAGAAAGGAGTAGTTTTTTTATTTAGCTCCTTTTAATTATCACCACCAGTTTTTTTTTTGTCAACAGCAAGGAAAGCCTATATGTCCCCTTCATGCAGTGGCTTGTCACACTGAGGACTCCTCTGTTTAGTCAAAAGTTTGTCATCTGAAAGATTGTGAAAAGCCTGGACTTCAGTGCTTAAGATGAAGAGAAAGTTCTGCATGCACAATTTGCTGGCCTTTGGTTTACCTACATGTCAGGGAACCTGGTACGTGGAACTTGTCAGTTATCCCATGAGACCTGCTCAATTACGGACTGCCAGGGACAAAGGGACACACAGACACAGACAGACAGAGAAAGCGTATGAATCCCGGGCGATTGTGCTGAATCCCATTCCCATCACCCAACCGTCTCACTGTGATACAGAGCAGGCACTTGCTTAACCCACACTGCTAACATACTGTTGAATATGTGTTGGGGGAATGCATCACATATACTAACTAACAAGCAGACATTTATGATCTATACGGGGTGACCAACTGGAGAAATAAAATCACAAGGCTCAGACAAATCATCTTTACATTTATTTATACAAATGTAATTTTTTTGGATAGTGTTCAGCTTTTGGAACATGAATCTGATAACTGATAGGCTGGACACCTACCTAGTTGGGCAGCCTAGCGGTTTCAGTGTCCATTATGTTCCCCTTTTGAGAATGTTCACACAATCCAGGGAAAGAAAGACACACAATCTTTCTTGCCCTGGTAGAACAGTGTCATCTTTTAATTAGTCAATGGGTAATGACACCTGCTAATTTGTGCACTTTGAATTGTATTCAACAAGGGCGTGAATGATATACACACACCTTCCCATCCCACTGCAGATAGCATTTAGGAGATGGCAGTAAGAACATCTCTATATCCATTTGATTGAAGAGAATAATATTTCCCAATCATGCGCTTACAGCACTATCTCCTCGTGCTAAATATAATACTTGTTATAAGAAACTAAATGTTTTCACTGATCCTCAGGACCTCTCAAGAACTGCCTAGAAAACTCATTACTTTAGCAACCTCCACCAAATAACTATTCAATTACTATAGGACGCTCCTTAGCTCTGCCTACCTTGGACCTGATATTCCGCAGCTGTCTGTTAATGCTGGACCTGTCATTCTTCAAGAAATCTGGGTTGCTCTTAGATTTCATGATATCTGCAGCATAAAAACCATGTTGTGACATGTCATGACAGTTTATGAAAATGAAATGAATACTGAAAATGAAATGTACTATGAATTACTATGAATTAGTGACATTGTCAAGGGAGAGTGCACAAATCCTTAGAAGCCTTGACAGCAGCAGGACCCTTAAGAGCCACTCACCATATCCAGACACCGATGCAGTCTCAGGGGTTTTATCCCCCAGCATTTCAGTGGCTGCTTTCAGCTGCTCCTTCAGCCGACTGATGTCACATTCGGCCTTGGCCTTCACATTGCTCAGTTCTGAGTAGATATCTTTGTACTTGTCACTGGCATACTTCTTATCCTTGAGAGGAGAAGTAAAACAATTGTGGCTGTGTTACCTTAAGAATGACAGCATATTATTTTCCTTTTTAGGAAAAAAAAGGGGGTGTTCTGTATAAGTATAAGACAACTGGGCACGGTTGGCAACAGTGCACTAGAAGAACGGTCTTGCCAGACCAAACAAGTAGCAAGGAGCCTATCTGCTCAATGATAAAAGTAGACTATAAGAGAAAATTCTTACCCTTAGAGCTGTCTGCAACTCATCTTTTAGTGAGCTGATCTCCTGTTTCTGGTATTGGATCTCTGACTCCTTCACTCGAAGAAGAACCTGCATGAGGAAGTAAAGATAAAACACTATTCCAGCGCCCCCTGCAGGTTACCGAGCAATTAAGAAATTACATGGAAACCATAATAAGCCATTATAAATTTATGTGAAAAATACTTAAGTCCTAAGATGCTCAATATCTTATGAGGTCTCACTTTCAGTTAAATATATACATAATACTTTTATATACTGGATGTTGATGTGTACACTTTATGGTCAAACGTTTGACCATCACACATTTACTGTACTGCAGCCAAGTTTGGGCATTTCCATTGAAGGGTACAGGTAGTGTTACAACATACAAATATTTCATATCTAACCTTGTGGAACCAGCTAATAATATTTTTAACATTAGTGTGTCCCAGTGTACAAAGCCAGCTCCATAAAAATATTATTCTGCATGGAGCACTACCGGTGGTCTTGGCCAGAGCCTTTACCTCAAGCCTACTAAACCTGTGGGACGAATTGCAATGATGATTTTCAGTCATGCCATCAGTAGTTGGCCCTGAAAATGCTCCATTAACTGAATAGTGTTGTGGAAGAAGCATCTTTTAAGCAAGAACAAACTTTTAAAAATAATGGGCAGACGTCCCCAAATGTTTGCGCATATAAAATGTAGATCTAGAATATGGAACACAATTGTGTGTAAAGTCTGATGACATACTCATTATTGAAGTAATTTTTTTCTTCATTTACCTCAAGTTCATAAACATCCTTCCCCTGGGTTAGAGGCGATACCTCCCCTTCTCCAGTTACTAGGTTTCTCAGGCGTGTTATCTCACTAGCCAGGCGGTTATTCAACTCCTAAAATACAATGAAAGAAGAAGTAAATATTTCACCCTCAAAGTTTGTTACACGATCAACTTCCCAACACTGAAACTTTGAAGGCACCTGGTTGTGAGCATTCAGCTCTTGATTCTCTCGCTGACACTGGCGCAAAGCTTGGCGTTCTGCCTCCAGAGCCTGAGCAAGGTGGGCATTCTCCAGACATTTCTGAGAGTATTGCTCTGATAAGACTTCCAACTCTCTCTGCACAGATTGCAGCTCCTCCCTGACAAAAAACCATAGGATACATTATCACCACAAATATATATATATAGAACAGCCACAGAAGCTCAACTAGAATTAGCCTCATTTCTTTTTTGCAGAGTACAGGTTGAAAGCAAATTAATTTAAAAGACAAAACAATGATTGGATCACCTTAAAATAGAACTGTGTGAAGGCTTAGAACATTTATTTCCTAAAAAACCCTCTTGGAAGCCTATAAAGCTACAAAGGTCAACAATTAATCAAAGTTCAAAGCAGAAAATATTGAATAGAATTTTAGCAATTCTGTTGATCTTTCTACTTCTCCCAATAAGCTGCATTTAAATGTTCCAAGCAGGTGTAGAGGGAGGAGTGAAGAGCCGGGTGCGGAGAACCTATATAGCCAGTTTCGGATATTCTGTGAGGAGGAATAGCTCCATAGCATCAGCATCTACAGAAGTCAGAAAAAACTTTGAAACATATGAAGTTAAATATATCTGAATGCCCACAATTTCATCACAGTTACAGGAACAAGCCTCATGTGACTTACAGGTACTGCCTCCGCAGAGAATCCACATCCGCATTGAGGCTACTTATTTGGGAGCGCTGAGATTTCTCCAGCTCTTTCTCAAGCTCCTCACGGTGGGCGTTCCTCATTGCTTCAATGGCTGTTTAGTAATGATTAAAAATGGTAAGTGTATTTGAAAATAAGTACTTTATACAAATTTTTTAGGTACATTAAATAAAGAATCCAATGCTTAGACGCTTTAAATTATCATATATGCCCCATGAACAATAAATTAACTCTGTATTGAACATGGATTGTTATTTACCATTGATAGTTACAGGGTACTGCTGCTTTCGGTTTACCTCCAAAATACACCTTTCTCTCTTATGTAATCGGACAGGACATGGTACACTACAGTCACTATTAATGAAGAGTATATAAAAAAAAACTATTCTTCTATTGGTCATAAATGACCACAAATTGGCTTTATTTATGTGATGGGTCTGCACAAAATAGTCTTAAGCAGGGGAAGCGAAATGATAAAAATATATATAAAATCCTCTCATCTCAAGCTAGCTATACATGTTTAGATCCCTGTTCATTTTGCCGGCGATCACAGTGCTGTAACCCGCTTGATATTTTGTATGGGAACCCTGTTCCCTATACAAAGTGTCTGGATTGAACAGGAATTTACTATCTTGGGGGATCCTTGTTCAATCCGTTCCAAGGCACGATTTCGACCTTTTCAGGCCCATCGCTCATGGTTGGGTGCCATTGATTCCCCAAAGATCGATCTGTGGAAGCACACACGCAGATCAATCTTTAGGTAATCGATGGCATATCTTAGGGTCATGTGATCTGTTCATATAAGCACACCTTTTCTGAAAGGCCCCAGAGCCCTTAACACCACTAAATAGGAAGCATCACACCACAAAGACCAGGAGCTCTCCAAACAAAGTTGTGGGTGACATCCAATATGTATAGAGAAATGTGCTCTGGCCAGATGAGACTATAATTAAACGTTTCACCCACCCATGAAGGTTCTATGTCTGCCGCAAGCCCAACACATCCCATCACTCCATGCACACTTTCCCCACAGTAATACATGGTGGTTTTTCAGCAGCTATGACTAGGAAACTGGTCCGAGTAAAGGGAAAGATAGATGGGATGGTGCTTTATAAAAGGATTTTCTTTAGCAAAACCTGAGTGATCTGACCTGTGTGATCCCACTGTAGTAGTTTAAGGGAAGCCATCTAAATGTGCTAGAATGACCAAATCAAAGTCCAGACCTTAATCCCCAGGTGCCCAAGCTGCGGCCCTTTGGGTGTTTTTAGCGGCCCTCCTTGGTCCTCCACTTTAGGCCCCCGAAACCTAACTGTTACTTGAACATAGGAACTCGCCTGTTAAACGATCCCCTGCTGACGTGTCCTTGCCCGGGATCTTCTTTGAGCAGAAAGAGGAGGAGAGGCGAGTGAATCGCTCAGGATCAGTGACCCAGGTGGTGCCTGAGCAAGTACCTTTCTGGGGTTGGATTTGCAGACAGGCAAGGGCCTATGCTCCCACTATCCCAATGAATGGGAATGATTGTATAATAAATATTGTGGCACATAACATAGATATATCAGCAAAAGCTTTGACACAAAATGTGCATTACCATACTATAGTGTTCCCTAATGCTTGAAGTATCATTTAAAACAAGTTTTGTTATTTAAAAATGAAAAATAATGTCTTTAGCGGTTAGCCTGCTGTTATTTTTTCATTGAAATGTTTCTACAAGTATAGATGGAAAATGTTATATGCAGCCCCTTAGTGATGCCGAGGGCCGCACTTGTGGCCCTCCATATCAACTCAGTTACCTACCACTGCCTTAACCCAATTGAGAATCTGTGTCAGACTTGAAGATTTCTGTTCTCAAGTAAAAACTAACCAGGGTGCTGGAGCAGTTTTACCTTGAGAAACGGGTGAACAATCCCAGTGGTATCTCATAGACCTGCAGTTGTAAAAGCTGCAAAGGCTGTCTCTACAAAGTATAGACTGGGAGGGGGGGGGGGCAATAAAATGGTGCCGAAGCTCATTTTAATTCCAGGTTGTGAGGCAACAAAACATGAAGAATGCCAAAGAGGGGTTGTGTAAATATGTTAGCAAGGCTCTGTAGACTCTGTAGTGTATGTAGAAATGTAGGATTGTCTGGAAATTAATATTAGAACAGTTTGCTATGTAGTTTTAATCTTTGCTGGGTCTGCATCATGAAGACCTGTTAATTGGACTTCTGCTACATGAATACATTCAGAATCCACTAACCCGAGATAGTAGCTGCAGTCTCCTCTGCCAACAAACGATCCTTTTCATCTCTGAGTTTCTCCAGCTCCCGATGGTGTTGTCTCAGGAGGTCCTCAATCTTCTTTTGGTGGGTCTCCTCCATGGCGGCAAAGCCCCGCTCACAAGTGGCCTGTAGATGAAGAACCCTTTATAAAACAAATTCTACAGGACTTCTACAAAATTTTTATAGCATTGGATAGACTTAATAATGTAAAAATATCTTTTGTCAGGGACAAAATAAGTAGGATATCCTGTCTGTCAACTGCAGTATCTGTATTGTTCTTTGATTCATATTGATTTCGAACTATCTAAAGAAAACTACTGTAATACAGTTATTTGAAGTGTTCAGTTTCTGTTGGTTGGTGTTGTATGGAATGGTAATGGAATGGTGGAAATTTTTATTTGAACATCAAGAAGTTGCCCAATCAAAACAAATAGCTATTGTGATCACTTCTGTCAAAAGATGTTTGTGACATGGAAAGGTCCTCTGAGTCTATGGAGTAACATAACAGAAGTTGTGACTGCCAAGCTGATTAACAGTATGACTTCAATCTGCAAGTGCATAACAAAGTCACACAGCATTTCCCCCTAATTAGCAGAAGGAAAAAGCTCTTCCTTGTACAAAATGGTAATGGTGATAACAGTGGACCATGGTTAACCCTTAAAGTCCAATACAGCGCTGTGGAACCAGACATTATCTCATCCTTTTTCTGATGATCAGTAACAACCATGCGAGACAGGAGATTTTCCTGCCTATGATTTTTCTTTTTGATAATCATCTTGTAAAAGTGTTCCACTTTGGGCCTTTAATCTTATTTCACATTGATGTTAATTAACTGACCCTGTCAAAACCACTTGTCCAAAGGGTGGCAGGCACAAAAATGTTAATTTAAATATATAGTTCAAACCTTAAAAGACTATACCGTAAAATAAATAAATATGTAATGACTCAGATTGCAAGCACCATTGGGAAGGGTCCTCAACTCCTTGTGATGCATCTTAACTCTAATTTAATGTACAGAGCTGCCTAATATATTGCTGCTATATAAACAATAATAATTACTTACATGATCTGGGCAAACATCTCCACAATTCTAAAAACCAAATAGTTACCTTACCAACTTCTGTGCTCATGGCACCGCCATCCTTATCGATTCCAGTTCTCTATTCACCAAGATGGCCGCTGCAGACTCATATGGTCAGGCTCCCCCCACATTCTACCCCACCAGTGACATCACAGCACGATGCACCCAAAGCGACTTCACTAGAGGTGCAGAGCGTTTGCAGATTAAGATGCTTTTAACCCTAAAGGGATTTTTCTTTTTACAACGCATTTTGCTTTATTTATTGCCACTTCTGGTGGTGATCCTATAACTGCATGAGCAGGTGATGGGTCCCCTTTAATTAAAAATAAAATTCCAAAGATTTGCAACACAACCATTTCTCTGCAAATCCATGTAAAAAGTACAGAAAAAGACTATGGAAATCCATAGAGCTGCTTTCTTCCTGTGAACGGACATCTCTGCCTATTCTTTCATGACGATTTAGCCATGTTGTCATTGGCCCTGCTAAATCCTCCACTGTTGGATATAAGGGTTGTTCTGCAATCCAACAGAACATAATAGGGAAGGATTTAAGACTGTAATTGGGGTTTCAGTCCAGCAGATTTGTCAGCCTACAGGCAGTTAGGGGCTTACTGGATTTGTGGCAGATACACAATTTTTACTGCACCTGTAGCTTTTGAAAAAAAACATGGCTAAATGAACATGTAATGCAGATAAATTACTGGATCTAAAAAAAGCAAACGTTCCAGTTTGAAAGTGTTCAAAGGGTGATGCTTACCAGGAACATCTACTATTATGTCAAGAATCTACCTTCATAAACCTGACTCAAGCTCTGCCATCCATCCAGCAAGAATCATCTCTTTATAATCATCATAACTGAACAAGTAGGATTCTGCTACTTTCTTTAACAAGAACTGAAGTATTCTGGCAAGTGCATCCCCACGTCTTCCCAGACAATGTGAGTCACCGCAAGGCCCGGGTCGTAAAGTGCATTAGTGACATCACAATTTTTTTTCTGCAGAATAAACCGAAGATTTCAAAGAACAAAAACAGCTGATGAAGTCTGGAGAGATGACAAACATAAACCAAGTCTTGGCTCTAGGATTCAGCTTTAGAGCTGGCAGTATTTTCATGGAAACAAGTTAACTAGCAGTCTTCAAAACTATTTTTACTTAAAAATTAGCCAACCAATAGCTCTCATTACATTGTCACTGACAGTTAACACTGAAAGTGTACAATGTATAAGAAGTAAATTGGGAGGACAGGTTTGGGATTGGACCACCAGACAGAAAATAAATCTTAATGGCACAGAGCTTGTCAAGTATTATGACAGATCAGGCTGTTTCACAAAAACGCATTCGTTTTGCACATTACAAATCTGTGTTTTTGAACAAAGCATAAAAAACGAATGCAGCAGGGCGTTATAAAAAACATATACGTTAACATTGCATTTTTAAAAACGCAATGCATGCAGTGTGAATGGTAACATTCTATGAGAAAACACCGTAGTGCCAAAACGCACATGTGTTTATGAAAACACAGCGCATATAGTGTGAAAGGGCCCTATAAGTAGTCTAGGGTCTGTGGTATTTATTTTAGCCATCTGAAAGAGGTCCACATAAGACAGATTGCACATAACTGCCCATCCTTCAAGACAGGAATGCTCACAGCTTGGCCGTGTACACTACACAGGCAGAGTGCAGGAGGGAGCCCCCCTCTTTTGCAGCCACCCCCATGTCCCACTCTCTGTGCTGCCTGTCAAATCAATCAGGATTTACGGACATGTCCATTCCCAGTTGGATCGTCCTTTTTCGAGTGGGTTTTGAATGATCCTGCTCGAAGAAAGGCTGAACAGCTCAACTTTTAAAATAGATTTGAGCAATGTGAATGTGAATGCCGCTCGATTATGAAAAATCTATTAAACAATTGTATGCCTAGCTTAAAGGCTTCCACACGTGTAGCCAGTGGGGGCCAACAGACGAGCGACGGAGTGCAGCGTGACGGCATCATCACGCTGCATCCCATCAGAGTACGACAGGCACCCTTTGTGTGCTGGACGTCAGTTTGAATGGGGGCATCGATCCCCATTCAAACTAATGGCATAGGCCAGAAATTTACGGACATGTCTGTTCTCTGGTTGACCAAGCTTTGGGGGGACATGTGGGCACCTGCGACCAGCAGCCGATTTTTCCACCGCCTAAAAATTTGCCACCGCCTAAAAATTTGCCACGGCTCGCTACGTGTATGGGGGCTTTTAGTTAGATTTTACTTGGACTGAGAGTCTGTCCAGTGTTTGATTTAACAGTGACACCAATGATAAATCAGTTAAGAGCCAAGCCCTCCATTGTCCATGAAAGAGTTGATATGTATATTGATCCAGGGCTGTGGAGTCGGTCGATAAATTTCCCGACTCCTCAGTTTCAGATTCTTCCGACTCCGACTCCTCTGTATTAAATATGCTAATGTATTGTATCCATCCATTGAAGGAAAGGAAGGCGACATACACTAACCACAGAACTACTGGCCAGGAAACCAACACTGTAATGGCCAATTAAAGCAGAGAAAGGGAGTCAGGCAGAAGATGCTGCTGCTTTTTCCTTAAGCTAGGCATCACGCTGTGATTGATCGGGGATCAATTGAACGGAAATCAATGTGCACCACATGAGCACATCGATTCCTGTTCAATGGGGACCCCTTCTCCCCAGCATGCAGTGTGTGGTTTACAACATGCCACAAGCTTGGGAGAAGCAGCCTGTCTCATACAGCTGCCTCACTCACAAAGTCGAGTGAGGAGTGCTGGCTCCGCCCCCTTCACACTGACAGCCGACGGCTGTGGAGGAGGTGGAGCCGCAGCTGTTTCAATAACTTTCCATGAAGACTCATGTCTCCATGCAAATATTGGAGATTGAAACGGGGTCTTTTCAACATGTTGAACCCCGTTCAATCAGTTCGTTTTAGCCGGCTCTATTAATCCTGCCGAAGGAAGGCACACACAGGAGGTTGTAAACAGATTAGAGTACAATCAACACCATGAGCGTGCAAGTTGATTGATTGTTCTCAAATCTTTTTACAGATCTACCGTGGTGTAGGCTTTAGTGTTCTGATCTTCTGTGACCAGATAGGGCAGTGGAAGGCTCAAGAAGAGGCAGAATAAAGGGGGCACTTCAAACATGATTCATGATTTCCTGAACCCCATAGTGCATGTGTAAAGTTTGAAGTTAAAAATCTAATTATGGTCGTCCTCAGCTGAATGCACAGCGTTTTTCAAATGTTTTACAGCTTCAGTCTTTGAGCTTTGGCGATTCCTTTCCCCGCTTCACTTATACAAGCGTCTCTAGTCGCGCAACACACCATTGTACTGTCCTTATCGCGCGATGTTTAAGGCTGTGCCACCTTACTTGCACCCACAGCGGCTGGCCGCGATTTTGCCGCCGGACGCGTGGGTCGTGTCACACTCACCGCTCGGTGGGTGCCCACATGGGGTTACGTATTGCTGACGCCCACAGCTCAGCTCAGCCGGTCAGAGAAGTGGACCAGTGTCTGATTTTAATCTATGGCCGTGCCGTTGGTGTCGGGGGCGGCACACCTTCCGCCCCCCCCCGGAGCACCCCCCTCCTAGGCGTCTTTCATTGAGCTACCGGCCGGTCACGCGTTGTTTGTGCTGTCAGTCTCTGGAGAGCAGTAGTGATGATGTCATCACGGCTGCAGTTCTGGAGCTCACCTGAGCTGATCTGTCAGCCCCCCTCTGATGTGTGTGGGGGGCCTTTTAGGCTAGGGTCACAGTGCGTGCACTGTAAATGTTTGCATGGTGCACGCATTTATGTTCCTATAGCCGAGAAGGTCGTTCTTATGACTGTTTGTTACCGTTATGCCCGGCGTCTAAGCGATCTGGTCGTATAAGCCGACCCCCGACCCCCCAACTTTTACAGTTAATATAGAGTTTGTTGAGGCTTACTCTGCGCGTTATAAGGGACTACCCGGGTGTGTAAGGTAGCTAGTAGCGTGAGAATTACTGCCCTGGAAATGTTCATCATTATACCTACAAATGGTTTTTTCTGCTATGATGGGTAAAAAGGTGTTTTAACACAGCCTACAGCCTGTGTTCTCCGCTATCATTGCATCAGCATCATGTATCGCTGGCAACACTGCCCTGTTCTTCCCTTGCTCTGCTGCTGATACAAGTGTATCTCTAGGTCAGCGTCGTTGCAGATTCATGCGCAGCACGGTAATCTGCTAGACGTAACGGCTGTCCAGAGATGGTCCCCCCCTGCACCCCCCAGCCTGCAGTCAACCCCCGGTCGATAGACGACTCTCCCGCACTTTGGGGGTGGATTTTGTAAAGTACTGCTGAAAAGTCGTCTTATACGCCGGCATATACGGCTAATTGCGACATTTGTACAGGTTAAATTTTTTTTTTTTTTTTTTTTTAAATAAAAAATTTAAAAATGTAAATTCCCATTTAAATTTTGTAGGAGTTGGAGTCGGTCCATTTTTTGCCGACTCCGACTTCAGGGACCCAAAAATGTCTCCGACTCCTCGACTCCGACTCCACAGCCCTGCTTTCATCACTACCTCTAGCTATCTGATGTGAAATCGACTAACGCTTTAAAACACAGGAAGGGTCTACATTCTCTCTCTGGCAGAAGTCTACACATAAATTTACTTCTACGTAAGAAAATCAACTTTTAAAGTAATACAACAAACTTCTGAGAATAATCTTTACCAAAAACCTTCCATATAGACCAGGGGCTCTTAGGCCACAGACAAGTCCATTATCTAGTGCCCAGGCGCCCAACCTGCGGCCCTTTGGATGTTCTTCGACGGCCCCCCTCAGTCCTGAACATGCCCCTGAAACCTAAATGTTTATACATAGAGCCTTACTCTCCTGTCTGCCAATTATTATTTTTTGCATACTATTTGCTCACTATATAAAGTTGGTAAGAGCTGTCATATGAAGAGCTTTTCGAAATCTAAAAAAAATCTAAGATTAATTAAGGGGGGGGGGGGGGGGGGGGGGGGGGGGAGAAACTTCCCTATTTTCCCATGTATACTGTACACTGGGGCATGTACTAGGTCTTAAGTCTGAAAACTAAGGATCTCTTGAATATTTGGTACTGCCTATAAAAAAACATATAGGTCACAAGAGTAGAAAAAATTTACAAAAATAAATATAAATAAGAATGAGATAAATATTGTACTTGGACAGGACCTTTAAATTTTCAAAGTCAGCTTGGTATTTCTCTTTTACTGAAGACAGGTTTTCTTTAGGATGTTTCTGCTCTAGTTCTCCCCGCATCATATTTATCTGAGCTTCCAGTTCTAGAACACGTCCTCGAAGAATCTTCATGGAGTCTGTGTGGATTGGCATGTCTTCCACTTCAGTACCGTGCAGAGCAAAGTCTCCAGATGACTGCGTATAGGGAAGTTCTTTCTGATAACTGTCCAGGGTATCTTGCAGCTGGTGGATACTACGGGTATATTGTCCTTCCATAGCTCTTATTTCATTCTGGTGGATAACTTGAAGTTCATGAATTTGGTTTTGGAACTGGTGTTCTACATTTCTTAACTGCTCTTTGTGAAAACGCTCTACTTTTTCTATCTCCTGTTCTGAAGCATGTAACTTAACCGCTATCTCTGTGTGCTCCACTTTCAGGAGACTCTCCCTTTCTGCCCACCGTTTCATAAGATTCTGAATCTCTTCCTTATAACTGTTGTCAAGCTTTGACAAGGTGTCTTTAAATTTAGTCTCAGCTATCATGATCATCCTCTCTGAGTTCTTGGATTGAATGGCTACAGTGTCAGATACAGCCCTTTCTCTATCCAAGACTTCAGACAACTCCCCTTCTTTTTTCTGCAGTATTTCTTGGTACTCTTGATGGACTTTAGCCAAAGCTTCAGAATGAATCTGACACAGAGCCTCTTGGCTCCTGATAACCTCCCTTTTATATTCAAGACGTGTTTTACAGGCAATGTAACACAGCTGAGCCTGTATAACAGCATCCTGTACAGGAGCAGGTAGAAAACTACAAGACTGAACACAACTAGATAGTTGCTGGGTAGTTTGCATAAGGTCCTTTACTGCTGTTTCAAAATCAGCCTGAGGCACGGACATAAGGACAGAGGAAATTCTCCTCAGCTGTTCTGCATTTTCCTTTAAATGGTGAGAAAGCTCTTCCTGAAAAGATGGGTCTGCGTTGATAGAACTGCATGGTTCAGGAACAATGTGAAGTTCGGCCTTGGTTTCTTGAAAACCATGTTCATTTGCCCTCATGAGCTCACAGTATGCATTTGCCTTGCACATGGCCAAATTAAGCTCAGCTTTTAGTACTGTATTATCTGCTAGAATTTGAAGAAAATCTGGATGGGAATGGGATATCATTGCAGACTCCTCAGGAGCCAGTTCTGTATTTCCCAAGATAATTCTTCCAAGCTGATTTACCTTATCCCAAAAGTCTCTTTCTAGCTTAAATTTTTTAGCAAACATTTCAACCAACAGAATATCCATAGACTTTTCAGTAGTATGAAAAGATCCATGCAAAGACTGGTCTGACTCGGACATATTTTTAAGGTATTCTGCCATTCTGTATATTAAGCTTTCTTGTAAACAAATTCTTTCTAAAACGGTTTGAAGGGGATCTTCACAAGGCTGTTCCATTGTGAAATTCCCATTATCACGTGCAAAACCTGAACACCCAACGTCTAACAACCCAGTCATTAAACTTTGTTCTATAGAATGAATTGTGTTTGACAACGATGTCCGAAGACTGCACAGCATGGAAAGGTTTAGTTGTACAGTGTCCATGTTGTGTAGTTCTTTAAGCATATTTCGACATGCCTCCAGGCAGCAAAACCATTCCTTTTTAGCTTTTTCAAGGTGGCACCTATCACCCTTCTCCCTCTCCAACTCTTCTATCTGCATAGCCATAGAATTTACTTGAGTAATGCTAGAATGGAGTTGCTCCTTAAGACTGGCCTCAGCCTTTGCCCATTGATTGTGAAGACCTAATAAGGTCTCTTGATGATTACTCTTTTCACTTTCTAGTTGGATGGTAATATCCTTTAGTTTTTCCTCTGTTACATACAACTTGGTCTCCAGAGACCGAATGATGGACATAAAGCTTTCCATATCACTAGCCATTGAAGGCTGGTACTGCAAGGAAACCTCAGGAGTGCCATCATCACAAACAGACTGTTCCTGGCTAGTGTCAGAGGATGTGCTACTTCTCCAAGTCTTCTCAGTAGAGTCAGTATGAGCATACTTCTGGCATTGGATGCTGGAGAATCTTATCCTTTGCCTTTTGGCTGCTACATCCTGTTCTTTTCCCAAGAACACATTCTGGTCCACTTGGAATATTTTGGATTTCACCCCATCTTGCCCAACGTCCATAACACTGTCTCTTCTTGCCTCTTCACCAAATATATATCCAGCATCAGCCTGTAGACTCTGCTCTAATTCAGCAATATGTAGCTTTGCAGATTCCAACTGAATGTAAACATTCTCCAATTCCTTTGCTTGAGGCTCAGAATTCAAATTGAAAAGGGTTTTCAAGGTTTCTTCCTTGGCTTTCAGTTTAGTTTCGGTTTCTTCCAGGCTGCTTCCCAAAGCTGCCATTTTAATAAGTGCTTCATTAATATCTTGCTCTTTCTTCTCTAAGACCTTTCGATGTGCTTCATAGACATTGTTGAATTCTTCATCTTTTGCCCGGAGACACTCTTGGACCTTTAAAAGCTCTGTTTTTGATTCATCCAATAAATTTCTCAGCTGGTTACATTCTGCCTCTTGTAGTGAGAGCCTAGATTCTAAGCTTGAAACATCAGCAAAAACTAAATTGTGTGCCATTCTTTCACATGCTGACTTGAGCTGGTCTCGTTCCTCTTCTAGCTCTTTCATGTGTTCTTCAAGCCTTTGTATAATGCTTTCTCTTTCTGCCAATTGCTCTTCAAGGTGATGAACTAAAATGCTAGCCTCTGTGTTTGCATTCAATTTCTCTTTCTGCAAAACTTCCATTAGCTGTTCCTTTTCCTGTAACTTATTCTCATATTCTTCAAGTTGATCTTCTGTCTCTTTCATACCGAGTATCAGTTGCTGCTTTTCTTTCTCATAACTGCCAAGTAGTTCCTCATAATTCACCTGAAGGCGCTCTTCAATAAGCACACGAGCTTGTTCGCTGGTTTCAAGCTGAGCCTGCAGATCTGCAAGCTTATCTTGCAACCTCTGAGACTCCTTTTGGTAATCCTTTTGCAATGCTTGCTCCATTTCAAATTCCCTCAATTTCTGACTTTTCTCCAAAAGTGAAGATTCTACTTCTTTCAGCTTTTGCTGACCGGCTTTAAGCTGGAAACTGAATGCAACCTCATTGTTTTTCAACTCTTCCTGCATTTCTTCAACCCTCTCTTTCTCCAGTTTTAAATCTCCTTTCAGTTTAACCAAAGCTTGCTCTTTGATGGATAGCTCAGCTGATGCACTGTTGAGTCGGGCATGCAAGCTCAATATTTCAGCCTCTTGGTGCCTGATGGTGTCTTTTGCTTCTCCGAAGCTATGCTTTAAACTTTGTATCTGACTGCTAAGCACCTCCTGACGTTTACATTGTGCCTCCAATTCGCTCTGAAGGTCCTTGTTGACATTTTGGAGCCTCTGCCAAGCTTCCGAAGAGGGATCTGCCAACTCATTCTTAAAGAAATTAATTAAACACTTACATTAGTAACACTCATCTAACATGGCTGAGTGTCACACCTCTGGACAAGCTGGACCATAACAAAACTTCTCGTCTCTTATTGCTACCATCTAATTTCCCAGAACGAGGCATCAAATTTGGAGGCTTCTTCAAATCATCTGGAGATGGTTTTGCAGGAAAGCAAAAGGAAGAATAGGGTAAAAAAAAAAAAGAAAAAAGAAAAATCTACAGGGAAGGGGGTGAAAAATCAATCTAAAATCTGAGGACAACCAGAGACAAAGAGCAAAGGGAGGTGGTAGCAGAACAGAGACATCATTGTTCAATATTGTTTTCCAAAACAAAACAATTTTTGTGCCAAAATCAAACATCAGGATGAGGCTAATGGGGAGTGAAGGTCCTCCTGGAGGGCATGCAAGGAGTGGAAATTGCAAAAGAAATTTAATGAAATTTTTGTTAGAAGAATTTCTATTGTATGCAAAAAGATTAGTCTCACAAAATAATAGCAAATAAAAGGTAAAGCACAATATAAATAAAGGCAAAAAAGTGTGTCATAATCAAAAGCTGTGGACATACAATAAATTCACAAAGAGCATGCAGACAAGGGAATTAATCAGACGAGACGGACCAGAGCAGAGCCAGAAGCCACAGAATTTAGCCTGAACTGCTGAAACTTTTTAAACGCTGGTAGGAAAAGCCCACAGATGTGACACTCAGTGAAATATTAAGACGTACACCATGCTAAAAATGACACCATGCAACATAAGCCACCAAGATGTGTTAGTGAGAAGACTTATTCACCCTAATTATAGGCTTTATAGAGAAGAGAAATTATGTTGTTTAGGTTTGGTGCAAAAGAAAGCAAAAATTAAACTCTAAATGTTTTAAATCTACATTGAGATAACATGAAACATACAAAAGCTAAAGCAGTGGCATTCAGCTTGCCATTAGCTAGGTTATACAAGAGCATAAAATGAAGAACAATTGGTGCTTCTAATCCTTATATACATCTATATGACAGTTGGATCC
The DNA here is from genome assembly GCA_036250615.1 of Ptychadena robeensis. Classification (NCBI taxonomy): domain Eukaryota; kingdom Metazoa; phylum Chordata; class Amphibia; order Anura; family Ptychadenidae; genus Ptychadena; species Ptychadena robeensis. The sequence goes on from CM070039.1 coordinate 61,233,484, forward strand.
TAAGTATCAGACAGGGACCGATTGTCGCTGATAAGTTGCGTCACCGCGCTGCCATCGACCCTTGTATGGCCAGCTTAGCACTGGCAACTCTAAATCAACAACTTACACTGAGTGGTGGATGCTGTGCTACTTACTAAAAGGTAGCGGTAAAATGCTGCAAATGTTTATAATATCCAGTAAATTTTGTTCGTTCAGGACTTCCCATGTAATTTTTGTATGCACCACCCCCTGCCCCATTAATGGGGACTTACATAATATACATTTACTTATTCAAACCTGAATGAGGACCATTTGTGGGGGTTTCAGGGTGCATCAAAATAAGTAATTACCTTAATTATATACCTTTTTATATTCTTGTATTCCATGTCAAAAAAGATTGCACATCTATCTAATATATAAATAGATGTGCAATCTTATCTTATACAGTGGTGTGTAAAACTATCCTGATTTCTTATTCTTTTACATGTTTGTCACACTTAAATGTTTCAGCTCATCAAAAACCGTTAACTATTAGTCAAAGATAACATAATTGAACACAAAATGCAGTTTTAAATGAAGGTTTACGTTATTAAGGGAGAAAAAAAACCTCCAAATCTACATGGACATGTGTGAAAAAGTGATTGCCCCCCTTGTGAAAAAATAACTCAACTGTGGTTTATCACACCTGAGTT
>CM070039.1:61236653-61250551 GCA_036250615.1 Ptychadena robeensis
AAATTTACATTTAAATAAAAATTTTATTATATACAACAAAGCAAATTATACTTTAAATAAATTTTTTTTTTTAAGGTCATTTTTTTTTTTACAAAAAAAAAATTCCATTAAAGTCTATGGTGCGCTTTTGGAACAGAAATCTGTACCTATGCAGTGCGCTAGGGAGGTTAAGCAGGTTACAGACGTGGGGATATGGGTCAAATCGATGGCTGTTTCGAGTGCCGTGCTCGCTCACGCCCATCTATCTATCTGACCCATATAATCTGCACCCACTGCTGTTTTCGAGCGGGACAAATCAATCCCGCTCAAAAACAGCTTTATCGGACATGAACATAATTACGGCCGACGTCCAATGGTTTGCTTAGAGAACGCTGCCGTCTCCAAGCAAAGCTACAGCTGCCGGGGAGAGAGCAGAGCCATCTCTTCCCAGCCTGCCGATATCTAACACAAGCGTGATGGCGTCATCACGCTGCTGCAGGGGACATTGGACGGCTCGAATATCAAGCCTTCTGTACCCTGCTTTACTCAATGTCCTTTAAAAGGCAGAAACATCTAGCTTTACATATTCTTGTAAAATAGATGGTCAATGAGATGCAGAAATGTCACCATTATCATGGAAATTGTATGCAGACTGAAACTGAACCAGTCAAGCACAGAAACGGTTGTACACGGTTGCCTCAGTTTCGATTTGCATAAATTTTACAAGCTTATGGCCAAACTTCTGTATCTCGTTGATCTTTTCTAGTCACAGGAAAAGATCCAAAATATTAATTTGGATAAACGAGAAAAAGGAAAAAAAAACACAAAAACACATGTTCTGAAGTGACCTGCCACTGAGTTGAACACAATTTTATTAAAAGAGCCGAAACTCACAGCTTGGAAAAGGAACCTATAAACTTCACTACAGGTTGCTCAAGAGAGGGACTATTGACTAGTGTAGAATTATTTACACCCTATAGAAAGCACATGTTAGCTAAACATTTTAGGTTATGGATACTTATAAATGTGTCCATCCCTTTTTATATTTGCTCTTTAGGTTTAATGATAAGGACTGTGCACTCTAGCAAATTATTAGACACAAGCTCTCTTGAAAGGTCATTGGCACAAATTTCCATTACAGTATTTTGTATTCTATAAAATCCTTTCTTTTAATAGATAAAGCAAACTGAATGCCCCTGTAAAGAAATATACATAGCATGCAAATTAATATATGCTGTAAGCTTAATTATTCACATCATTAGTGATGTCACTAATTGTATGACATTATGGGTAAGCAGGTGTTAACGTTACCTGTAAAATGTATCCGTCGGGGGCATTTTGGTGCTGTTCCAAAGCCTCCTTTAGTCGGTGCTGCAAGAGGAGGTTTTCTGCCAGAAGATCAGAAACTTCCTTACGGCTTTGTTCTAGCTGAATGGGCAAAATCAAAGTAACTGTGATCAGATATTAAAATAAACGATAGATTAATTTACAGACTACTCGTCTTCTTCCTAAGCTTTAAATTCCTTCAACACCTACAGTTGTGGGGTCTCATTCAGGGCTGGTACTTACAGTCACACGTGAAAACAATTTAACGATAACATCAGTTGAATGGGGAAAAATAATGTGCTTACATTCTTATTGAAACCACATGCAACCATTTCGTTTTCAGCAAAACAATGCTACAGCCTTGATAATCATGAGCTTCCTTACATAGGGTATGTTAGGCAAGTGCTTTTGGGTGCTGTGGGTTTAATTACTTAATAAACCAGTAAGTAATACATGGACATACCATATATAAAAGTGCAAGTTAAGCAATAAAATTTTTATTGCTCATACCCAGTAAAAGTTAATGGAGGGTTACCTGTTTTTCTAAGAGGACAGTGATATCTTCCGGCGAGTATTTTTTGGAAGGGCTCTGTGGCAAGGGTGCGATGGGTATCTGTTTTTCTTCGCGCAGTGGGATAGTCTCTACCTGCTGCCAACGCTGCTCAATTTCCACGTGGACATTTGGCCGGACATCAATAGAATTGGAAGGGGCTGGTCCCTTTTCTACCTCCATGCGAGAGCTTTCTTCTCCGGAGGGTTCCTCCATGGAATCTGTACTTTCAAATCTCTTCCTTCGTTCTTCTCTTCTCCGAGCCCTCTCTTTTTCAAGCTCTCCTAGGTCATTCTGCGAGTCTGTGGTGTCGTAACAAGATATAGGCTTCAAAGCCTCTGCTGCCTGCGCCCTCTCCTGAGCCAGTGCCTGCTGGATGGGGCGGAATTCGGCCCAGTCAAAGGTTTTGGATCGTCCTTCTCTCCTGCGCTCCCGTGCCCTGCTCCTCTTTTGCTCTCCATCGGCATCTGAATGCTCAGAGTCCTGCTTGTCACTCTGTATGGAACTGAAGACATATGAAGATGGAACCTTAGTCTTCTCTTCCGGCAAAGAACTACAAGAAATAGAAAACGGAGTAAGTATACAGATACTACTGGACTCATTTACAGAGAAAATTTTACCTGGGAGACCACAGAGATTTCAGTATAGTTGCAGAAGACAAAACTTTCAGAAATCAACTTTGTTATAATTGTACTGTATTACAGGAATTGAGGGCAAAACTGCCAATAGGAAAATCAAGTTGTTGGTACAAAGGGCATGCTTGAAACTGTAGGTGATCAGCATTAGGATTCCCATGCATGGTTGACAAATGCCACTAAAGGTAAATTGTCCCTAACTTTTTAAATGGTCTACACAGAAGGGAAACTTCTGGGGAAAAAATTAATGATAGATACCTCAAACAGGTATATCATATAGAAATGTAACTTCTGCAAGGTTAATAATTAATCTAAACTCACTTCTTTTTATAAAGGTCATAATGAAGAGACAATTGAAAAGGATAAAAATCTACAGGCCTTTCTGACACGTCCTACAAGCTCTGTGCAATTCTCTTTGCAATTAGTCATTTAATAACAGATTCCCAGCAATGTCTAAATGTACCCCATTAGTGGGCTGCTGCCAATGTACAATGGCACATCTTGCCGGCAGCTCACACATTTTTTTTTCACTGATGCGCACACCTATTACATTAAGATCCGTGCTTTGTTGCATGTGTTTTCAAAGTGAGCTAAATTAATTCAGCTTGATGCATATTTTGAGCATGCATATCTAAAAGCCATATAGAGTATGGCTTAATGTAGTTCTTAATGGAGTCAGAGTGCCAAACCACCAGATTTTGTGCATCAATGTAAGCATAAACAGACAAACTTCAAAATGAACTAGCCAATCCACCATTTGTGATGCTCTTGAAAAACATTGTACTGCATTATTGCCAGTGGCGACCAGCATTGCAAAAATTACAATGCCATGGTTTGTCATTGGTGCAACACGGCACATTGCAGGCTATGACGAGTCTGTGTGTACAGACACTTCATAGCCCAGTGCTTTGAATGGGCCATGTAGCGTAGACTTAGGGCATGAGGAAAGTAGCGTTTAAAGAAAACCTCTAGAATTACCATGAATGAGAAAAGCAAATCTCCGCTTCAAACACTTGTCAAACCTTATACTTGCTCTTTTGACAGCGAATGATCACCAGCCCAGTTAAGGCCATTAAGGGCATTGTTGTAAATATTTCTTTAAACTTTGTGCTACTCACAAGCTATTGCAATACACAGAATGAGTGCTAATGACAGGTGTATGGTTATGGTAGTGGAGGCACATGCAGGTCTGGCAAAGACAATCAAGGAGTCAAAACAAATTAATGAAAAAATAAATCATGGTCAATACCATGCTGACTGCATCCTCCTCCTAATAATGAGGTGTGCGAGTAAACCAACTGGCATATACACAGCAGATTACTGTAGTGTAATTAACGCTGTAATATATGCCAGTGGGACAATGGCAAGGGGTAAACCACTGCCATGCCAGCAAAAAGTAAAAAAATTACTTAAACAAGCAACAAGTGCACCCAGGCTTTTACATTCCTAGAAAAACATTTTAACAGTTCTTTGTAAAAAAGATCCAGTCACAACCAGGCTTAAACCAAGCTGACCATTAACAAATTTACATTTACCCCTTTTTGTTTTAGGGTGACTCACAAAATTGCTAAAGTATAAGAGAAACTGTCCTGTCCACTGTCTGAACTAACATATTGACTCCAAGCTCTTAGGAATGTACAGTATCAAATGTCAAAGCCTTTTAGAAGAAAGTAAGTACACCATTACATGGCTCTGTAATGCCATGCACACTAAAAGCTGAATCAACTGGCAGGTCAACATTAAAAGCTTGAAGAATCATATCACCCCTGTGATTCCGCTGCTTGAAAAGCATTCAAATCAGTTTGCTTGAATACAAAGTCTTAAGTGGCATTACTGTTAAAGCAGACCTATTATTGAGAGTAAGCAGCCATTGCTGGCATAGTTCTTAACCTCCCTAGCGCACCGCCTGTACCGCACCAATTTTAACAGCGTGGTACAGGCAATGGCAGCAGTGTACGAGGTACACTGCCTGCCATTTCCTCCCTCCCCCCTCCCCTCTCCACACAGCCAGTGTCATTCATGACACCAGCTGGGAGGGCTGGAAAGCAGAGGCCCCTCCATTAACATGGAGGTCTATGGCACTGCTCACCCTCGCCCCCTTCCGCGTCATCTCGACGCGATCAGTGAAGCCACAGAACCCCGGAAATGCTGCGGCTGGAAGCAGCATCGCCGTAGCTTTCCGGGGATATGCAGCTTTCATGGGAGCCCAGCTCATCCAGAGTTTGTTCTTTACACAAACTCTGGACGAGATGGGCTCATCATGAACACTAAGAAGGTTAAATACACTGCCCAGGCCCCCAAAAAAAAGTCACCACCAAAAAGTAAAAACACACTCTAATATTTCTTTAAGCTATGAATACAGCACACATTTGCTTTGGCATTGTTTCGATAAGCTTATTTCCATCCAGTGTTGCACCAAAATCTTAGATTGATGATGGTAAAGTCTGACCACTGCACAAAGCCTTCTCCAGCACATCCCAAATATTCTCAATGGGGTTAAGGCCCAGGTGCCCAACCTGCCGGCCCTTTGGGCATTCTTCGGCAGTCCCCCTCAGTCCTCCCCTTGTGGCCCTCAAAACTTGTTATTGCATAGGAGCTCACCTGTCTGCCGATCCCCCGTTGACAGGTCCTCACCCAGGAACTTCTTAGAGTGGGAAGAGAGCCGATTAGCAACACAGATGGTGCCTAAGCAAGTCCCTTGCCTCTCTTCTTCTCCTCTAGGGTTGGCAGGGGATGAGCGAACAGGGCCTATGCTCCCACTGTTCCAACAATGAATGGGGGGTGCTCGTTTATTATATTGTGGCACTTAACCGGAGAATAGGGGCATATAGCCTTTGATGATATCTATGAGGCACACAACCTTTGAGCCTTTGATGATATCTATGAAGCACATATCTATGAGGCACATAAATATGCTTAAAGTATCATTTAAAACAAGTTTTGTTATTTAAAAATTAAAAATAATGTCTTTCAGCTATGCCTGCTGTAATTTTTCACAAAAAAATGCTTATACTAGTCAGTATAGATTGAAAATGTTATGTGCGGCTTTAGTGATGCTGAGGGCCGCACTTGTGGCCACTCCATATCAACTCAGTTGCCCACTACTGGGTTAAGGTCTGGACTCTGTGGTGGCCAATCCATGTGTGTGATGATGTCTCATGCTCCCTGAACAACTCTTTCGCAAATTGAGCCCGAAGAATCCTGGCGTTGTCATCAGGGAAGATATAATCAATTGACCTGGTCATTCAGTATATTCAGATAGTTAGCTGACCTTATTCTTGACACACTTACTGTTGCCAAACCTAGACCTGGCCAACTGTAGCAACCCCAGACCTATTTGCTTAGTGGACTTTTTTTGGGGGGCTGGGTAGTGTATATCCTGCTTGTCGGGCTGGTGTTCGGATCCCAGGCCCAAAACTTGTATGCAGCTCAGGGGTTCAGCTTACTAGGACACAACTTGCAGTTACCTGTATGCTTATTTCTAGTATGTCAAACGACTGAAGCAAATAAATCAGCTTTATGTCCAATAAGCATGAACAATGGCGGCCTTCATAAGCTCTCAGTAATAAGCTCATTTTACTTGGCATCTGGCCCTTTTTCTAAAGCTGAAGAGTCTATGAAGTCTGGTTTTCTTTATCTGCAATGCACAGTGGTGGCAGCCATTTTGTTTAAGTTATTCATACTAAATTGCTGTTCAGACTGGCACCTGGAATCAGCAAGGTCCATTTGTTCATAAGTAGGAATTGACCTAGAACTCAATTTCCTCCAAATTTCCTCCAGGCCAAAGGCAGACCATTACCTGCATTTATTCTGCAGATACTGAATGAAGCAGCACTGCACCTTTAGCCTTCAAACCGTAGTTCATTGAGCAGCTTATAACGGATACTCAAGTATATGGGTACCAAGCAGGATAAGAAATAAGGAAAACCTACCCAAATCTGACTGGTATTGAAAACCGCTCCCACAATTTCTATGGTGCAGGTAATAATATACACAACCCTTTTTTTGAATTTGTCTTTAAAGTCTCACTGACCAAAAGCCTACATACATAGCAAATCTAATGCAGCCCAATGAGACAGGGAGGTGGCTCAACAGTTGTGTGATGTGGTGTGGACTATTTCTGTCTATTGTACTACATAAGCTCCTATCTAACACCAACAGGTTGGCAGTTCTGGCTGCAGCACACCTGCTATGTGCCATATAAATGGGGCAAGTTATGTGTATATTTTGTAATGACATTATGTGCAGTAACCAATAACCATGCCTCTTTCCATCATGGAATGGCTGCCCCCGCTCTGCCGGGCGACATACTGAAAAATTTTAGTCACAGAAGCAAGGCATGCAGGGAAACACAGTGAATACAAACCACAAGACGTTAATACAGGAGAGAACACAGCTTTCCAACCTGGGCTTCAGCACAGACAATTTCAGAGAGAAGCCTTTCCTGTGGTTAGCATGAAAATTAAAGAGATGGAGGAATGAGAACAGGAAGAGGAGGGAGAGGAGTAAGAAGAAAGTTGCATCATGGGAACAGGGGGTATTTAAATGGAAAATATTAATGCAGAGGAAGAGAGTACTTAAAGGCTGCGTCTGCTCAAGGCTAGAAAGGGTGTCCTCAAAACATTTCACTTAGAGGTGCTTCACCTGGTGACATCAGGAGCGGTGTTTGGTCTCACGTGCTTCATTATGGTCTGTATCCAATTCCTCCGGATGCCTGAGGTCATTGCAGACAAGATGAACTCCCCATCATTAGTCTAAATAAAACAAATTTATTTTAATATAGCCTAACTCTTGCGTACTTACAGTGAAAATACAACAAGTATAGCGTAAAACCAAAAAACTAGAGAACCGTCTAAGAGCTTTATGCACTCAAGAAGAAGAAAAAAAGGTAACTATGTTTTCTGGATCTGTTCCATAGCTAGTAATTACTCCACTACCCAATGGTAAATGTATTAAAAAATTAGGAGGAAAAACGACAAAAATGGGCACGTTTATAAATGCACAGAAAATAACTTGACTCCCAATTACATTGGGTTTCTTTCCTGGCCTCCCATATATAGGGTCAAGCAGTGGTTCCCAAACTGAGGGGGGCGCGAAGGTATTCCAGAGGGGCGCTGGCCCTCATTCTAAACCTGTGTTTGCATGGGAGCGGGCTCAATAATGTCCCTAAAAAGAAAAGGGGGGCCCTGCAAGAAAAGTTTGGGAACCACTGGTGTAAAGAAAGGGTAGGGCATCTGTGGTGAAACCTTTTAATAAAAGAAACAAGTGACATTTAGCTGTGTTTACAGTTTCTTACATGAATTTGGAATCCATAATTCCTCTGCACCGGAAATTCTGTGACATCATAACAGGATGACAAGTCAATTTCCCCATCTAAATCAGCTGCCTGTTGAAACAAAAAACGTGAGGAGAGGATGCCAAGAACTGAGTAGGGAGAGAAGGAATGGGAAACCACATTTACTCACCTCTTCTGCCACAGAGTCCCGGTAATACCTCAGGTTCTGATCTGTCAGCACAAACCAGTGCTTCTTCCACTAGAAAACATGCAGAAGACTAAGCAGAGACATAGTGACACTAAAGCAGATGCATGTGTAATAGGAAGCACCTCCTGGAAGAATTTATACGTATGTGTGATGCCAACTGAAGCATCTTTGTACACAAATCAACCAGGACATCCTATTTCAAATGGAAATGTATGAATTGAATTGTTACAGAGAATTCCCAAGTTTGCCCTACTAAGATTGACACATTAGATTTTTCTGGCAAAACCAACATCATTATTTATTAAAAAGGTTTAGTATTGTTAGGCCAACTCATACACTCAAGGATCATACTACATTCAGCAAGCCAAGGTATCATTTCAGCAAGTAATAATAACTGGGCCCAACTTGCTGCCATAAGGGGGTGACAAGCAAGATTACATTGTTGCTGGAATTGCCATTTACTCAGAAGCTAGTCTTGCCCTTCTGAATTGCTAGACCAACTGGTTTCCAAATATTTGTGCCACATTCTGGTATGATCATGTATAGCTGAACAAATGAGCTCAAGTCTTAGTGGGTTAAATATGGTTGTCCCCACATCTCCATGTATTTATGGGCTTCTAAAACCCTAAACATAGGGTGCAAGAAAAGTACTATTTATATGTTTCTTAAGGCCCCCATACACGTTTTAATTTCCCTACGATCAATGACAGATTCGATTGTAATTTATGATTGATGTTGGTTTGATCAAACTGCGATCAACATCCCCCCCCCCCCCCATATGGGGAAACTGATATTTGATCGATGTTGGTTGGTTCGATCGATCGAAAGCATAATCGAAGCAAGGCCATCGTAAACACACCAGAATGTCTGCCATCGGATGTATAGGTATGCTAATTATTTTAATCTAACCAAAATCGGTTAAGCAAAACAAAATAATATTCGATATATACTATTATATTACTATTATACTATACTATTATAGTATTCGATGAATACTTGACATTGAATTTCGACCAAACTATTTTGATCAGATTCAATCAACTTAAAAAACGACCAGTTTAAGTTGATTGAATGGGAAAATCCATACGTGTATGGGGGCCTTTACATTTTGTAGCTTACTCTTGTGTTTAATGAGAGAAGGGGCCCAGAGATTGTATGTTTTCATGTAAGGTCTAAATATCTAATCTTAAAAAGGTAATCATCAAAAGCAACACCTATAACAACTACCAATACCATGGAAACACCTATAATTTACAATTGAAAGATACTTCTACCAATTTGTTTTTGCAGTTTTTAGAAAGATTCTTGCTTCCCTTCATCATCTTAAGGTAAGGTACACACATGTACATATGGGCCAGATCAATGGCCTCTTTGAGCTCACTCTCACGTGCACGCTCATGGCCATCTATCTGGCCCATATCATATGTGACCATCCCCGTTTTTGAACGGGACCAATCAATCCCGCTCAAAAACAGGGATATCGAAAATTACCGTTAATCATGGCCGATGTCCGTTGCTTTTCATGGAGGCCGCGGGTCCCCATGCAAAGCATCGGCTAAACTGGAGAGAGAGCAGAGCGTTCTCTTCAGCTCCTCCGATATCCAACATGTCATCACGCTGCTGCAGGGAACATCGGACGGCTCCAATATCGAACCGTCTGTTCCTGCTTAAAGCTAGCCATACACTCCAAGATTAAAATTACGATCCATTAAAACCGACCAATGAAAGCATTTTATCGGCCTGAAATCCGCGCATGTCCACATGGTACAACCGATAAAATACGGTCGTAATTTATTGGACATGTTGAAAATTTTTAATTGGTCTGGGAACATCGGGAAACTTCACACTGTTTTCATAGTGTTTACCTACCAATTACTGCCGATGCGGAACATTAGCATATTAAAACTTCTGGCACCGGCATGTTGCTGACACTGACATAGTGGCTAATCAGCATGTCGTCTACGTACTAGTAGTAGCAATCTTTAAGTATTTATATGTGTGTATATTAATAAATGTACTTAACGTAAACAGACCAGAGAAAGGCTTAAAAATTTTGTCGTCTATTTTATGATAATAGATCGTAATTATAATTTTTTACGATCCTATACATTTTGTTTTACATTCAGTATACCACTTGCTTGTGTTTTCTATGTACATGGTTGTTTATATACCGCCGTCGGGATACATTGGTCTGTTTTAATGGATCGTAATTTTAATCTCTGAGTATATGGCTAGCTTAAGACTCAAGTAAATGTCTACTGCCTTAAAGAGGAACTATTTTTGTAATGGTGACCAGTGTCATAGATTAAAGGAGTCACTAGAAAAATAACACAGGGGTAATCTTCTGAAGTGTTTATATAGACATTCATATAAGAAGATAGTGTTATCAGGCTTTGAAGAGCTTTCCTTTAACTTCCTGTTGTGTCTCAAGCAAAAATTGTCCTAAATAGGACACAGATGCAGCAATAAATTTACAGTGGTTCCAACAATTAATCAACTTTATCAAAGTGAAATATTTGTCCATATATTATAGTATATACTTTAAAGATTTTTTTATAGTTTTTTTTTTTTCATGTCAACGTTAAGAACCAAATTCCTCAGAAAAAAGAATAAACACTAAAAAAGAATTAAATTGCGTCACTGAACAATTGTAAGGAGGCAGAGGTCACAGGATACCCAACCCAAAATGAATATTACTGCCGCTTCTATGCTACTAACTTCCAACAAGTTAAATCCATCTGTGAGCGTCTGTTGTAACCAAACCCCAAGCACTCCCTTTTCTACCCTTCTCCCAGTATCCCGCAGTCCCCGGAGGGCCGCAGCTGGCAGATGAATTAAGGTCATGATGTAAGCACTCCTCCCCAGCCAACTGTGCTTGTAAACACAGAGCCTGCATAACTTGCAGCTCACATCACAACAAGAACACCCGGCACAGAGACATACATATAGTGCAGCAAAAGAAAGCCTGGCTTCAGACGCCAGCATGCACACATGCTAGAAGGTCACACAATATAGAGGAAGTAAGCAACATCAGCCCCTACTGAGAAATAATCTAGAAAACAAACTTACAAACTGTTAATGACTTTAACACAACTTTCAGATAAGTTCAAAAACAGGCAGCTACGGAATGCTGGGAGTTATAGCTCCTCTATGGCAAATTACTTCTGCATGCATATCTCTGGAATAACCAAAAAGGTAGGGGGGAAGTCTCCATTCTGGAATAATCTTTATTCCAAGAAAATAAAAAATCTTTGCATAAACGGTACACCAGGACTGGACATGACTTAGTACCAGAATAAGACAACGTCCAGGCTGGACAAAGCTCAGTGAAAAAAACTGTATGGCAGAACTGGATAGATCTCAATATTGAAATATACCAAAAGGCAAGGTGTGGACAGATCTAAATGTCCCCATACATCTTATACTAGGCATACATGGTTACAATTTTTAGCACAATCGATCTACGATTCGATTTTAGATTGTGATGTTTTCATCGGACACCGATTGCAAGCGAATCTAAAGTAGTACCACATGGAGGGTTCAATCGTAATGTGATCAAAATCGCAGATTTTAGTTTTGATCAAAAAACACAGGAAATAGTCATATATAAATGTGTTCATCGAATACAAATCGACCTGAACAAGAAACAAAATGCTATGTTTTTAGTTCGATCGTTGTACAATCGACTAGAATTTTCCAACATGTCCGATCACTTTACGATTGATGTTTTGAACGTTATCGAACAATGTTTGACGATTGAACCATGTGTGCAGTATACCATTTAAGTCTGATCAATGTAAACATTGATCATTTTAGGTCGAACCGTGTATGCTTACCATACAATTTATGTACAACTTATCTTCTACCAAATCCATGAAATATGAGGACCTTTCCAAAATCAATCAATATGTATTCCATCAGGGAGGCCACTATACTACACTATAGTTGTTGGTAGATCTAATGAAAATGTAAGAAGTGATCTAAAGGAGTATTGGGGGGCTTTAGTCCTTAAAAACGTTATGTCAGGACTGGACATATCTTGGCACTGTAATAAACCAAAGGCCAGGGCTGGACATATCTTTGTTCTGGGATAAACCATATGCAAAGTTTAATCTAATGTTAGTCCTAAAACGGCAAGACAATTACCAAGACTTGACATATTTTTGCAGTTCTTAAGGTTGGTTTACACGTGTCGATCAACTCCCAATTCGATTTTTTGTTCGATGTCGTTGTCGTACATTGTTTGTCCACAAATTGGCCATTCTAGATTTTTGTTCAATCAACCAAAAATCGCTTGTTCTTCATTGATCGAACGAAAAAATCTACACGTGTAAACCCACCTTTAGTCTGAAGTTCCTGGCTCCTAATATTGTATACCTGATAATTCCCATCAGACACTTGTGTACCCAAGCGGTACTGAACAAAACATCCACTCACCTGCCCATCTGGGTACTGTTTGGTCAGCCAGCCCTTCTTAAAGTTCAGCAGGTCAGGCTGCAGAGATAATTAAACAGGAATTAGTATATCTATCCACCCTGCTTAGAAGCATTCACATGGAGCATAATAGTTCCATTTAATTTTCATTTCTAAATTGTGTAATGAAAAACACATACTTGAGAGCACAAAAATGGATCTAAAGCAATACAAACTTGAAAATAAAGAAGATTGAAGTGTATGTTGCTGGCAGATTTAGAACTCCACATACATAATTCATAAAAGTATATATGGAAGGGCTGAGCAATGCAGTGCATTTGACTAAAAAGCCACACTGCAAAGGGGCTTTAGTAATGTTTGAACTACAAACATTTTCTCTTCTTTCCAGCTTCATAGCTGGATGGTGATCGTCTACTCTGCCAAGTGCGTGTGGGTCACTGCAGCTTCTTATACACTAATGCCAGTCATATGAGCAGACCACCAGAATAACCTCCCTTCTACAAGGTACTAAAATATATTAAGCATTGAGTAGGGGAGCAAGAGCAACAAGAAGAATTTGCGTTCACCATCTGTTAACCCCTCTTAAAGTTAGGGTTCGAGTCAGGTTTCCAATTTAAATTAAGACAGGTCCAAATGTAGAGGCATTTACAGAGGCGCCTGTAAGTGCAGTGTGCCAGCTATTTGTGAGCTGGGCCCTGCTGTTCTGGGCTAGACATGCAAATCATATCTGAACAGACGGAAGCCTCTTGCCAAACAAAGACTCCCATCCCCTCTGTGCTCATTCTGTCACGAGATACAAGACAGTTGCCAACAACAGTGATCAGATTTATAGGAACCCAAGAACATGCCAGAGATTCCCAGGATAGTGGTTTAAAAGACACCCTATTGGCTCCACATCTCATTGTGCTCAGTCTTAACTATATGACTTGCATATTGAAGTCCCCCTCCTATGCCTTGTGTATGGCACTGTTCCTAGTTAGTGCCTGGTCCTGAAGTGAGTGTACAAATGTTTCTGCTGTTTTTGTAAAGGTTTATTTATGTAGAGGCTCATAGTATATCTGTAGCAGGAAGTGAAAGCCAGACTGTTTTCTTTTAGTAATTTCACATCTTTAAAAGGATTACAATTTTATTTTATTGGATAAAAGATTTCAGCTTAAAGAGTCAAAAGACTGAAACACAGTGTGAATTCTTCTCTTTTAATCTCACCGTCATGGAAGACTCGGTAGACCTGCGATCCAGGGATTTTGCTCTTCGATATGATGACATATGAGAGACGTCTGGAATGGAGGACACCCCTGTCTCATCCTGCATGCAAAGATACAAAAATAAAGGTCATGCTATGAAGAGTTAAAAAGGTCAGTGCCTTTATCATGGACCAAGATGCTAAAACAAGGTTGTAAAAAGCATTTTAATCCTAGCGTCTTCATTGTAAGCGCTAAATTTAATATATATAGGTTTTATTACATAGATCAGTTCTCCTTCAGTAGCCCC
>CM070039.1:61281920-61305876 GCA_036250615.1 Ptychadena robeensis
ATATGTCCGTGTAATGTATGTGGGGGAGTTTTTTTTTTGAGTTTACTTCCGCTTTAAGAAGTTGCGTTTTGACAATGTATTTTTTTTTATTTTTTACATTGACTAAACGGAGCTTTAAAGTACAGAAATGTCCAAAATGTACCCGAGTCCCATCTGCTGGGAGACTGTCTCATAAATCTCCTTGGGCACGCTGGCAACCACTATGCTATCGCCTGCTCCAATAAATCTATATTCATAAATATTAATAAATAATATTAAATAAAATCAGCTTGCACCTCACAGTGTGATCGATTCAAAACCGACCAATATCTTTCCTAAGCCCTGTGTGCATGCTCCATAGTACCATTGTTTTAAAAAACAAACCAACTTTTGACCTGAAAACCAGGCCAAAGGGCTTTTAAAAGACACATAACTTCAATATACAGAATAAAAAATGGCCTTTATTCATTTATTTTGACCATCATAATGATAAAAAAAAACATCATAAAAGTCCATAGATCTTACATGGTCCTAAAAGTAGTAGTCCATAATATAATTTAAAATACTTGTAATACTTGAACATACATGTAACATGACAGATCACTGCTCAATCAGTTTCCATCACTAGTGGTTGATTGATTAATGTAAAATGGAATGAAAAAACATCTGACTTAAAAGAACAAACAGAAAAATCATACAGTGTATGGGCTCCTTACAGCAGACCTATCTCCCATTATTGTGTTTCTGATTGACACTAGAAGTGCTCCCTTAGAGAATGAATGGACGTCGTTCAAAATCAAAATCGCATCCATTCATGCTGCGGCCAGCCGCAAGCCGCCTAAGTGGGGACAAGCCCTTATTTGCAAAATTCCTGACAAATAGGCCAAACGACCACTGTCCTAGAAAGAACAACAACATACAAATAAACATATCTAAGAAAAAAACAAAAGGAGCAGGAGGCAAACTCATCAGTGAGTGCTGGGTGTGGAGCTGTCGGATAAGTGTGGAGGAAGATATTGTTGTATGGACTTGGCTTCCATTTCACAGGATGCTCATAGAATTAATTTCCACAGTCTATAAATAAAACAAACCGGGCTAAAAATACATAGAAATCCCAGCAGTGGCGGCTAACTATGACAAACTATGTGTATAGAAACATTAATTCACGTCAACAAACATAATAGAAACGTTACTGTGTCCTCAGATTAACCGACCCCAAAGACTCCTAGAGAGAAGTGATGAACGCTGCACCAATGCGTTATGTTATGGCAAATATATATCGTTTTGACTTTTAAGGGGCTCATACATGTCGCATCTGGTGCTTGAAAGATGACCTGATCAAGCATCTCGCGGTGATGTCAAAATGACATCATCATGCTGTGCTTGGGTGCCCGTGGACTGGACAGGAATCAAGGTGCACCACTTTAGGTGACCTATTCCCGGTCACTCATCCAAAGGAATGACAGTCGATCAGGATTTCCGGACATGTCCGTTACCTGTTTGGCAGACCTGTCTTTGAGCGGGATCGACTGACAGGGATGGCCGATTTGATGGGCACGCGCTAGATAGATGGCCGCGCATGACGTTTGAAGTGGCCTTCAAACTACTGCATATCTATGCGTGTATGGGGACCTTTAGAATAAACCTTTATTTTACGGGCAAAGCCTAGCACTACTTACTCACATATTACCTGGTTCTGAAGACTAAACCCTCATAGGTTTATCAGTATGTCAGCTTTTGTTTCTTAAACTGATTAAAAACAAAAACTGCCAGGATCTGATTGGATGGTATACACACTTGCTTTTTGATTTAAAATTAAAGAGACATTGTGGTGTTAATACTTCCTCCTCCTCAGCACTTGCTAAATAGATATCTGGAGAACCTTTCCCCTATGTAGAAAATATGACCTTATAATGCCCCCCATACATACACAGATTTAAGCATCCGACAGACTAAAAACAATCAATTTTTTTCAATCGTACAATTGGAGAGTTTCAGCCCACACTGCTAATCGAGGGTAGTGTCACATTTCTTCCATCAAGATCCTGGGAATGTCAAGGATCCCAGATCTCACAAGATGAAACTACACTGTATGCAAGATTCTAGATACTCTTTTTTCCCAGGATTTCAGCAATAGAACCTTGACATTCTCTCTTCCAGTGCCTAAGCCAGGTGAAAGGCGAATAGTTTTCCCCTTTTTTTTTACTTATTTTTCTATTAGGTAAAAATGGACAAAGTGAATTTCTCCTGTGGCCGGCTAAACCATCACTAGAAGGGTGAAAAGTAATCCAGTTGCCAAGCAGAACATACATCCATCCATCCTACACTGGTCCTTTAAAATAAGAATGAAGAGCTCTACATAATGCAGGGCAACACCTCCAAAGTTAAATCACGAAGAGTGACAACTGTTGGCAGGACTCTAAAGGCATCCAGGTGTTTAGCACTAGGCTCCCCAAACTTACGCAATGTCATTTTAGTTACAGATGTGCACGCTCACCCAAAGCCATCGCTTCAAATATTCCTAGAAGTCTCCTGCACCTCTGCAGCATTTTCAACCAGTCAGCGTACATGGAATTCCCAGCTAATCAAAGCAGAATGTGAAACCTTCTAGTCTTACCACTCATCGATTGTGAGCTCTGCAGGGGACAGTAAACATCAGCAGTGGCTGAGTATGTGCTCTCCACATCTGAGGAAGAATTTCCTAATAAAACCCTGTACTTGTGCAATATCCAGCAGAATTCTAAACCGCCATTTGGGAGCTTGAGTAACTGCACATAGTAGGGAGAACTTAACAAACAAGAACAACTGTTTTGGGTGCATGTAAACCCAACAATGAACTTCCATTGGCGTCTTGCATATATTGAATATTTATATATATCCATGAGATCCACAGGATGTGAATATCTGATGAAGAATAATATGGTTCCTATGTTGTGGAGATGGAAGAATAAGTTGGGTCTGAGCAATATAAAAAGAAACCGATCCATTCCTTTCTAAAGCCCTGTGGCAAAAGCTCCATAGTATGATCGGATACAAATTGATCACTTCTTGGTTGGTTTTATGTTCGATTTCAATCAAATTTGGTCTATATATTTAGGTAAAAAGGAATCGATTTCCATTAAATGGAATAATCAAACCGCGTATGGCCACCTCTAGGTTTCACAGTTGTTCTTTCTATACTAGAATACTATGAATAGATGACATGGGAAATGTGTGTCAATTGCAATGTAGACCATTTAGACAACATATTACCTAAAGGCAGCATGCAGGAAGAAAAGTACAAGTCATGTGATTGTGACTGGAAATATAACTTTACAGGTTAAAAAGAGTTGCTCAATAAGAGTTTATATTATATGATTATTTTACTATCCTTCCCCATTTAATCTACAAGAAAGTTTAAACAGTGAATTTCAGCCAAAGAAGCAATCCGTTCCTTCACTATGAAAGGTTAACACCAACATCTTAAACTTCTGTACAAAGTAGTTAACATTACAATCTGGGGGTGTCACTATACAGTGCCAGAAGCCTAGGATTTAGCCTCATTTAAACATCCTCTCCCCACCCCAAGGTGGTGTCACTATAAGGTCTAAATGAAATGTCACTGAGCGCAAGGACCCCTCTCTACTTCCTCTTCCAGCTAGTAAAAACAAAAAGAGGAATGACGGATCAATTAGGCACTTTTCCAGGGGAGAGGAAAAAAAAGAGTGGGCTGTTGGTGGGGGGGGGGGGGGGGGGAGAGAGAAAGAGTACATCCAAATTTAGGAATGCTTGGGAATACAGCCAGAGGCTCAGACTTCCCACAGACTGCGGGGGGGGGGGGGGGGGGGGGGGGGGGGGGCACCAGGGTGGGGCCTTAGGAAGATGAAGGCCTAGTAAAATTATAATAGAGAAGGAAGAGTCCATGTTAGGCGAGATACACAGGATAGAACAGGATATGGATGGGAACACAACCTACAGCAAGGGAAAGGGAGAGTGTGTGAAAAAATTCATTGTTCACATGTTCTGTACATATAGCTATAACCAAGACAGGCCTATGTAAGCCATGAAATAAAATGGCCTATGTAAGCCATGAAATAAGATGGAGACAGGCAGACAGACAGACATAACATATAGCTTTTGTTCAAAGGGCCGCATGCGGTCCTTTGGGCGTTTTTTAGCGGCCCCCAAAATGCATAGGAGCTCACTTGTCCGCCCGCCAATCCCCCGCTGACAGGTCACCGTCTGGAATCTTCTTACAGTGGGAAGAGGAGGAGAGGTGGTAAACCTACATGATAGGCGTACATAAAAGCCAATCCACAACCCAGTGTTGGCGGGGGATCAGCAGACAAGTGTCTATGCGTCAACTATTCCACCAATGAATATGGGGCGATTGTATAATATATATTGCGACACATAACTTCAGAATAGGGGCACATAACATTTTAATCAAAAGGTTATGTGCCTCATAGATATCATCAAATGCTTTGATGATATCTATGAGGCACATAACCTTTGACGATATATAGGTCACAAAATGTGCATTACCAAACTACAGTGCTCCCATATGCTTGACATATAACTTTAAACAAGTTTTGTTATTTAAAATTTTGAAATAATGACTATCTTTGCCTGCTTATACAAGTCAGTATAGATTGTAAATGTTATGTGTGGTCCTTTAGTGATGCTGAGGTCCGCACTTGTGGCCCTCCATATACACTTAGTTGGCCACCACTGTTCTAAGCTCAAAGGAAGTGGTTGGAATGACAATGGCAGTCATATATCCCAGAAGAGGAGAGAAACCTTACAAATCTTAGAGCAGGGCAACCCCAGACTGTAAGTAAGTATTCCACCGAAAGGCCATTTTTAAGTTTTTAACTTACTGACCGATGGGCAATTCATTTAATATGGCTTAAGAATTAAGGTAAATGAGCTTCTAAAATCTACTTACATAGGATGAAGCTTAAACATGGCTCCTCATTACTCTAGTCATTGTTTCATTGTCCTTCTGTAATTGTCATTAGGCTACCCTCTATATACCTATAAATTTGCTCCCCTCAACCAAGCCTGTTGAAAATGGACAATACTTTCAGGTTTCCAAAAACAATAATAAATCAGGTTAAAAATAATTCCACTGATCTAGAGCAGGCATGTCCAAATGCAGCCTGTGTTCAAGTTTCCATGGGCCCACATGAGGCAGTCATTTCACTACTAGAGGAGGGGTTGACACTAAACTTCCCAACCAATGCCTTTTTTTTCTTTTTTGGTGCGCATGGCTAAAAGGCTTTCTTCATGTGCAGCAAAAGGAGTCCCATCCCAGGGGAGAGGTCAGGACTTCAGGATTTAGGTGAAATATGGCTGGGCAGTTGGGAGAACTGCAAGTTCTAGCATACCAAGAGGCAGCCTTATGATAGGATAGTATAAGGGTTATGATAGTGAATGGCTAATGCTTTACAATAATAATGCCAAGTATGTGTGAATAAAGATCTGTCCCATGGTATTATTCATTTGCATTTATTGTTTAGAAGATAGCCATTCATGACACTAGAGCTAGAAGACACAAATCCCATAGATCAGAGATGAGCCAACTACAGTGGGTGGTAGGATTATATATTTTCTATCCAGCTGTGCTGGTTTTATCTCTAAATCTAATTTAAGAAATTGTATTCCATCAGAAAGGGGTGGTGTTCTGCAGTCCACAGAGGTGAATACAGAGCTTTTAACAAGCCATGACATTATTAGGGCAGAAGAAGCCCAGAAGGTTAGGAACTCATTGGAGTTTTGCCTAAAGTATTCTTTCTTGTATATACTGATCAGATAAATGTTTTTGTTTTTTTGAAGACCAAAAGCATAAAATTTTTATTTATTAGTTTGCATGCGCTTTGAGTATAAATGGTTATAAATGGGATACATACATAGAGACTACTCTTGATTTCAGGCAGAATTAAAAGAAAAAATAACAAACTAGAAGAGCTATGAAAAATTTAACTTTTCCTGAAACTGGGTGGCCTAACAAAAACACTACTTCCTTAAAATTTTCAATTTTATAGATCACAGTTTGGAAAGAGTGTAGAAGAGTCAGGTTCTCCCAGGTGGGAGATTTTTCCTTTATTTCCTGTCCCTGTGAAATCAGCACAGGAAACAAGGGAGGGGTTGAGAGAGGAAGTAGTAGATTTAACTATGGACCACAAGTACAGGCAGCAATCTGTAGACCGTTAGAAGTCCACCTTTGCTGTAAATGTGCTTTGTCACTGTCCCATCTGGCTGGATCTTCATCATGTCTTGTCCATCACAATCATCAACATAAGCCCGACAATGGTTCGAAGCCGGGGGTGAGCAAACATTTTCACTTGTGGGCCACAATGGGTTTTTACAGAGGGGGCCAGACAAAGAACCTGTAAGGGCCACCCAGTTCCAAATCCTTGGGTGGGAAACTTAGACAGAATTCATTGATAAATTTATACATTTTCTATTCCCCTAAAAAACACAAAAGCTATAAATTATACTGCCAGGGAGGTTAAATAATTAATATATATATATAAATAAATAAATAAAAATTTAGACAGTAATCAAACATTCTCTTGCAGACATGGGCAAATTATCGCCTCTAAAACCCCTTTTTCCTTGACAAGCCAGAAACCCCCAAACTCCTGCCCTCAAACATTTTCCCGGAAGTGGTGTCACAGAACTCCTGTGCCTGGGGTAACATCCCCTCTCTCCTAACTTGCATGCACAAAACCCTTCTTTATACCACAATATAATACCATGTTCAGGGGCTTTGTTATTAACTCGCTTACACTCATTTACATTTCACCAGCAGAGTACAGCTCAGGATTACCACTTTCCCCTCCTACCCCGCCGCCCCCCCCCCCCCTGAAATCTCTAGTGCTCCCTCAGGGAGGGTGTGGGTCCCAGGTTAGGAACCACTGCACCAGCGCTACCTCAGGGAGGGTGTGGGCCCCAGGTTGGGAACCACTGCTCTAGCGCTCCCCTCAGGGAGGGTGTGGGCCCCAGGTTGGGAACTACTGCTCTAGCGCTCCCCTCAGGGAGGGTGTGGAGGGTTGGGAACCACTGCTCTAGGCATGATCTCCACTTATTATAAGAGTGTCTTGACACCAAGGTGACAAAGGGTCAGGTGAAAAGATTAAATAGGCTGGATATGTAAGTAGTTTGCACAGGTTTGTTCCAAACCCTTCTCCGCATCCTTTCCATAACTTGACTTACCTTCAGTCTTCACTTTCCTGGGTGTCTTTTGGACTTCTACAGGGTTAATACCAAGGTCAGGGATGATTGAAGATGCTCTTGTGAAGTCTATGGGGCTGTAACACTAAAGTGATGCTAGGACTGGACAAGACTTTGGGGCTCTGACGGCCTTCCAGCCTTAAGGCTGCCATACACGCACCGAGCGGCAGCCGATTTTGCCGCTGACCGATGGGCGCGCGCAGACATGTCCAATAATCTCTGGCCGATGCCGTTAGTGTCAATGGAGACCGGCGTCTCTATTGAAGCTAACGCCCGGCACACAAAGGGTGCCCACCAATGCGGTTAGCTCTGGAGAGCAGCATGATGACGTCATCACGCTGCAATCCAGAGCTGATCTGAGTTACTCTGTCGGCCCCCATTCGGTACGTGTGTAGGAGCCTTTACTGTTTGCCCCCGCCACATCTAAACCTAGATTGTTTTATGAAGACGTTCTCATTTTTTTACCTCAGATTTTCCTTTCTCATAAATATGGTATTTACATTTAAGGTCAAGGTTAAATACAAATTGACGCTAATTATTCTACTTTCAACCTCTTACAGTTGTTTCCGTTACATTGTCTAGCCCCACTGAAGCAACAGTAACACAATGAATAACCATTCTTTAAACTACCAATATAGCAAACTCACACACTCAGCAGAACACTATGATGACCTAATGATTACTGTTGGGCGATACTGCAACTAAATACAATGAATCGTTCCAGATTTCTGCCGTTTTATGCACCATCAGTGCCGGAAATATGGTTAGAAATCATCTATAAAAGGAATTTACAGCATATCTGGAAAGTCTTCACAGCGCATCACTTTTTACAGAAAAAAATACTTTCTGGATGCAGTAGTTTTGGATACAACGATAAAGGGGTAGGGCTGGGGCGGCAGCATCAGTCCTCCACCCCTCCCTCATTGGAACAGGTATGTTGGGCCCATTTTTTGGGAGGCTTATGGAGGCTGCTGCATGTTGGGGGGGGGGGGGGGGGGGGGGGGGGGGGGGGGGGGGGGGGGGGACGATCCTCCTGGCCCTGCTCAGCTGTGTCCCATCCTGCCCAGTCAACAGGGGTATTTAAATGGGGTGGGGTGACTGGTTAGGCCACTGGGAACTGGAGACAGACCTGGTTTGGTATGTTGTCCCACGTGGACCTTATAAAAGTACACTTGGCTTTCTTAACTTTATCCATTTGGTTCTCCTCCTACAGTTTGTGGAAGCCAATTCAGGCGTCCAATCGCAACTAGAGGTTGTCCTGCATTAGGGAAGGACCTGAGAGTCCCCACCAAGTGTGTTGCACTTTGGGATCTTGAAATAAATACTCTACTAAGATTTACTTTTGCATTCAAATACCCTTAATATTCAAAAATAACCTTTTTATTATTATATTTGTATATATATCAATGTTTCATATTAAATTGTTTAATGGAATGATGTTAATCCATAGCTCATGACTGTATTAGTGTGATGATGCTGACAGTGTTTCTCTATGCAGCGTTCTCCCTGAGGAAGCCCATGAGGGTGAAACATGTACGAGTGCTGATTAGAAGATTTAAACATCTCTATACTGTTTTGCTACCATGCTGTCAATTGTATATATTCTGTATGTTCCGATTATACGGTAGGCCAACCCACCAACAGGGTATGTTTCCCTGGTGGCATTGTACTAACCATTTTTTATACTGTTTGCGTACTTCATATATTGAATAAAGATGATTTTATGAAGATTGAAAATAACTTGTCTGTGCCTAAAAACCCTTTACCCATTGTTGTTGGGGTCACCAGTAGGCTTACCCTCTGGGTTGGGACCCTAACAAAGTATATGAATTGGTCCAGTATAAAGCCTTGGAATAGGTAAATGTCTTAATAAAAAAAAAAAAAAACATGTGTGCTTATCCATCTCTATGTGCTGTCGCCATTTCTTTCAGCACTGTGCAATAATGCAGCTTAAGCTAGGCATACACGGCTCGATTTTAATAGATTCGAACAGAATTGAGCACTGCCCGCGTTCAAGGCACTCAATTGTGCTCTTATCTATTAAAAAAAGAATCAAGCCCTGTATGCCTTTCTTTGAGTGGGATCAATCAACCCCCCTCGTACGAACTGGAAACCAACATGTTAATAAACCCGGTTTCACTATTACTTTGGATGGGAACCCAGGGGTCCCATTCAAAGTATTGGGCGACATAGATGACGCAGCAGTACTACTCCTTGATATGGTTGTACAGGAATCTACCATGTATGCCCAGCATTAAGAACTTTATCAATGTGTAGGAACTTCCTGTAGAAAAGACCGGTCACTGTTGTTGCCTCGTCTTTTATTTGGGTAATCTTGTGTACAGTAGTTTTCTGTAGACAGCCTATAGCTACTGGACCATTTACAGGCCCATAGGAAAGGAAATGTTATAACTTTACCACTAATTTTACAAAGTATGGGTTTCTAGCCATTTAGGAATGTGTTTGAATGTATGTTTTTAGGTTTGGACGAATTAATTGATTTTCTTAAGTTTTTATTGACAGGAGGAGATGTATTGAGCGGTTCCAGAGGATCATGAATATCTGAGATATATACTAACCCTCTCCACTCAAGAACATCAACCAGCTGGCTTAAAGGAAGGATCTGGAACCAATAAGATCCACATATTCAGGACATGGGCTTTTGAAGTTTTTTTTTGAAAGCTTAGTTCCTCGGCTCAAAAATGATATATCTTTACACCTTTACTGCCTTGTGCTCCTGATGCAAGTGGCATGAGTGTTACACTAAGGCCTTGGACAGGTCAGAACTTTGAATGTTAACCAGTCCAGTAGCACTTTCATAAGATGGTGGAGTCCTTCATATTTGTCCTGCAATGTGTGGAAAACATGCCTCTTCAGTATATGAGAGTTGGAGGTCAGTAATCCATGCTTACACTTGGAACCAAATGAAGTAATCCCCTGCCATAGCTGTGCCCATATGAGGAGAACTCTGAAATATTACACATCAGATTTGCAGCAATTTGCCCAAGAATGGCTGGGAAAGGCTTCAAAGGGTCGTATTTCAAGGCTTTGCGGGGAATGATTTTCCACTGTAATTACACACAGCAGCTACCAGTGGAGTCTCACACTCCCAGACTCAGGCGAAGGAACAGCTGTTTCTGCTACCAGGACCAGATGGACGTCAAAGAATGACATCAAGCTTTAACCCATTCGGTGCCCGCGGCATAAGGTTCAACTGCCAGCGTGACACATGTAGGAAGCAAGTAACAAATACTGCGTCCACCCATATATCGTTCATTCAAGAGTATACACACATTCCAGAACATAAATGACTCTTAAAGGGGTCTTGTCCACACTGCTCTACATGCTATATAGCCACAATTCAAGTGTATATTAAAAAGGTAAACTCTTGTGTGCTTTTTGTATTTCTATTGTAAGGATCAGAACAGTTCTCCAGTGTGGTCATCCTGTGACAAAGACTAGTCCCTACTGTTCTCGTCTCCACAACCTTTAGGAGGTGGGTCCATTGGCTCCTTGCTGCAGCTCTTATTTTTCACAAAAAAAGTACAGCTGAATTACAGGGACTTTTATATTAAAAAAAGCAATGCCATGCCAAAAGTGCATTTTATCCTTTGTGGGCTGATCAATAAATATTTATCTATACATAAGCTGATCGAAGAGAAAAATGTAACTGTGTGTGGCCACTTCTAGGTTGATCCATATCAAAGAGCACCAACCCAAGTGCAGTACACAACCACTGGCTAGGGGTGCCAACTAGGGCTGTGGAGTCGCATTCGAGGAGTCGGAGACATTTTTGGGTACCTGGAGTCGGCCAAAAATTTACCGACTCCGACTCCTACTAAATTTAAATGGTAGGATTTTTTACTTCAAATGTCGCAATTAACAAACATTAACAAGTCATAATGAACGACTTCTCTGCTATAAGAATAAATGCGTGCAGCGCATAACATTACAGCGCCCACTGTGAACCTAGTCTAAAGGCCCCCACACACGTACCGAGTGGGGGCCGACAGACCAGCTCAGGTGAGCTCTAGACTGCAGCGTGATGACGTCATCATGCTGCTCTCCAAAGCTGACAGCATTGGCTGTCCGTTAGTTTTAATGAAGACGCCGATCTTCATTGAAACTAACAGCATCAGCCAGAGATTATCGGACATGTCCGCTCTCTGGCCGGCCAAGCTGTGGGGTGACAGCGATCTGTCGCCCCATGTGGGCTCCCCCGATGGGCGAGCGCACGCCGATCGGTCGGTGGCAAAATCGGCTGCCACTCGGTGAGTGTATGGCAGCCTTAACTGATAATAAAGTAAATGTGTTTTGCCAGAATAGAGACGCTTGTATAAGTGGAGGGGATGGATCACCAATAGTTCAAGACTGAAGCTGTTAAACATTTGAGAAACCTCTGTCATTCAGCCGAGGCGGCAAATACTTAGATTGTTAGTTTCAAGTTTACACATGAGCCTTCTTGGAGCCTTCCACTGCCCTATCTTCAGCAGAAGATCAGAACACTAAAGCTAGGCACACACCGGTAGATCTGTAAAAATATTTGAGTACAATCAATTAACTTGTGCACTCACAGTGATTGATTGTACTCTAATCTGTTCACAAACCTACCCGTGTGTGCCTTACTTCGGGCGGGATCAATAGAGCTGGCTCGAAGGAACTTGATTAAACGGGGTTCCAACATGTTGGAAAAACCCTGTTCAATCTCCAATACTTTGCATGGAGACATGAGTCTTCATGGAAAGTATTGAAAGAGCTGCGGCTCCTGCCTCCTCCACAGCCGTCGGCTGTCAGTGTGAAGGGGGCCGAGCCAGCACTCCTCACTCGGAAGCTGTGTGAGTGAGGCAGCTGTATGAGACAGGCTGCTTCTCCCCAGTTTGTGGCGTGTTGTAAATCACACACTGCAAGCTGGGGATAATGGATTACCATTGAACAGGAATCGATGATTTCCTTTCAATTGACCCCCGATGAATGACAGTGTGGTGCCTAGCTTAAGGAAAAAGCAGCAGCATCTTCTGCCTGACTCCCTTTCACTGCTTTAATTGGCCATTACAGTACAGTGCTGGTTTCCTAGCCAGTAGTTCTGTGGTTAATGTATGTTGCCTTCCTTTCCTTCAATGGATGGATACCATACATTAGCATATTTGATACAGAGGAGTCGGAGTCGAGGAGTCGGAGTTGGAAGAATCAGAAACTGAGGAGTCGGATTTGGAGAATTTATCGACCGACTCCACAGCCCTGGTGCCAACCAGGCAATTAGTCATTCCAGAAGTTGGCAGCCTCCACCAGTGTCGTGCCTGCCCATACTGGATACAAGAGATTCAGTTAGTGGCTTCAGTTCTTCATAAGAGTGAAGACAGGTGGCAGTTACAAGTAATATGTGGTGCTTAAAGCAGGAATGCCAGTTACATTCCTAGGAAATGCTTTACAAAGCTGTATACATATTACAATGTATTCAGAAAAATATGAACTGCAGGTCAGATAAAAAATGGCAAAACATACTAGAGGTTTACTATAAGAAAGTTCACTGGGGGCTGTGACTTGGATAACATATTGGCTCCACAGTTCTTGCGACGCAGCCAGTACCCGCTATCTCTGTGAAGACTCCCACAAAACACACAAATTAAATAACTGCTTCCGGGACTTCTACTCCTTTTTCACCTGATAACATAATGAGTCACTGGCCGCAAAGTCATAACACAGCGATAAACCAGGACCGCAAGAAGGAGGGTAGTAAACTATACCGCCTGTCATAAGTTTGCACAATCAGATCTGAAAAGTGATGCGAGGTGATAGGATTTCAAAAGAAGCAACCCTTCGAAGGCATCCAGTATGGTCATGTAAATGAGGTCATGAGTTATGAGGTCATCTCTATGCAGCTGTGTTTCCTCAAGACCAAAACTTTGTATAGGAATTCCTCATAGTTTCATGACCCACTAGTATGTGTATGGGGATGTATGGGTGAAAGGCAAGTTGGTCATGGTCATAGATTAAACGTTGGATGTACATGATTATCCAAGTCATTTCCAGACAGCTTCCACCATTAGCAGCAATGTCCTGGTCACATGAATTACTACTGTTTACAGCATCAGAGAAATATAAAAACTTTACTTTTACCACTTCCTATTTTATATGAATCAAAAAACAATTAAATAATTCACTTCAGGATCTGTTGACCCAACCAGTCTAACATTTGTCTAACCACCTTTGGTGAGACAAAAATGGCCTGCATGACATTTAAACTCCAAGAATATACCTTCCTTTCTCCTGGACTACAGAAGACCTAACCTCAAAAGGAAAAAAGTGTTCTTCAGTCAAGCAAGGGAAAATAAACATGGCCAACAAAACTACTTTGGATTTTGTAGCAACAGAGATTCAGTGTTTTCCACTGATTTGCTGGAACAGATCAACAGGGATGTTTCTGTATTGTATATGTTTTTGTTATCTTTAATAGGTAATATTGCAAGGAATTAGATTTATTGCAGTTGTAATCAGGCATGACCTTGTCCTGTAGGACCCAAAACAATATCACTCCAGTGCAGCATTCAGGATCACTATGAATAAATATTAAACTCAAGGTGAAGCCATCAGTTTATGTTGATGTTACATATAAAAGCTTTGTATGGTGAAAGGTCCTTCAGCCAGAATGGCACAGAATGTAGACTATACTAAACAGCTGGTAGGACACCCTGTAGTGCAGCAAAATATTTACAGATCGGTTAAGAGAAATTTGAGTCAAAACACTCTCCAAATCTGGGAAACTCTGAATTACCAATGACAATGGTCACACAGAAGAACATAATGAGTAGGGATGGCGATTTGGGGAAGCGCATGAACTGCTGAACAGTTTGATCTTCCCCGATTCACATCTTCGGATCATTTGGTCAAGTCTCAATTCTGCATTCTGTATAGAATAATGGAATCAGCCAATTAGAGACTAATAAGCTGTTCAAATTCCCTAAAACTTACTATGCCTATTACGGTGCATGGAGGCAGCGCCGGCTACCTAAAGAATATTTTGTAATTTAGGCATGGTGTAATGCTCTGCTCCCAACGTGCTGCTAAGTGTGAGTAACCTAACAACCCCCATTTATGTCCCACCCCACTCTAGACCCCTCCATAACAGTTGGACTTACGCTACACGCGGGTCGCGTAAAGGATTTAGCTATCTAGTTGCAAGGGCGATTTAAATATGGATTGCCAGTCTATTGCTGATTAAATGTACCACCACACAGTATGATCAATTTAAACACTATCAATTTCAAGATAATTCTATCATGCGCATGCTCCATAGTACGATCACATACAAATCGATCAAAATACCTAGAAAAAAAATCAGTCCGATACTTGTACGATCGACAAAACTTACCAACATGTATGATCACCTTTAGATCAATTTTATGTTCGATTGGGATCACTTATTGTCGATTGTACTAGGTGTGCTGGAAACGTTTTCAGTAAATTCGTCTTAAAAGATAGATCATTTTATAAGCTGATTAAATGGAAAGATCGAATAGGGCCACCTTTACTCAGAGAAGTTCTGATCTTACTGCTGCACACTGCCACACACCACAATCATTTGTTACTGCTATCAATTCACATATGTAAAAGATTAGCTAAATGTAAATATTCATAATCATGTTTATATGTGTACATAGGCCAGGTATATCTGCACATTAAGGTTGGTTTACACGTGTAGATTTTTTCGTTCGATCAACGAAGAAGGAACAATTTTGTGGGTGGATTAAATTAAAATCTAGAATGGCCAATTTGTTCGATGGATACATTCTGTTCAACCTCAAACAAAAAATGGTTCGAAAGATCATCAAACATGTTGGTACATTTTTATCTGTCGTTGTAATTTCAAATGTAAATTTTTTTTTACAAATCTAATGGTACATTCCATAAATGAATGAACGACATCGAACAGAAAATCGAATTGGCAATTGATTGAAGAAAAAAAATCTACATGTGTTAAAACACATGTAGACTTGTAGACATTTGCTTGTTGCTGAACATTAATCTGTGACAGTCTATGGGTCAGGTTTGACTTGTTTAGGAGCATGAGCATGGCAGCGGAACTGTGGGGCAAGAAGGTATTCTGGGGGGGGATAGCTAGGGTTCTGGTTACTAAGGATATTACCATATTTGCACAGGTTATCGTCTATATCAGGGGTGGAGAAATAACTATAAGGTGAACTTTTTTATACTGTAACTGCTTGGTGAGCTGATGTTTTTCCAATACTAGCAGGCTGCCCAATAGCCCACCAACAGAGAAGCTTCTTCTCCAGTCCAACCCTGGAATCCTATTGATTTTCCATGAAAGGGCTGGGCTACTTAGATGAAAAAAAAAAAAAGAATTTGCAAGAGAAGCTCGTGGTTGGATCTTCTAATCATCTCATTTTCAAAACTACCATTTTCTTTGTGCTGCTTTCCCTATATTAATCATAAAACATGCAGATATGAAAAGCCACCGCTTTATAAATGACATCAGCAAAGCCTTTGTAGGATTGCAGATCATAATATACTTTAAAAACAGAGCTTGTAATAGATGCTCATCATATCTTTGTCCTGACAGGACAATTGGTGGCCCATCCACCCCTTTAAAGCGTAACGTCAGCCAAACCATCTTTTGGCTTGTGGACAGAGTAATTTAGAGAAGGAACCCTGGTTAGGTTTTAACCATGGCTTGAACCTCTCTCATAGGAGGTCCTGATCACCAGTACACGAAAGGACTGGAAATGTGATGACAAATCTGTAGTGGTTGAAAAGTCTCCTGAAGGCATAGGTTCTATAACTAGGCATAGGCCTACTACAGCAGAAAATCCAAACACCAGAGAACAAATAAAAGCACCACACCAACAGGAATAAATTAACAGCAATTATTTTAATAGGAAAGGCCACTGTACAATTTGCTGGGCCATAGCTACACCCCCCACAATTGTTGGCCCCTCCATGCCCTTTGTCATGCTGGCACACTCTGAGCTAAGCTTGTCTGCCACTTGGATCATGGTGCTCCTATGTAGCAGCATCAGATAATGATGTGTTTATTTCAGCTTCTTCATAACCTGCAGCTAATCTCTACAGAGCCCAGATATTTAGTGACCTCTGTACAGGGTGGATTTGATTTAAATCAAACCGACTTAAATCACTAGTCAGTAAGGCTCAATTTAAATCAAACTGATTAAATCAATAATTGTTGCTGGTAACTTTAAAATGCAAATAGGTGAAGATTTTTAGAACAACAACTTTTCATATTAGTTTTTTATCCCCAGTTTAGGGTAATCATTCATATTTGGACAACTTTTCTGTTGCACTTAGGTTTTGAGAACTGCAAAAGTAAACCATATCTGTGATTATATCTTGTAGGCAGAGAAACTGCCCAATAATCTTACAGAAACAGACAGAAGTTGATGGCATAAGCACATTACCCAAAATCTACCTTGAATAGACACGGTTGAGGGGACACAAAAGCAGATTTGGTTTATGAAATTACATATCGCACCCCCTGAAGAAGTCTTCAACGAAATGCGCGTTGGGGTGAAATTTGCGCCATTTGGACTATTTTAATTGTAAAAGCACGTGTACAGACGTAACATCCGCAACATTGCGCATGGTTTCTGATTGATATGATGGTCATTACTTCATCTTTTGCACTGTGTATAATAAATGTATTGCTTTTACATATTGAGTGGCCCGTCCCCTCTCCCTTGTCTATTCAAGGGGAAATTTTGGGTGATGTGTTTATGCCATCATCAGCTTCTGACTATTTTTTTTGGGATGATTTTATGGAATTTATTTACCAAAACATTTAAACATATACAGCCTTATTCTACATAAACTAACCTTTATTTCATCATGGAATAACCTTGGGATGGTAATGTTTTTTCCTCAAAAAGCATTTTATTTAAAAAAAAAATAGAAATAAAAAAAATCTGATTTTTTTTTTTTTTTTTTTTTTTTTTAAATCGTCGATTTTTATCCACCCTGCCTCTGTACATAAGCAGGAAAGTACAACAGGGGCTCATGCTAATCTACTTTAAGGAGCTCAGAGCTTTGGTCCACGGGTCTTATGTTCCAAGCATGCCGTCATCCTAGAGATAAATGAGCAGCCGCATGCAAATTGCACATCAATACAGAAAAAAATAAATCTTCAATAATAAGAAAAAATCTACATGTGTAAACACACCGTACGTTTATATACTAAAGCTATTATTTACATTTGCATAAATAAAAATATTGAGTAAATTGATGCAATAAAGCTATAATGGGGACCACTTTGCATTGTAAAGGTAGTTTCAAAAGGGAGGGCATCATAGAGCGTAAGCTAAGCTGACCTACGAATGTCTAAAATTTCATGGAAAACAAAGTACAGCACACACAAGGCCCTTCTATTCTAGTGTTAGATGGCTGCCGTCACAGCCCATTACCTGCTTGTGCACCTAGTTGCTGGGATACAGAAGAAAGACTGTAGGACAATGCTGTGCTCCACAGTACAGCTCATTAATCATTTAGGCATCTTTGTCTAAACCATGTAGAGCCTTCCAGCGAAGTATTGGAGGGGGTGTGTGTGCCTGCGTGTGTGGTGATTCTTATAGATGGGCTGGACTACAGTACACAAAAACAAGAAGACCTTTTTCTTGTCAAGAAGTCCTCACTGCCGTCAAAATTTCAGACACATATTGTCCCTTGTATGAAACATCACTTCTCTGAATTCTTTGTCAAGCTTGTTAACTAAACTGTGGTCTTTCCTGTCAGAAGGGTGGCCACACTTAAACACTCTGATACAAAGCTTGTTTAGCCTACAGTGGTAGCGTTGATAGGTCACTTATTATCTGCAATCTGCCAACTTCCCCTGGCCAGGGCTGTAGGTGGCTTAGCAAGTTGCAGAGCCAGGCCAAGATTTGATTAAAGATCATTTGTGGCCAACTTTTTAGCCATCTGCCACTTGCCTGTATGAGAATGATAGAAATGTGAAGCCCTGTGCTAGGGAAACAGGACCACCCTATGGGTTTACCAGCATACCAATGACCATCATGATGTATTATCAGTTTGGCATCTTACTTCAACCATCACCAACTAAGAATATAGCAAATGTTAGAATCTAAAAGTTCTTGTTTTGGTGAAAGCTGGACTTTAAAGTAGATCTTGTATAAAACACTGCCTTCAGTTCCTGAAAATGATAAAGACTGGGTTCTCCTGCTTATCATGCTCCACATTTGAGGACCAGCACAGTGGGTGGGAGAGCTTTGAGGGAGCAGATCAAAAAATTACTTGAGGGGTTGAAGTAATTCAATGACACAAGTTTCAATGGTACTCTGGCAAAGTTATTTCAGGGTGATCTCTCTTTTAATAGGTAGCAATCAAATCTAGTATTGTTTTTATTTTTACATCATAAATCATTTGTTGTGTATTTTTGTGGTTGGCATCACAGCATAGAGACAGTCACTCAACTAGAAAGAAGGGCTGAGGAATTTACATTCTGTACAGACATGCTACTTTCATCTCATGACAGACAAAAACATCTTTTAGAGCATTAACCTCAGATATCCCAGAAAGCAGCCTTGAAACCTTTCTCTGATGTGAAGAGCACTATATGGTTAGCCTGCTTGTACTACTTTTGGAAAGCTTGTCCTTCATTACAAAGGATTCTGGGAACTGGCATTCTGTTGCTGCACACAACTGCAATATTGGATGTGACTTTCCAGCGTAGAGAAAGTAGGAGAAACCTCCTGGGAATGGAAAGGCTGGGCTTAGGGACACACATATTACAAACATTCGCTTAAGGCTGTGCTGGTAAACGTGTCTGAATTTGTATCTGATGAGCCCGGGCCTTTGTCTGCTATCCTAAGGCAAAACTGAAACAAAGTATACATCACAGCATAACGTTACCACCAAAGTATTTTCTAACACGTCTATCCCTGTGCAGGAAGTAACTCATGCCAGACCGATGCGGGCTTCATATACCTGGTGGTACAGAGATCTGTAGGAGAACAATCTGAATTGCCTCCACATATCTAGCTCCCAGAAACATCATTACCTATTGATTTTTTTAAATAAAAACTCCAGGAGCAGCTGAAGACATGGCACTGTAAAACACAGCCGATGCTTTGACCCGCGATCTCCATGCAAAGCAATGGACATCGACCATGGTTTACGGTCATGTCTGATAACGGTCATGTTCGATATGCCTGGGGTGGTCACATTAGATATGGGCCAGATAGATGGCCGTGAGCGCGCATGATGCTCAAAGCGGCCATCGATCTGTCACATAT
This sequence comes from Ptychadena robeensis, assembly GCA_036250615.1. Lineage (NCBI taxonomy): Eukaryota > Metazoa > Chordata > Amphibia > Anura > Ptychadenidae > Ptychadena > Ptychadena robeensis. Next base: position 61,301,393 of record CM070039.1, read on the forward strand.
CTATACGCGTGTTCCCTGCTAAAGACCCATAAATGTAATAATCTTGTTCTTGCTTGGGTTATAGTAGCGGTTTTATCCAATTTAGGTTATGAATGCATTAATGGGTCCATAAACGTGGGCACATTTCTCATGCGCTTTTTCCATGCATTAGCATGCCCATTGCTATGGGAAAAATTGAGTACTACAGTAAGTTATTGACATCACCCACAACCCCAATCTGAAAAAATAAGCACACCCTGTCTCAATACTATGTTCAAGCAACCTATTTCAGAACTAAGTTCACAAATGATATTGATGGAGCTATTGAAGTTTCCAGTCAACTTTTTACTATACAGTTACAAGGAAATACAGTCAGGTCCATAAATATTGGGACATGGACACAAATCTATCATTTCTGTCGCTCTACACCACCACAATGGATTTGGAATGAAAAACACAATGCGCTTTAACTGCAGACTGCCCACTTTAATTTGCAGGTATTTACATCCAACTCAGGTGAACAGTTGTAGGAATTACAACAGTTTTCATATGTGCTTCCCACTTGTTAGGGAGTAAGCCAAAAGTAATGGGACAATTGGCTTCTCAGCTGTTCCACGGACAGGTTTGTGACATTCCCTCATAATCCCAATTACAATGTGCAGATAAAAGGTCCAGAGTTCATTTAAAGTGTGCTATTTGCACTTTGGATCTCATCTTGAGAGTTAATAGCAACAGATTCCAAGAGCTGTCACTATCCGTGAAGCAAGACATCATTAGGCTGAAAAAACAAAACCCCATCAGAGAGATATCAAAAACATTAGGTGTGGCCAAAACAACTGTTTGGAACATTCTTAAAAAGAAAGAATGCACCGGTGAGCTCAGCATTCACCACAAGATGTAAACCATTGGTGAGCCTCAACAGGAAGGCCAGATTAGAGTTTGCCAAACAACATGTAAAAGTCTTCACAGTTCTGGAACAACATCCTATGGACAGACAAGACCAAGATCAACTTGTACCAGAGTGATGGGAAGAGAAGAGTATGGAGAAGGAAAGGAACTGCTCATGATCCCTAGCCTCATCAATGAAGCGTGGTGACGGTAGTGTCATGACGTGGGCATATACTGTATGGCTGCCAATGGAACTGGTTCTCATGTATTTATGGATTATGTGACTGCGGACAAAAGCAGCAGGATGCATTTTGAAGTGTTTTGGGCAATATAATCTGCTCATATTCAGCCAAATGCTTCAGAACTCATTGGATGGCGCTCCACAGTGCAGATGACCAAAAGCAACCAAAGAGTTTTTTTAACAGAAAGAAGTGGAATGTTGTGCAATGGCCAAGTCAATCACCTGTCCTGAATCCAAATGAGCATGCATTTCACTTGCTGAGGACAATACGCCCCAAGAACAAATACATTGTGGTGGTGTATAGATCCAAAAATTTTAGAATTGTGTCGATGTCCCAATATTTATGGGCCTGACTAGATCTCACAAAGAGAAAGGAGAGTCTTTGTCTCAGGAAATCTAACCATCAGCATCTACCATGCACAGAAAACATTTTGGAGTGCTCGGACTATAAAGTGGATGGTGACTAAAACACATAAAAGGGGCAATATAGATTGAGGAGCACCCCAACAACCATTAGGGCAGCGAAAAATACAAACAAACTTTATGGGCCAACTGCTTGGATGGAAATGCCACAAGAAGCATTTTTGAGTAGTAAACTGGTGTGCAAATGAACTCACAGCCCAAGAAGAAAACCTGATCCTCCACTCTAGGAAAGGTTATGCACTCATTCTCTGCATACCATGAATAATATACAGGGTCAGTGCAAATCAAACATTCCACTATAGAACGTGACATTAATAAGGCAAATAGAGGACTCTGTCATTTTGCCATGGCTGAGTACAGGGAAATAAGAAAGGTGGCTTACCATTTCGTCCAGGGCATAGCGCAGCAGGCCATGCTCGTACAGAATGAAGAACCTCCGCTGCCATTTCTGTGGAGAAAAAATAAAAAAGACAATTAGATCACAACCTGCCAGCTTAACCTAAAAAGGTACCCTACAAGGAATGTCCACCTAAAAAAAGGTATGAGGGGTAGGTAGGTACCTGGTATCTTCTGAAGAAGGTAACAGTGTAAAGAAGGCTTGTGTATGCGATTCACTTTCCACTACAGAGGTTTATTTTATACTAGATGATTGATCGCCAGCTCCCTTGTGGTTAAGCATTACCCCCCCCCCCCCCCAAATTGGTGATTGGACAATGCATGAGAAGCTGGCCCTTCTCATATAATAACCATCATAGCATAACAGTAATATACAAAACAAGACTGAAGAATTTTGGTAGAAAAGGATAATCTCAAAGTCAAAACACTTACACTAGCTGCATTTACAGCATAACTAAACCAATAGACAAATACTTGGTAGTGTAAATAATATGGGCTGTGTTGCCTGCTCAACGTTAAAAGAAAGGGTACTTGGCTTTTAACCACTAATACACATGCCCTCATACACTTCTTACTCTGTAGGAAGCCAATCGCACAAAGATCAGAAGCAAGTGCATGTGGGCTCATACTGCATGCACCCTGTTCATTATGAGTTACGCATTACACAGTGTAAGAAAAGAATTTGATTTAACTGTTGAAATTGTAATATTTGCTCTCCTTTAAAGATAAGTTCAATAACTCACAGTTACAGACAATAATGTAGTGTCCTGATCAAACCTGGGGTAGCCATACGGGGTTAAATTTCTCTGTTCGTTCATTTTGTTGAAAATCAATTACATTTCACTTGAATTAATTGACCAAAATATATAAAAAACATAAGATCGATTAGTGATCATACATGCTGGTAAATTTAAGTCAGTCAATCGTATCTGATGGCTTTTCAACATATTTAAAATTATTTGTATCCAATGGTACTATGATAATTCTGAATCAATCACACTGTGTGGTGGAATGATCAATGTTAAATCAGCTTGTGCAATTGAAAGATCGATCAGAAGATCGATCGAGCAAAAGTTCATGTGTGTATGGCCAGATATTGAGAGTATTCACACAGGAGACTTTAAAAAAGTGCAAAAGCTGATCGCTTCGTGGGTGTCTGCCCGATATGCTTAACATGCGGAGATTTTTACAAACACAGACCGTCAGCAGCCTGGAAAGCACATCTGAATGCTGCTTAGCTGTGTTATCTAGGAACTTTAGAATATGGTTACACACAAGATCCGTGAAAGTCATGGAATAAATTAGTGTTGTTGTCAGCCAATTAGCCAAAAAATAGCATTCATGGCAGGCCAGGTAACTAACAACCCTAAAACTTGTTTTTTCATATTGACACACTATGCCACAAAATGTACAGTGCTGCCCCTCTGCCCTACCGACCCGTCTACACAGGGCTCACAAGTCCTCTGCACAGACCAGATGGGCTCTAAACAAATAGGAACTTCAAAATAATGTCCAAAATAATAGGGTGCTACTGTAATGCTGATGTGTGCCCCATTTTTTCGTATAAGCTGTGAATTGGATTGGAAAGTTTTAACCATCTGCTGAGAAAACTGTGTGCTGGCAGAGATCATTGGCACAGAGCATTTAACATTGTCAGGGTTTACGAGTGTCACCACCCAGGACGAAGCACAAACTCCACACAATCTCTCGCTGGCTGCTCTTTTGTTGCCCATTTAAGGCAGTGTTATCCAAGAGGCAGATTCTGCTTCAATAAACTGCAGATTTAAGTTTCAGAGATGAAAAAAGGAAAAAGATTGGAGAAAATGAAAACATGGGGAGCAATCACCCAGTAAAACGACACTACCCTCTGGCTTAAACTAGACCAAAACACAGCTTGATCTGTGGTCGGTCAGGGAGATGGGCTTATACAGCTACGCAGCTTCATCATGGACAGCAGAGCCAAAAGGGTCTCTGTTCCATCTTCAAGCAAATTTTGTGGCTCAAACTAACCGTATTGTAGAAACAATTTTAGAAACAATTCTGATAATGACTACAGAGAGAAGACAACAAGCACCATCTATTACAAGAAACTTCAATGCGCCCATTTTGCTTCCACTCATTGCAAAATATAATGTTAGTTTTCTTAGGAGGTGTCAAGGCTTTGGTGAATTTAACTTTTACTTACCTTTGCTCCTCCTTCTCACCTGATCAACAAATCTATTATGCGTTTTCATTTTTTAGAGACAGTTACAGTACATTATCACCATGTATCTGTGCTTCTCTCTAGGCAATGAAGGCAGATCAAAGATGGTGTGAGGAGCCAAAGGGGCGTTGTACATGGTAAATACCACAGAATCCTGCCCCAGTAGTTATCTATGGAACTCCAAGGCCTCCTTGTTGAAGCTACTAATGCACACTGGGGGTTAGTAGACCTTAGTAATGGAGAGGAGTCTATACAACTGTGCAAGAGAAGAGTGATGTTTACCTTTAAAGAAGACTCTGCATTAAAGCGGACCTACCACCAGGAATCTATGTTTTCATGAATGGCACTAGAAGT
>CM070039.1:61314804-61331897 GCA_036250615.1 Ptychadena robeensis
CTCCCACGATGTGCCCGAACCCAGTTCGGGCGTATCGATAGATGCAGTGTGCCTTTGCCCAAACTGGGTTCGGGCATATCGCTAGGGAGGTTAAAAATGATTGCTTGGTGGTGCTTACGCCATGTGGTCACACATTACTTTTTATTTAGCATTTGTTTTTTTATAATATCATACAATACTTCTGTTTCTGGCCATCCATATGCAAAACTAGGGTAAATCAAGTGAAGGGATTATGGAGTCATACTGGAGAATTTGGGGTCCGTAACTAAAAACCACTTGTCCTAGATCATAATCGTGAAATGCCCGCCTAACCAGCTTAAACTTCATTTTCTTAGTGGTCCACAAAACTCCCCAAAAAGGTCCTGGTATGTTCTACTATTCCTCCTTAGGCATCACAAAAAGAGTTTGAATCCTTAGGCTAGATGACAAACGCAGTCAATATTTTAGTTATATTGCATACATATAAGTAGTTCTTTCATGTTATAATGTAATTCCTGGAAAACTTACCTCTGTTAGATTAGGATAGGTTAAGCAATAGGAACTTGCCAACCCAATCAACCCAGAAACCCAATTCCCCTATGTTTGGCATAGAGATTAAAGCGGACCTACCACCAGGAATCTATGTTTTCATTAATGGCACTAGAAGTGCCAATAATAGGGAGGAATGCAGTGAAAAACCCCAAAAACGTACTTGTAATGAGCAATTTAGTAATATAATCAGGCATTCCTGTTCACTTCCTGGTTAATGGAGAAAGCAGGACCCGGCAGAACGTCACAGCAGCACGTGATTTTTCAGTGTAAATCCAACACATGGTGGTGCAATATCGCGGGTGGCCACTGGGGGCGTTCAGTGATATTCTATGGCAAAGCAGCTCACTGAAAAATCACGTGTTGTGACGTGCTGCCGGGTCCTGCTTTCTCCATTAACCAGGAAGTGAACAGGAATGCCTGATTATATTACTAAATTGCTCATTACAGGTACGTTTTTAGGGTTTTTCACTGCATTCCTCCCTATTATTGGCACTTCAGGTGCCATTCATGAAAACATAGATTCCTGGTGGTAGGTCCGCTTTAACTACTATCAGATTAAGGTTCCCATCCATATCCTGACCGATGCTGGACAGATGACCCATTCGAGCGCCATGTCGACGATGATGTCACCACGCTGCACTCAGGCCTGTGTCGATTGGTTGGGATTCAAAGCACACCACTTTAGGTGCCCGATTCCCGGTCAATCCTTTGGATGGGGCCCAGCTTCAGGTAGGATTTATGTCTTTTACCTGCTCGACAGATCGATTGATCCCGCTTTAAGAAAGGCTTGATTTACACCTTTAGATTTCTCTGTCAGATTTCCTTTAGATCTCCTTTTGTTTTACCAGAACCATGTAATATGGGACTTTCTAAACCATCAGGTCTACCTGTGTTCAATCGCAGAGGACCCAGCACTACATAGTTGGTGGTAGATCTAAAGGATATCTGACAGACAGATTTAAAGGTGTGGCCAGCTTTACACTCGCCCCTTTTAGATCAATCAGGGCCAATCAGTCTGGAGAGCAGGAAGTTTAAATATTATATTGCTAATATTCTGGAAACATTTAGCACAGCAAGGGTTAGAGGATCATAAGAAAATCTTATAAGAAGGTAAATAATATGAGGACAGTCTTCAGATACATATTTCATGTGTGAAACCTACAACCCCCACACAATGTAATAGCCATCTATTTACAGTAAGAACAGAGCGTCATTTCCAGCTGTCCCTTTAAGTCTGGACATCCAGATAAACTCTACGCAGTCAGATGGCAGCTGTCTAGCCACACTTAGGAAGGTAAAAGGTTTATAAAAACAAACACAGGAGGAAAGCCCCGTGTGATGGACAGAGGGAGGTTCAGTTACAGAGAACCCTTGTACATCTGTCTCCTCTTTCTCACATACACATTTCCCAGGGTTCACATTCTGCAGCCATCACAGGCCTGCAACACATCCCAGAATGCGGATGTATCTCTCTTGGAGAGGAACACTGAACAGCTTCCTTGGATTATGTATCTGGAGGTGACGTAATGCAGATGAAATAAGTTTTGTCCATGTGTTGCAAGAGCCATCTACTCACACCAGGCTGCTACAAACTTCTCAAAGCTTGTGAGGAAATACAAAACCTTTTTTTTTCTATTTATTAATGAACAGAATGTTTAGGGAAATCAGGTTTTAGACATCCTGAATATAATAATTTTCATTTTTTTGAAAATAATGGTTGAAACACATAAATATTAACAAACAAGAATATTAAATTAACGAGAAAACACAAAAATCAGGTCAAACATAAATTACATTAAATGTATCACTTGAAAGACACAATCTCAAAAGTTTTTCTCTTGTATAAAGTATTTAAAAATTTTAAGCCATTACACTGTATTTCTATAGGTCTTTTGTTTTGATTAAACTTTTAAATCAGACTATGTGTTTAGTGGTTTTTTTTTTTTAAATTGTATCTGATACAGCTATAACTGTATCCAATCAAATGTTTCAACCAAATTTGATGCCCCCCCCCCCCCCCCCCCCCCCCCCCCCCCCGCTGTGATGTCACAACATCAAACCGGGGGCAGGAGCGAGGATCAGATTCAAAAGTGTACATCGGGGCCAGCGGAACGTTTAATCAGGTATGTAATTTACAAGCAGAAAACGTAATCCCGCCCCCCCATGTGACGTCATTACATATGTGATGAGCGACCCTCAATGGGTGCCCCAGTACTACAAGGAATGCAAATGGATGAGGAGATATCTCCAGGTTTTATATGATGACATTGAAAAAAAAAACACATACTTAGCGGTGTGATAAATGGTTAAAACATCCATGATATGAATTCCTGGATTTCCAAGCCTTGTTATTCCCAGGGATTCCCACAATATCTCCCATGTCTTGCCCTGGTGTCACAGTGACAGAAAGTGAGGGTGAATAGTCTCATTGGAAACAGACACCAATAAAAAGTATATGAAAAAGAAAGGGTTTTATTTGAACAGTTCCTTCGGAAGTTAAGAGAGGGAACAAAGGAGAGAAAAAAAATATAAAACACATTACTAAGGCTGTAACATCTTCAAGAAATCAAGCAGCAGAAGCGTCTATAAAAGAGATCGTCATTGTTGGAGAAAAACAGATCCGTTTCTTTTGCTGCAACAAAATCAAAGCCATTATATGCACAGCCTTCAATGAAGGAGCTGCCAATAGATCATAATTGCACAAAATCACCATTATAGTATAAAAAGCAAAGCGCCATTGCAGTTCACTTGGTTTAATGTCCCAATCCGGGCCAGCAGTACTCAGGAATCCAAAGTAAAATTAATGTTTGGCTGGTTCCTCTATCAAAATTCAAAACCTAAATTCAGCAGTTAATCATACTGAATACTCTACATTGTAAACACCATTTCACCCTCCTGAAAACAAAAGCTGTAGGGAAGAGAGAACAAAAACTGCATCTCTGGTTTCCACACAAAGGACAACTGTGGAAGCCACTTGCTTGGAAACCGTGAAGGACAGAAGCCTGAGCAATTTACTTTTCCTTTCAATCTCCATTACAAACCCCTGACAGCTAGCACTTACATAGAAAGGGGTTGCCCCTAGTATATAGAGACAGGCTGAGAATGCAGAGATGACAAATTACCCAGCACCTGTCACCTTACTCTGTGTAGAAATGGACGTTCTATTTATAGGCACCTTGATTTCATTTTTTTTTATTGTTAAAAAAAAAAAAAAAAAAAAAAAAAACACACTATACCCTGTATGTATCCCAATAAATGTAAATTTCTCCAACGTGCCATCTGTTTAGGATTTCAGAAAGCAAGGGATTTCATGACTTCACAATGCCTTTGCCGTTTGGAAAACACCAAACCGTGTTGTCAGTTTTGAGTGCTGTCCCTATGCCCAATTTTCTCTACATACATTCACTAATTTCTTTTACATGAATACAATCCTACTGCCTTTATTTCCAAGAGCTTACCTACACACCTACAGTAATGAAAGAGTTCTAGAAAGATACAGGTTGTGGAGTTTGCCAGATTGTGGAGTCAGAAGAGCCTTCAAGCAGCCACCCCTGCAAGTATTTTACAAGGAACAAGGTAAAAGAACAATAAAATGTGGAGACTTAAACTCGATTTGACTTTAAAGAAGGGTCATGTTTGAACACAAAACATTTGTTGAGGTGGCCACAGATACTGTAGATCGACTTGGGACCAGTAGAATCCCCCCCTAGAGTAGGAATATTCAAATTGGCAAGACATACATTGGATCGTTAATGTTGGCCTATTTGAAGCAAATGAAAAAGTAGCCAGGGGGAGATTTTACATGCCCCTGGTCCTTATTAGAACATCAGACAGAAGACCCTTGCTCATGTTGCCCTAGCAGAAATTATCCATTTAAAACATAGAAGTATCAAACATATGACCATTGTTTCAAAAATGCCAATGTTTCAAAAGGCCCTAGATTGAGTGATCTCATGAACCAGCAAAGAGCCATAATGGCATGGGAGAGAGAAAGCAGTCATCCAACAATTCTTGTACAATTATGACACAAACGCTTCTCAGCTCCCAAACTAAACACCAACCATGTAATAACAAATGTCATTTGTAGGTATGTTTTTAAACATACATACCAAACGATTCTCACACTGCTGTCATCTTATGTACATCAAAATTCTACAACCTCACCATTCAACAATTTTCTAAAAACAACTTTTTGATCATAATTACTGCATTTACAACAGTCATCACATACTACTAATCCTGTTACCCTGACATCTAATTATTGAACACCCTGGAGTCTGGGTAGTAAAACCATTTAAAAACGAATCCTGATAAATATGTCAACATCATTTTAGTGTGATTGTAAACACAGCAAATAGGTCTACTTCCTAAAGCAGACCTGACCTGGGCTAGCCAAGGACCTTTGTATACTATACATGGGCCCTTGACTAACATCCACATCAGAGTCCTTCAATTGCTAAACCCAATCCTGCCACTCATCTAAGAAATCTCAGAGCTATGGTGGTAAGGGGAATCTTTAGAATTTAGAATAAAAATTAGGGTGTGGGTTAGCACCATGAGGGGTCTAACGCATTTTATGCCAGATATGGTTTATTAAAAAATCAAGACCATCTTGAAAGAGTCCTTACTCTACGTTAAGTGCAGGGCTGCATTAAATAAGACAAAGCTGTTTTAAATTTTTGGAATATCTGCGGCTCTCCAACAACCCTTTTATCATCAAAGCACATAATGGTTCTGCATGCACAAGAAAAGAGTGGCTCCATTCACAACATGCCATGGTCTTCCAATTTTTGACACTGGTGTGTTGATTTTGGGTGAAGGACACACATCTGACAAGGAATACTTGTCTTGGTAGTGGCACCTCTGTTGCTCTGTTCCTCTGCAGGCCGCGTCTAGGAAAATATTTAAACTATATTTACATTGTTGTTTCCTGGGCTAAGGTCAGTCCGCAGAGAAATGACCAGGCGCTCCGGTCTGTGAGCACCAGCAAACTTGTGCAGGTGCTCAGGAGTCGTTTAGATCAGTGTTTTTCTACCACTGTTCCGTGGCACACTAGTGTGCCGCGGGATGTTGCCTGATGTGCCGTGGGTTTTTGACCCCACCCTCGGCCCTCCTATCTAGCTGCCTCTTATACAGTTAAATCTTTTAACATTTTCTAATGGTGGTGTGCCTCCTGATTTTTTTCATGAAACAAGTGTGCCTTTGCCCAAAAAAGGTTGAAAAACACTGGTCTAGATAATGACACTGCGACAAGCTCAAAAACCTACCGGCAGGTGCCTAGTGTTGCGTTCGGCAGTCGGTTGCTCTAATTGGTAGTTTACCAGGGCAGTTAACAACCACTTGTGTAAAAACAACCCCTAACCATTTCGGCTACGTCTCCACTTTGGGCTTTTTCTCTCTGTTAGGGCCACGTTTTCAGCTTTGCTACATAGTGCAGCCCATAATGCGGCCCTTTTAAACCAATGGGCTGACTTATAACTAGCATGCCTGTCCGACGGAAGCTCGGACTGATGGATCGGGGGCTATGACTGGCTGTGTGCCCTGTCAAAGCCCCATTGCTGTCAATGGCCAGCTTGTGCATTGTGTTGCAGGACCACCCACCCTGGTTGTATGATGAGGCCCAAACCTTGTCATCTGGTGGAAGGGAGAAGACCAAAACTCGCCATACACAGGTTGACTCCTGTGCTATCGTTTGCAACTAATCGCCAAATGATCGTTCCTCGAATAGATGCACACCATCTATGCCAATCGATCCCTGGACAGTATTTTGGATGAGGACCAAAGTAATGGTGATCGAACAGGGATTTACCAACATGTCGCAGTATATGTTCAGCCTTACCCTGTGTAGGAAGTAAAAAAGTTACATGGAATTTATAAAGGAATTAGATACATCACAGCTTAACCAATGGATAGTGTTGTTCTGCTAGTTTTTAATCAAGAATCAGCAAGTGACAGACTTGTTCTTAATTGGCCAGGTATCAGGTTATGCATAAACAGAAAAAAATTACTAAGGCTTAAAGAAAATGTTAAGAGACCAAAAGCTATTTTTGCAGATCTCATTAAAGCAAGCCTCTTTAAGGCAGCAGGCTTAGTCCCTGACTCGCAGCAGCTAAGCGGTTAAGGAATTTACATTCAGACCAGATCAATTTCAAGCCATCCCTGAGCAAAAATACAGACACCTAGTTCCTCCAGTGAGTCACTTGGCACAGGCCCATCAGAGCAATGAGATTACGGGTTACATCACTGGAGTGGATTATACGTTATGTCACAGACCAGGGGCCACACAGGAAACCCGGTTAAAGCTGGAGGACATAGGTGGATTAGAACTTCATGGACCACCCTTCTCTGCCCTCCTGTACACAGACAAAAACCTCAGCAGGCAGGGTTGCAAAATGGAGTCTTGTAGTTTTCTGTTCCACTCCAAAAAAGGTCAAAGAAAAGTGGAGATCGTTATCTGCGGAGTCATGAACACATCCCCCCCTTCCCTTTTTTTTTTCTTACTAATGTATGGATGTAGGGCTCGTCCTATGAATTCTACAAAGCCGGATCTACAGCAAAGCAAAACATTTTTGGCCCTTTACGACGCATAATCATGCGATGTGATGCTTTGTATAGTTTCTTGTTCTGGCAGAGCACGCTGGGCACTGAATGACACGTTATTTACACGGCGGCAGATTCTGTCTTGGTTCTTTAGTATGAGCACAAACAAGTCAAGACGCTCTAAATTTACATTGGTAATTAAAGGGAGCAATGGCATAAACAAGATGGACCCCAGCAGGGGAAAATGTGAAAAACTAAGGGCACCCAAGATTAGGACAGAGCAGATGATTACCAGTACCGATGTAAAGGGAATACTGATCAGGCATAAATATCATTGTGCTGCGTACTGTAATAGCTATGCATTTCTACACCACTTTAAGTACAACTCATTTTCCTGTGAAGTCCATCATATCTGATTTCAGAGTCTCTGATACACAACAGGAAGTAAAAAGTCACTGTGGCGATCCCCCCCTCGTACTGAGACAAGTATCCCAATGGGAAAATTTACCCACTATTGTTGGGACATTATTACTGGATTTTCCATCACACCCAATGGCAAAAAAAATGGACAGACAGTTTACCCTTCCTCGAACTATTTAAAACTTCCAAAAAAGTGGACTTGATACACTTACATTTACAGGGTCACTTTCCAGGCTGAAACAACTTTCTGGGCCGACTATGACACATTGCACCAGCCCAGAAAACGACTGCCAGTCTGTGTGCAGGTGCTTAAAAGCCATTGTAAAAGGCTCCTGGGCAAATAAAAAGAGAGCATGGGACACCAAATGTCACCTTTCCCTGGCTGCTGCTTTTGGCATCTGGTTAGTGCAAGAGAGTCGTTTCCAAACAACCATGTGAATGCAGCCTTAAAAAGCTCAATGCCATTCAGATAAAGACACAAAATAATTAAACCTTATAGTTAGGTATACATAAACTAATTAGTATAAGAAAGAATCTACATTTACTATAAGCTACAAATGACAAATGTGCAAAATCAGACTTAATCTGATAGGAGGAAAAGGAAAGCGACAGAGTGAGGAGCTTATCCATAAGCTGCTTTTCCTTTCATTGTAAAGTCTCAGGTAAGGAAGGAACAAGACCTACCAGTTTAAAGTATGGTAAATTTCTGGGATGGATGCAGAGAAAGAAAAATCTTTTGACAGATCAACCCCCTATATACATTTCATACGCAAGTCTGGAGTTGAGCCTTAACAATACATGATAAACAGGCACATTATGCATCCTCCCTGAAAATATAAAGGAGGCCCTTCCCAAAATAAAACATGCACATCAAAGTCAAGCAACCAAATTCCACAGGAAGAAAAACAAAGCAACGTTGTGTTGAGATTCCGCTGGGACCGATATTCTAAGCCGCCAGCTGTGGTCCCTATTCTTGGGTTAGGGTCCCGATTCCACTAGATCGCTTTGAGACAGAGAATGTGCTTTAAAAAAAAAAAACTGTACCCAGCTCTTAGGGGCAACACCACAGAATCAATTACCCAAAAGTTACCCAGCAAACACTGCTACTATGCTAAAAAAAAGATTCAGTGTGTAGAGGCAGCAGCCTTCAGTTTTACCCGTTAGGAGATACAATTGCTGAATGCAGAGCTGTAAGGAACAATACTGTCTCAGTTGCTAACATAAATAATGTTTCAATTTATGAATTATTAAAACGTTGATTGATACCAGTCAGAAGTTCTCGTCTTCTTCCTTCTCTGGGGTCAATCACTTTCCTCCAGGTTTCCATTGTATCTCAACCTTGTAGAAAGTAACTGCTGTAGTATTTCCATGACAAACATCAGTCTTGGCATACTCCTAAAGCTACATCTTCCAACAGAAAAAGACAGCCAACAATATAAGCCAGGTGGGCTCTGCTGTGTCCAGACCAAGCTGTACTGAAAAATAGAGCATTTAGGGTGTGCTGGAATCAAAAAAAGGTAACCTCAAATGTGATTTTTGATATTTTCCTATACTGGCTTTACATGACACCTTTTATGAATCAGCCATCCAAAGAAGACATTTCCTAGGTAGTATCCAAGTTCTGCTTACATGTAACTCTAGGTATAGGCACATATGGTGTGAGAGGTCACAGGGAGGACTTGTAAGGGCCTGAAATGCCTGCCGCCTCAAGACAGAGCTGTCCTCACACACTGGAGGAGCAACATTGAAGATTTCTACAGCTAGATAGATGATGCTCACCACCATCCTTCATCAAGTTCTTGGAGATTCTTTAAACTGCACCATGACTAAATAAAGCTTCATGAGAAAGACGATTACCTGAAATTCTACGGAACCCAATCACATTGAAAATTTGCAAATATAGCATAGGGTCAACCTGCTGTTTATCTGGCAACATTCATTTTAAAGTATTGCAGATAGAGCAACTGTAAAGACTAATGAACCAAGCTGGCATTTCCCAGTTCTAGAGTTCTCATGTTTTGCAAAACAAAGTAAAGCCCCAAAATATTTCACTGTCTGAGGCATCAAGAAATACATAGACGACCAGACTTGCTCATAGCTTGGGTGTCATGGCAATCCTCCATCTTCACTTGGAGTAACAGACCACCAAACAAGCATAAAGCGCCAGAGCCAGTGGTCGGCACAATGTTTCCCAAAAAGAACTGGAAGGAAGGAATAGTGTGTCAACATTACAACCAGGCAGGTAGTAGTTCCAGAAGGAAAGAAATGTCTCTCACAAAAGACTATTGACTTTTCTGTTACAAGAAATGTTATTGATTTTCAAAGTACACAGTACAAAGTATCAAACAAAGAATAGGGAACATAAAAGCACATGTGAAACGACCATTGGCAGAGAGGTTTGTCACAAGGAATACATAGTATAGAAAAAGGAAAGAAATTAAAAGAAAAGAGACAAACACAGAGGGAGAGGTAAAGAAGGGGAGGGAGGAAAGGTCAGGGTAAAAGGAAGGAGAGGACTGGGGACCATTAGAAACGCACAAGATCTAAGGGGAGGCCACTGGACTTCAGGTACTCGATCCAGGGAGACCACATTTTCAGAAAGCGTTTATGGATGTCAGATAGGACCGAGGTAAGATGCTCTTTGATCAGGATACCCACCAGGTGTTGCTTTACCTCAGAGAACAACAGGGTTGGTTGCTTCCAGGACCTCGCAATCACTAGCCGAATGGCTAGAAACACAGATAATGCCAGTTTAGCAGCCAAATCGTGCAGCTGAGGCGGACGCCTATTGAGCAGGGCCTCCCAAGGATTTTTAGGCAGAGGGGTGTGCACAAGAGGTTGTAGCTCTTTATCCATAGTTTAGGCACCCTAGGGCAGTTCCACCACACATGGAGAAGGGTCCCAGCAGAAGGGCATCGCCGGAGATTAGGAGTCGTTGAGGGCGAGAACTTTGCAATGTGGGCCGGGGTGACCTACCAACGCATTAAGATTTTAAATGAATTTTCAAGAGACGTTACATTACGAGAACTACTGGCAACGTTTTGACAAATTAGGATCCAGTCAGCTGCATCAAGCGATTGGCCAAGGTCACGTTCCTAAGCAAGCATATAGGGCAGCTTAGCGAATTCGGGTGAGGATGAAAGACTCCCATAAATGGAGGATATTAATAGACGAGAACATTGGTCAGTTGTGCAACTCCGTTTAAAATCAGATAGGTTGATGGCATAGTCAGTGCACTTCTTGAGGAAAGGGAATAAGAACAGGGCTGTGGAGTCGGTCGAAAAATTGCCCAACTCCGACCCCTCAGTTTCTGATTCTTCCGACTCCGACTCTGTATTTAATATGCAAATGTATTTTATCCCTCCATTGAAGGAAAGGATGGCAACATACATTAACCACAGAACAACTGGCCAGGAAACCAACAATGGACTGCAATAGCCAATTAAAGAGAAAGGGAGTTAGGCAGAAGATGCTGCTGCTTTTTCCTTAAGCTAGGACCACGCTGTCATTGATCGGGGATCAATTGAACGGAAATCAATGTACCACATGGGCACATCAATTCCTCATCAATGGAGACCCATTATCCCCAGCTTGCAGTGTGTGATTTACAACACGCCACAAGCTGGTTAGAAGCAGCCTGTCTCATACAGCTGCCTCACTCACACAGCTTCTGATTGAGGAGTGCTGGCTCCGCCCCCTTCACACTGACAGCCGACGGCTCTGGAGGAGGCAAGAGCCACAGCTGTTTCAATACTTTCCATGAAGATTCATGTCTCCATGCAAAGTATTAGAGATTGAACGGGGTCTTTCCAAAATGTTGGAACCCCGTTCAATCAAGTACCTTCGAGCCGGCTCTATTGATCCCACCCAAAGAAAGGCACACACGGGTAGGTTTGTAAACAGATTAGAGTACAATCAATCACCGTGGGCGCGCAAGTTAATTGATTGTACTCAAATCTTTTTACAGATCTACTGGTGTGTGCCTGGCTTTAGTGTTTTGATCTTCTGCTGAAGATAGGGCAGTGGAAGGCTCCTAAAAGAGGCGGGGCGAAGGGGCACTTCAAACATGATTCATGATTTCCCTTGAATCACATACTCATGTATAAAGTTGAAACTAACAATCTAAGTATTTGCCGCCTCGGCTGAATGACAGCGGTTTCTCAAATGTTTTACAGCTTCAGTCTTGAACTATTGGCGATCCATTCCCTTCACTTATACAAGCGTCTCTAGTCCGGCAAAACACATTTACTTCATTATCAGCGAGAGTTAAGGCTGCCATACACGCACCGAGCGGCAGCCGATTTTGCCGCCGACTGATGGGCGTGCGCGCTCGCCAATCGGGGTTGTGTCTCCATTGAAACTAACGGACGGCCGATGCTGTCAGTTCTGGAGAGCAGCAGGATGACGTCATCATGCTGCAGTCTGAAGCTTATCTGAGCTGGTCTGTCGCCCCCCACTCAGTACTCGGTGTGTGGGGGCCTTTAGGCTAGGTTCACAGTGGGCGCTGTAATGTTACGCACTGCATGCATTTATTCTTATTGCAGAGAAGTCGTTCATTATGACTGTTAATTAAGACATTTGAAGTAAAAAAAAAAAAAAAAAACATCGAGTTAGACTTACCGGTAACTCTGTTTCCATGAGTCTTGATCAGGACAGCTTACATGAGAGGTGAGCTCCACCCCCAGAGGGAGGAAACACAACACCATTAGGTCTTTAAATCTCCTGCTCTCTTAATCCTTGCCAGTCTTTTTGTAGAGAACACCAGGAGCGGACCAACATCTGTAAAATAGCAGAGCAGAAAAACACAGCCAAAAAATATGGTTAAGTTAAAAACGGCAGGGAGGGAAGTCCGCTGTCCTGGACAAGACTCATGGAAACAGAGTTACCGGTAAGTCTAACTCGATGTTTTCCCCAATCGTCTTGTCCAGGACAGCTTACATGAGAGGATAATCGAGCACTCACCGGCTTCTAGGGTGGGACCACAGCCTGCAAAACCTTGCGCCCGAAGGATTGATATTTGACAGACGCGAGATCCAACCGGTAATGCTGGACGAATGTTGAGAAAGAAGACCACGTGGCAGCTTTACAAATTTGTTCTGGTGAAGCGCCAGCGTTCTCCGCCCAAGAGGCGGCCCAGGCTCTTGTGGAATGGGCCCTAATCCCTAGCGGACATGACAAACCCTCTGCCCTGTACACCTCCATGATAGCCATTCTAACCCACCTAGCTATGGTGGACTTCGAAGCCCCCTTACCCTTCCTAGCTCCTGAAGGGATGATGAAGAGCGAGGAACAGGTACGGATAGAAGCTGTTGCCTCTACGTAACTGATGACAGCCTCTCTGACATCTAACCGGTGAAATCGTGCTTCGGTGGGGTGTCTGGGATTGGTACAGAAGGAAGGCAGAATGATCTCCTGCGAACAATGGAATCTAGATGCTACCTTGGTCAGAAATCCTGGGTCTGTCCTCAACACCAATCTATCAGGGAAGACCTGCAAGTATGGATCCCGTATGGAAAGTGCCTGCAATTCCCCAATACGCCTAGCCGACGTGACAGCTACCAGGAACGCAGTGCGCCATGAGAGATGATTTAGGCTCATTGGATCTACAAATGGGGCTCGGAGTCACCCATTCAACACTACAGACAAATCCCACTGGGGAACAGCTGAGATCGTAACTGGCGAGCTCCTTTCCACTCCCCGCAAAAAACGAACGACCAAAGGCTCCAAAGCCAACCGATAACCTAGGAAATCACTCAAAGCTGCCACCTGCACCTTGAGTGTACTGACCGCGAGTCCCAAGTCGTTCCCCCTCTGCAGGAAGTCGAGGATGCCTGGCAGGGAAACCCCGGGACCCTGAGAACCCCGAAGGCCCTGAAAACTTTCCAAACTTTCTCGTAGATTTTACAGGTGGAAACCTTCCTACTAGCCAATACCGTGGCGATAACTGATGGAGACAGGCCCCTGGCCTTCAGCAGGTCTTCCTCAGAAGCCACACCGCTAAGTGCCAGGACCTGTCCTGACGGGAGTGAATTGGCCCTTGGTGCAGCAAGTCGGGAAGATCTGGAAGGAAAAAGGGTGGTCCCACCGCCCAGTCTAGAACCTCTGAAAACCACGCCCTCTTGGGCCAGTGTGGAGCCACTAGGATTAAGGAGGTGGTTTCTCGACTGAACTTCTGAATAACTCGTGGTAGCATGTTGAAGGGGGGGAAGGCGTAGCACAGCTGGAACCCCCAGGGGTGACTCAGAGCATCTACCGCTATGGCTGGGTCGCCCCTTGTCACTGTGAAGGATTGTGGAACTAGATGGTTCAATGCGGAGGAGAACAGGTCCACCTCCGGTACTCCCCATTGCCCTGTCAGAAGATGGAACACTGACCTGTTCAGACTCCACTCTGTCTCCCTCAGCTGGGTGCGACTCAGGAAATCTGCCTTGATATTGAGTGCCCCCTTTAGATGTACTGCTGAGAAGGTCACTACCACTTTTTCTGCCCATACACAGATCAGGTGGGCAAGGTCCTGAAGAGAGCGACACCTGGTGCCGCCCTGCTTGTTTAAGTATGCGACAGTTGTTGCGTTGTCCAAAAAGATGCGGACTATCCCGCCTGACGGTGTGGAGTGGAAATGCTTGAGAGCACAAAAAACTGCTAGCAATTCTCTGTAATTTGAGGACCGACCTGACTCTAGTTTGGTCCATCTGCCTTGGGCCAACGAGTCTCCCATATGGGCCCCACATCCTCAAGCGCTGGCGTCCGTGACCAACAGTACCGGATCTGGAAGTGACCAGAGGAGACCCTCCGTCAGTATCTGGTCCTTCCGCCACCACCACAGGGACCTGAGGACTCTCTGGGAGAGAAGAAGAGGCGTATCTAGGGTGACTTTCTTCCCGTCCCAATGTGCCAACACGTGAGATTGGAGAATGGTTCAGAATGAGCCTGTACTTCCCCGAAGGCTTTGTTACCACAAAAACGTGGGAATAAAATGCCCTGCCCTTTTCCAGTTCTGGAACAGGCATCAGTACCCTTTGATCCACTAATTCCCATAGAAGTGACATCAGGGACCCTGCTTTGACGTGGTCCCTGGGAGGAGTGGTAAGAAAAAACCTCGCCGGGGGAAAATCTTGGAATTCTAACCTGTAACCTTTATCTATGATGCGCAACACGTAAGGGTTTGGGGCTATGTTGCGCCAGGCTGCCAAAAAATCGTGCAGCCTTGCCCCCACAGGAATGTGGGAGTCAGCTCGATTTTCCTGGCTGGTTGGGCGGGTTAAACAAAACCCCCGACCCCTGCCTCGGCCCCCTTGCCTATTCTCCCATGGTTTCTTCCTGGGTGGCTCCCTGTTTTTAGCAGCCGAGAACCTTTGGTTCCGAAAGGGACGTTTTAAAGGCAACTTGGATTTCTTTGCTGGGAAAGCTTTCTTTCTATCTGCGGTCCTATCGAGAATGCTCTCTAACTCAGGACCGAACCAAAGGTCCCCCGCAAAGGGGAGACCACATAACCTGATTTTAGAGGTTGTATCTCCTGTCCAGATATTCAACCAAAGAGCCCTCCTAGCGGAGACCACTAAGGCACTGGTCTTAGCTGCAAACCGTACTGACTCTACAGCAGCATCGGGCAGAAAATTAGCTGCTTTGAACAAAATGGGTACCCCCTCTAGCAGCTGCTCCCTAGGGGTCCCTGCCTCTATATGGGAGTGAATCTGTCCCAATCAAAACTCCAAATTCCTAGCCACACAGGATGTCAAAAGACAAATCAGTGGACTTCGAGACTTGGGAGAATGCAGCATCGAGTTTTGGGGCCTTGTTCCAGGGAAGGTCTGCATCCTCATCTAAGGGAAATCTTTTCCTGAGGCTAGCCCCAAAGAAAGGTTTGCGCTCTGGGAAGCGCCACTCCTTTTTGATGGTATCAGATAGAAGGTGGTGAATGGGAAAAATGCGCCCCTTGCGGGTGCCCAGCCCCTGATACATTCGATCATGAAGGGAAGCTACCACCTGCTCTTCCTGAATGTTTAACATATCATAAATGGCTTGTAACAATTCCTCCACACCTTCCTGACCTATCATATACCTGGGAGATGTCCCCTCTGGGTCCACATCCCCTTCGGCTCCAGACTCTTCCGCGGACAATTCTGCCAATGAGTCCAGCTCCCCTGCTTCACTCTCCCTAGGCGTGCGCACCACTGACGGTGGTGGATAAGCCACTGGAGGCTGAAGGCACGGGCGGAGGTCAGACAGAATGTCTTTAAAAGATGCAAAAGACTGGGAAATCTCCTCCCTAACGATTGACACCACCTCACTGCGCTCAATGTGAGTAGCTGTAGTCTCTTCCCTTACTAGGGCCTCAATACATTTAGGGCATAGGGGTTTTAAGGGATTGGACAGCTTGGCGCTACAAGTGGCGCACTTCTTCTTTAAAGCCGTGCCAGCCTTGTCCGCCTTAGCTGGGGTTTTCTAAAAGAAAAAAACGAAAAAAACACCCTCAAAAACCTAGCAAACCATGGGGAGGGGAAATGACACTGCATACAAACAATAAATGTCCTGCCCCTCCCGGACATAGGAGGCTGGGGAGACAGTGCCCATAGAAAAAACTTAAGAGTCCTCAGACGCCTTCTATCTCTCCCCCAATCTCTAGCAGGTATGTGGGTGCTGTAGGCATCCCCTACCTGAGTACCGCTCGCACCCGCTGATGCCTCCGACTCCATTGCTGCCCAGGCTTGAATGAAGGCAGCGCTGCCATTTTAATAGCAGCCTGCTTCCGGCGCTCCCAGCTCCCCAATGGGCGCCGGAAGATGATGGTGCGAGGTAACCCCGCCCCTCACAGGCGCGTCATCCGGCTGGACTCTACAGCCGATGCCTACTCTCCGCCCTCCTGCAATCAGTGGTTTTGACGCTCTCTGCACACGCTGATGAGTCCGGGACACGCCCCCACCTTCAGTTGCAGCCGGGCAGCTACTCTTGAGAAGAGGGGAGGAAAAAACCGAGCGACCCTTCTTCTGGCAAAAATGGCGGAGAGAGACCAGACCCTCATTGGGTAAAGTGCCCTGGAAGCGGCGCCATTCCTGTCCAAGCTCACCACCGGCGGAATGGAGGGTAAGCCCTTAATATTGTCCAGGCCGGAGCAGACCCCCAGACCATAGACTGACATTTAACAGACTGAACTGTCCAGGTGCCTGCAGAGTACGTGGTGTAGGTTCCCCTTCAGGTGGAGGAAACACAAAGACTGGCAAGGATTCAGAGAGCGGGAGATTTAAAGACCTAATGGTGTTGTGTTTCCTCCCTCTGGGGGTGGAGCCCATCTCTCATGTAAGCTGTCCTGGACAAGACGATTGGGGAAATTTTTATTCCCATTTAAATTTAGTAGGAGTCGGAGTCTGTACATTTTTTGCCGACTCCGACTCCAGGTACCCAAAAATGTGTCCAACTCCACAGCCCTGAATAAGAAGTGACGGATCTGAAGATAGCGGAACAGAGCGGATGGCAGAAAGTGCCATTGGTCCTTCAGGCTCGGGAAGGAGCAAAATCCCTGTACGTTATGTAGCTGGTAGGCTAAGCGGAGTGGTGCCTTGGCCCAGGGTGCGAAGGCAGCAGGCTCAGTGAAAGCAGGGGGG
>CM070039.1:61381668-61405101 GCA_036250615.1 Ptychadena robeensis
TTGGACAAACTTACAAAATCAGTGAGGGGTCAAATAATTATTTCCTCCACTGTAGTATTTCGGTAATTTGTATGCAATAGTAGAGTGTTGTACCGTGTTAACCTACCTAGCGTTACGCCCAAAGCCAGTACAGGCGCAGTTTTATCGTGACTCAAAGTGAGCCGTGCCAGGATCGTGCACAACTGCTAGCTCTCCATGAGCTTGCACCATTTTACAGAGGTGCAGGCACACAGAGCCTTTCTGGCCCCATAGACCTCCATGTTAAAGGAAAGGGCTTTGCTTTACCCCCCCCCCCACACACACTGCCGGCATCTAATTGACACCGGAGGTGTGTAGAGGGCTATTGGGGAGAGCCAGCAATCACAGTAGAGTACAGTGTACTGCACAAAAAGCAGATCACGCTAGGGTGGTTAAGCTAGCCATACACGTATAGATTCACCTGTGTTGGGTCAGTGAGTGATCACAGCATGGTGACGTCACCACAATACTTTCAGTAGTTTGTACTCTATTGGCTACCAAAGTCATTAAAGTAAGCTTTTGGGATGCCTCAGGCTTATTACTGTTCTGTGTTTTGAGACTTATATTTGTTTGCAAATACATGAATGGCTCTGGTATGTTTTTGAACTACAATGCAATAAGCCAGTATTCTTAGTGATTTTACCCCGCTGCAATGTTTGAAGTGTAAACGCCAGCAATAATCTTCTCTCATTGCTTCCACTATGGTCTGTTAGATATTTGGTTTTATTTATAAGTGGTTTTATGAAGTGTGTGTGCGTATTCTTACTTTGGTAAGTCTCTGAATATTCTTTTTGTAGAGTGAGGACAGACACTGTTTCACCAGACCCATGTTATTGTCTCTGGTAAAGGTCTCGCTGTGTCTGTTCACCAGGTTCCGCAGCTCTGCCGGGTTGTTGGTTGAATAGACCTGTGCTAGCTCATGGTAGGCATTGCTAAGGGGCTGTAAAAAAACCAAAAACAATTATCAGTGATTTCCATTAACTGTAAGCATCGGTTTAGGTTGCATGGAAACATTGCACTCTCCCTCATTAAAACATAGGTACATTTTAAAACAAAAGTGGATTTATTCTTTTTGCCCCCTTTCCCTAACCTGACCCACCCTATATACAATCTACAGAATTAGACTTCCTTGATCAGATGTCTGTAATTCTGCTATGTTTATCCTCCACTGCTCTGGCATTGCCTGTGGATTACTGCCCCATTGGCTTATCTGTGGATATGTTTAAAGCCGGGTACGCATTTAGATGTGCTGCCCATCTCCCAGCAGATCTAACAACATGACGTCATCACACGTGGCCGGTCCTGCCGAGAATCGGCAAAGCACCCTTTTTGTGCCAGCCATTACTTTGGATTGAGACGCCAGTCCCCATCCAAAGCATTGGGATCGATCTAAGAAATTAGACATGTCCGTAATTTCTTAGATAGATTTCACAGCCGATATATGTCCGAATTTAGCTTTTAAGCATTAGGTTTGCAGCCAATTTTGGGGCAGATAATGTTGTGCCGTGTGCAAGCCTGGCGGTCGATCTACACCAAAATATCTAAACATGTATGGCCACCTTAAGGCTTTAAGACAATTTCATGAAGTCTATAGCGTTCTAATGTTCAGAACAGTGATTACTTGCTATGCAAACAGATGACAGTAGCCATCAGAACAAGACAATACGCATTTGTTGCTATAAATGGTTAGGCCATTCATTTATTCTCTTATGGCAGCATTTGCTTTAATTATAGCCTTAATCATTCTGCAAATGAGAAGGTTTTAATGCAAGTAAAGCGATTGTGGCATTTGTATTAAAGTCCAAGATTTTGACCGAAATGTCATGTTACATTGTACCATAGGCAGTAATCCACAACCTAGCCAATAAATGTTGTTACTATGGTTCGAGCCCCCACATCCTGCATTCCTTTACTATATAAGCCTTTTGGATGAATTTCGACCATGGCATATGCAGAAGGACTGAGAACCTAGACAGTGGGAAATACAAGCTACATTCAACTCACCTTAATGAATCTACCGACAATCTGTGAGGTATATTTAGGCAGCTGCTGAACTTTCCCTAGAAGTATCAAAGAAACTAGGATATACTTTTTATAGGATTCCAACATGATGTGACTGACTGCCATGGCCGGCGTTGTAATTGCCTGTAGTGGAGACAAAAGACATGAAATAAAACAAACATAATAATTTACATGAGTTAAAATAGAAGACATACGTCAACTCTCGGGGAATGAATTACCTGCTATTGTCAGCATACAGGCAGTGTACAACCAATGGGCCCAATCTTACATGCAGGGAGTGTTGGCATTTATGGTCTACTATGAAATAAACCATGAAGCCATTATTGGGAATGCACCCACCTGTTCGTAGAAGTAAAGCGCTCTCTCAAAGTTCTTTAGCCCAGTGTAGATCATGCCGCCATAGTAGTAGTAGCACAGGAAGGGCCTGGCATCATAAGCACCGTTTTCTTTACAGATGTCCATCATATCTACGTCTAAGTAAGCTAGAGCTGGCTTAAAGCATTTTGCTAAGAGACACAGCTGTATAGAGGAGATGGAGAGAAGAATTAGATCCCAACAGTAAACACAAACCTCAGTTCATTTCACACCAAAAAACAAATGGATAAATGCAGCAAACTGTGTCAAAGCTGGATAGACTATTCTAGAATCCCAGACAACACGTAGCTTTAAGATGGACAGCAAGCTGGAAAGCAAAGAAATAAGCAGCAACATGATAGAGCAGAGATATAAGCCTTTCTCCCCATTTTTTGGAATGTATACCGCTATACTGTTTCTTTTCCTGCTTCATCCAGTATATCCTTTGCTGTACAAAGATTGCAAGAGGACAATACCAGATCGAACACTACTTGTATTAAATCAAATTGATCAAGTTGCATGACTACCTTTTATATCTGCCTGAAATTCAGCCTTACGTAAAATGTTATGATGCCAATGCTCTGATTCTTCATGCTTACCTGGCAGAGATCTGCGTGAATTGAGGTCAGTTGATTTGTGTTCATTTGCATCTTGTCTATGGCTTGTCTGAGAACACAGATTCCTCTCAGGGGCTGGCAAAATAATAAAGAAAAATTATTTATAAGTATTTTTAAATATTCATGACAAAAGGACCCCTAGCCATTACATTCTGTCCTTCTGCCATTTAAGGGCTTGTTTCCACTCATGCGATCCAGTTTTCGCGCGTTTTTGCGACGCAATTTTTTTTTAATGCAGATGTGGATGCATTTCAAAATGCTGCAGCTAGCGCTCAGAAACGCGACCTAAACCGCATCCGAACACGCACAACCGCACCAGTGGAAACTATATTGAAGTTTTCCAATGGATTTGGTTGTTTGCGCTTGCGGCCGCGCGGCTACAAACGCGCGGGATCGCATGCGCATCCCGCGCATGGAAACTATGGATGCGCATGCGAATGGAAACAAGCCCTAAAAGAGAGAGCACAAAGAAATCCATGCCACAGGATACATATTTGTATGTTTTATTTACTGATGTAAGTTCTATATAATCCTAATACATACATTTCTAATTTAGTTAGGGTCCAACACCCCCCTCCCAAAAAAGAAAGTCAACCATAACTCAAATCGAATGAGTACCAACCTAACCTACCTGCTTTCTCTCCACAAGTGCATTTGTTAACTGATGGCATAGACCAGCAACTGCGCACAAAAGAGAAAAAAAACATACATAAATAAATTACCTTTTTCCCTTTAAATGAAAATATAAAAATGAAATAGAAACAATACATACAAGTGTCTGTAGCGTATCTAATGTGTTCTCCATTGCAAGTGCTGATAAAAAGTTGAACTTGAGAAAACAGAGTCTCAAAATCAGGAATACTGGGCATGGAAAACTTCACAAATCTAGGGAGGTAAAAAGACAAAGATTACAGTGAATGTTGCCCCTCACAAGCCATGCTCAAGGTCCCAATGTATTTCAAATAAAAAATGCCATGCTCATCTGCAGGGGTTCTACAGTTAAGCCCATAATTATTCATACCCCTGGCAAATTTTGACTTAAGTTACTTTTATTCAACCAGCAAGTTATTTTTTGATGGGAAATGACATAGGTGTCTCCCAAAAGATAATACCCATCTCAAATCAATAGAAAAGCCTTTATTGGCTATTACAGCAATCAAAAACTTCCTATAATTGCAGACCAGCTTTTTGCATGTCCCCATTAATCTTTAAGCTTAAAATCTTTCAGGTTGGAGGGTCTTCTTGCAATCACCCCGATCCCTCCACAGATTCTCAATTGGATTCAAGTCAGGACTCTGGCTGGGCCACTCCAAAACATCTTCTTACCATTTTTTTGCTACTTTTGCTGTGTGTTTCGGGTCATTGTCATGCTGAAATGTCCACTGGTGCCCAAGGCCTGATGTTGTCATTGAGAATCCTCATGTATTGCTCTTTTTTTATTATTAAGTTACCTGGTCCATTGGCTAAAAAAAACACCCCCAAAGCAAAAGGTTCCCACCACCATGTTTGACAGTGGGGATGATGTTCTTTGGGTTGAAGGCTTCTTCATTTTTACACCATTAAGGGAGGCATCATTGTGAACAATGACATTTTTGTTTCATCTGATCATAACACAGAAGACCAGAAGTCTTCTTCATCCAGATGAGCATTTGCAAAGGCCAAGCAAGCTTTTGTGTGCCTTCTCTGGAGAAGTGACGTCCTCCTTGGTCTGCATCCGTGGAACCCAGCAGAGTGCAGTGTCCATTGGATTGTCTGCCTAGTGACACTGCAACCAGCAGAGCCCAGATTGACCAGGATGGGCATGGTGGTGAACCTTGGAATCTTTTTGACCTCTCTCACTAGCCTCCTGGCCAGCACTCACTAGCCTCCTGGTGTCACTTTCCCACAGTGCGGAACATATTGTATTATTTAATTATACTTTGCCTTGAAACATTTAGATATGGCCTTGTAGCCCTTTCCTGACTGACTTAAGCAGCCACAATTCACAGCCGCAGGTCCTCACTGAGCTCCTTTCCAGCTATGCATGCTGTGATTTCCACATAAAAAATGCTTATACAAGTCAGTATAGATTGATAAAGTTATGTGCGGCCCTTTAATGATGCAGAGGGACGCACTTGTGGCCCTCCATATCAACTCAGTTGCCCACCACTGGTATAGAACTTTGGATTTTCCCAGAGACTGTTACAGTTTGCGAAGGGTATGAATAATTTTGGACATGACACTTTTTGCTCAAATGTAAATAAAAGAGAATTTTTTCCCGCCACAAAAATGCCTCATGTACATTGTCTTCAAAAGTAACTTTGAATAAAAGTAACTTTATGTTGAAATTTGCCATGCGTCTGAATAATTATGGGCTTGACTATATACCCTAATGTACTTTACACTTCACACTGACAGCAACATTGACAATCAATTACAGCAGTACCACAGCTGGAGACTTCCCATACAATGCAAATGTGCTGATGAATAAAAGGAGTAGGACATGTTTACTTACATAGATTCTCCAAGCACAGTAAATAGGCTTTACTGCTGACCATTGTAAAAGACATCCAATAAAAATAAAAAAATAACCCGCACCTGACAAAGTCCTGTGCATTTGTGGCGCCCTTTACCAGCACCCATATAGGGTCCTGGTACACAAGATTGGGACTTTAACGGCAAATAATGTGTGAAGGTAGGAAATTAAGTCCAAATCTTGTGTACCAGGACCCTATATGGGTGCTGGTAAAGGGTGCCACAAACGCACAGGACTTTGTCAGGTTATTTTTTCATGTGATATTCAGGGATGAGGGCAATTTAACTTAAGACGCTAATAAGCACTTTCTGAATAATCATCCCAAAAAAATGTTTAGCCAAGTGAAGCTGAAGTTTGTATTAACCCTTGGGTCTCTTTTAACCAAATGCTCATTTAGGTCTAAGAAGCTTACACTTACCTGACCCATGGCTCCTAGAGCAACATTCCAAGTGGTGGGTGGATCCTTTGCTTCTTCACCCATTGTAGAAAGAGGACACCACAGACTTGTGCTCAGAGAGTCAGAAGAGGCTTTCTGAGCAGAAGCCAGGAGGTGGTCCTGGAGTGGAATTTCCATGGAAGCTTGGGATCAGGCAAGTTTACCTTTTTCTTTTAATCCCTTTGATCTAAAGGAGCCATTAACCCTTGTTGTCTGTGCCTCATAGACAAGAGTTTACCTTTAAATAAGTTAATTGCCTTCGTTCAACCTAAATAACCACTTCCCATACCAAAATACTTTGAATTGTGTATGGATTCATCATATGTAATAAGAGTTTTTACTCGTTACTGAAGGTGTTATTTAAGGACAATAGATTTTGGAGGACCTGCATACTTACAAAACAGCAAGGACACCCAGAGAGTGTTCCTGCACATCTAGGGCTCCCAGCACTGTGTCCAGGTGAGACAAGTTCTTCGCCAGCAGCTCCCCACTTTTGTTGATCAGCTCACACAGCTGAGTCATTTGCCCTGGAACAAACAGAGATCCTTAGCAAGGTATTTATAGATCACATCGTGTAGCAGCCAGAGGAGATTCTGATTTCACTACACAGCAAAATTGTTTACAAGCAGCCAGGCTAGCATTGTCGCTTTGTGATCCATTACTTAACTTATTCACTTCTGTGTGTTACAGAAATACTACCGGTAACAATGTGTAATAATCCCAATCCTCGAGGACTGGAATTGGACAACTACATTAGACACTCTCAAATGGATATGCCAGGGTTTATTGATCAAACCAAATAAATGCCTCAGTCACTTTGTTTTTTCAGTACTGTCGACCACAAAGAAGTTCTTTACCAAAGAGACCCTTATTTACCACAGCTTTCACAGGAAGGATAAGGAATCACTAGTATGGTAGTTTTGACCAATGGTAATAAAATAAATAGAGTTTATTTATTGTTAGCTAAATAAAAGCCTTGCGTTGTGGGCATTAGTTTAGGAATATATTGACAAGTAAATAGCTTTGACCACTGATTCCCTTTCTTCTTTAAACCTGTTTTGATATGCTTCACGAATATTGCCCAATCCATTCTCAGAGAATGAATGGGGCTGCTTGATAGCCAAGAGCCCATTTAAGCCATTGAAAAGTTTATTAATTTTGAGGAATTTAGTGGTAACTCTGAAACCATTAACAGCTTTTTGGCACATGATTGGTTGCTGTGGGCTGACAAACAGTTCTTTCTTCAAACACCCAGATCAAGGATTCCCTTAAGCTAGCCACACACGGTTCGATTTTGGTTCAATCAATGCTTTTTCATAGATTGAATGAAAATCGAGAAATGCCCACATGGTACGATCGACGATAATTGTTCAATGAAGGCAGACGATTGAATTCTTCAATCTAATCGAGCATCGATTGAACCAAAATTTAACCGTGTGTGGCTAGCTTTAGGATTCCTTCATAGGATTTATTATCTTGTTTGTTCACAATGACAGCTTTAACCGGACATCCAAAAGCAGAACTGTTGGCAGTTGACAGCAAGAGCTCACAATAATTCCCAATTACAATGGAAAACCTCTTGAATGGTTGTGATTGATTTTCTTTCTCTCCATAAAACATTTCAGGATGTCAGCACTCAGCATTTTATTGGGTGAGCACCCCTCAAACTTTGCTACCCCCAGCTAAGAAGTCCATGCCATTTACCAAGAGTAGTGCAGGGGTTTAAAGGGACTTTTTGGGTGGAAAGGAACAGGCATGGAGTTCCACTATACAGCATCTCCCCCTCCCACCCGCAGGGGAATTATTTGTAACAGTGGCTCAATTGTGACAATGTAACCTCTTAGTTAATTCTGCCAATCAGAGCCATGCTGTCATCATGACACCTGATGTGAGTACATGGCCTCCGTATAGGCTGTGCATACAAACAGGCTGAAGGTTGTAGGCAATGAGAAGCAGTGTACACTCAAGCAAGGGGAACGAGGCATTGCATACCCATGGGACTGAAGAACAGTATGCACACAGCCAGTAAGGGAATAGGAGACACGCTATACACTCCAGCATGATAGGAGGCACAACATGCACACAGCTGCAGCCAGGGGGAAACGGAACGAGGTATTGTATCCACAAACAAGATATGCGGCTGTGCATACAAACAGGCTGAAGGTTGCAGGCAATGAGAGTTTACACTCAAATACGGGGAACGAGACACAGAGCAAAGATGTATGAGCACAGCTGTACACCCGTTCAGGGAGTGAGCTATGAGACACGGCGCACACCCGGCCAGAGAGTGAGGCCCGATATGGACACACCCCACCATCTCTCACCTTGGGAGGAAAGCTGGCGGACGCTGGTGACGAACTGCTCCAAAGCGGAGGCCATGCCGGCTGTGTCCGCCTCCCTCCGCGGTGAGGTCGGTTCCGGGGCAGAACGGAGCGCGGGCCAAACTCACTCAGCACTCAGCGCGCCCGGATCCCGCGAGACATCCCCAGCCGGGCTCGCGATGACATGCCGCGGCTTCTCGCGAGATCCACACAGCTTCCTCTTTCCTGCTGATTACGTCAATGGGGGGGGGGGGGGGGGGGGGGGGGGGGGGGGGGGGGGGGTTGATGCTGACAGCGAGCTGCGTTCTGCAGTGGGTGAGGCCAGAAAAGGGCGTCTATAGAGCAACCAATCAGGCTGAGGCGGGATAATGACAAGCACAGGGATTTAAAGAGGCACGCAGGTCGGGGGCGTTTTTTTTTTGTCTAAACGGCTGATTTAGTATTGAAGCCAGGGGCAGCCAGGCAACTAGCATGTTCTGAAATTATTCTCCAAAAAACAGAAAGACGATTGTCACCCTTGCCGCAGGAAAAGTGAACGGTCAGTGAAACGAGAAGCAGCAGACTGATACGTTCTCTGCATTGGTATGCGTAGTGCATAGCAGATCACACAGGTGCTGCTTCTTCTGTCCTACTAAGCTCTGCTGTACATGAGGCTGATTGCGGGTGTTATTTGATTACAATTGTCGTTTTATATCTGCCCAGATATCAGTTTAATCATGTTTTTACACATCCATGTTGTTATCTACAGCCTCAAGGGGAATTTTCACTTATTTAGACTTTCCCACACCCCCATGGGTGACGATCAATCCCTCGGGCACGGCAAGGGTTAATCCCTCTCCATGCTGCCTGGAGAGTTGCTATGCAGCCCAGTGACACAAACAGAAGGAGCAGGTCCCTTTAAGAAGAGGAGGCAGCTTGTCCATACAAGGTACAGGAACTGCTCAGCCTGTGTGCGGCACTCCGCCTGTCCCCGCACTGCAAAGCCCTCGCTGGGTATGTAGGACACGGGGGGGGGGCAGTCCAGTTACATAATCCTCCTGCTCTGCTGCAATCCCAGGCAGGCACGGTGACTGCTGCAGCACTATCAACCACCCACCGGTTACAACCTGTGCTGTTTTTGGGACCCCACAATCTAGCCTGCAAGCGATTACCTATTTGCATTTGTTTTTTTGGCAGGATGGATCCGCGTGTTGGCCACCACATGAGCCCCCTCCAAGAATGAACTGTGACCCTGCTGGTGACACGCTCAACCCCCAGAACATGATTCTGATACTGTGTGTCTCTCCGTCACTAGGCGCTGGAGCTCTATGAACACAGAAACTCCATCTGTTGAACTTGAAGACATGTCCCTGCCTAGGCTGTTCCGCGGGGGAGGTGCCCTGTCCACGGGGCTGCGGAGTTGCGGGACGCGTCCATCAACCACTGGGCACCTGCGTGTGCTGGTGGACATGGATGGCGTGCTGGCCGACTTTGAAGGTGGCTTCTTAAAAAAGTATAGAGCTCGATACCCCCAGGAGCCTTACGTCACATTGGAGGACCGCCGAGGATTCTGGGTGTCGGAGCAGTATGAAAACTTGAAGCCGGGGCTTAGCGTAAGTCACATCAAGGGCCCATTCACACTTTACACGTTGCATTTAAAAAATACGCACACTTTTTTATACTGCATTGGTTTTTTTACTGCACAAGTTTTTACATAGACAACCAATGTTACCATTCACACTGCATGGGTTGCATTTTTAAAAACGCAGCGTTTTCGCATGCTTTTTTTAATTCATTTTTCATTGATTTGTCCAAAAATGCAAATGCAGAGGTAATGTGAAAAATGCATGCGTTTGTTGTATATATGCAGAAACACATGCCTTTAAAATACGCATATAGTGTGAAAGGGCCCTTAGGCTCACACCTATAAAAGATCAGCGTTGTCACCCTGACTAAAGAACAACTCCCCTCCATATTCACTGTTCCATATAGAGAAAAGAAGTTGGATGATGCTCTGTAGTCTGCACACAATTCTTAAGCTGGCCAAACACGGGTAGATGTCACCATGCTGTGATTTGTCGCCGATCAATCAAACAGTAATCAATGTGCACCACATGAGCACATCAATTACTGTACGATAAGGACCCCGGGTCTCTCCACAGCTTCAGAAGCATACAGCTTCTCCTGCTGTGTAAAGCAGACGGCTTTACACAGCTGGCAGAGCTGGGTCCGTGACACAGAGAAGCTAGCTGAACACAAAGCTTGTGTGTGTGGCTCCGCTGCTCTGTGTGCAGCTAGCTTTCAGCCTGTCCATTACATTGAATAGGGACAGCGCTGGTTTTCCAACATGGACCAAGGTTTTCCAACATGGAACCGTGGATGGCTCAGATGACGTAACAGATGAAAGAAACATCGGGATCCGTGAGCGTGCACGCTGCCTGATGTTCCTCTAATCTGTTACTTCATCGAGCCGTGTGTGGGTAGCTTTAGGGTTACAATGTTCTGTAGTCCACCACAAGCTGAACTGCTTAGCTCATAGATCAGAGATCACAGGACTAGATTTAACATGGTGTATTTAAGAGACCATAAGTTTGATATGGGACTCTACTAGGAGTGCGTCTCTGCCTGGCTGCATTCTAGTTGGAGCTTCAATCATTCATTTTCCTGACAGGAAGGAAATTACATGAACACAGATAGCTAAAAATTAAACCTGACGGCTGCACAAGCCCTTCCATGCTTGGCTGGATGTAGTCTCAATCCCAGGGATTTGCTTATGAAAATCCTTAATAACTGGTTAGCAGGTAACCTTTACTCCTGCACAATCATTCGTGATAATGCTGCCATGATGGTGCTTGTTCCTGTTATGGAGTGACAACACTTTTTTTAATTACTGTATTTTTCGGACTACAAGACACATCATATCATAAGACGCACCCACCGTTTTAGAGGGAAACTTAGGGGGGAAAAAAACAGCAACACAACCAGATATCAAGTAAATATACAGAATGCTCTAGCAAAGTAGGCATGACTGGACCATGCAGTATTCACTCTATATTCCTCCAGCCAAAAGGCCAGTGCCAGGAGGGAGGTCTTCATTGCAGCAGTGTCAGGGCTGAAACTTTAGTATGTGTTTACACTAGCAGTACCCATTCTCTGAACTCACTGGCAAATTTATGAAGAGACACATTTTGCAATCTGGCACTGAACAACTTACACATTAGCAGCTATTTACATATGGGAGGAGATATGAGTCTGTGTCACAAAATGTATTTATTGCAATGCAGAATGTTAATTTAAATACACAACACATGCTATCTAATTGTAAAACGTGTCTCTCCATAAGTTGGTCAGTGTGTTTTGAGAATGGGTACTGCTAGTGCTAATGCAGGTAAGATATTTTCTTGGCAGTGGCTTTTTGTCTTAGCTGGAGGAAATGGAACAAAAAAATTTTTTTTGGACCAAAAGATGCATCTTATGTAATGGTAAAAAAAGTGTGTCTTATTGTCCGAAAAATACAGTAATATATTGATGTAAGAGTACCAGGTAAATTATTGTTTGGAAGGGTGTATGTACCATATTTAGGCACCCCTTCCAGATGATGGTGCTTAGGTGTCTTCAGTGATGTACTGATAATGCTATGATATGCAAAGACATCTTAAACAACTGTTCTCTTCCAGCTTTGTGACAGCAGTGTGAAGGCCTTCTTTTTTCTACCATGAGCCACAGTCAGCTCCATGAAGACACTAAAAATGGCAACATCCTCCTGCTAGAGAACTCTTGGAAGAAAGCATATGATCTTGCACCTGATTGGTGCAACCAGATGGTCAGGCTTATTAGATCATGTCTCATTTCTGCTCCCTGGATAGGCTAAATTAGGACCAACCAGTCAGAGTAGTACTAATTCATCAGACCAATCATGTGTTCCTCCACAGCTTCTTCTGCAGGAGAACTATGCCTAGTAGAACTTGCCTCAAATAAATGGTATTGGTATAGTTGCTGGAACCCCACTAACAATGCTGGTCAACTGGTTGTCAAACTGATCCATGTTCTAGTCTTATCTGGTACAACATACAGAAAGTTATGTAGTCTGAAGTCCTGTTTTCTGGAAAGTATTAAGGAAAATAGGTCTACTTAGTCTGTAACTTTGTAGTTGGTGTTTTACAGGGCAAAGCTATTAGCATCTGGGAATCTAAGAACTTCTTCTTAGAGTTGGATCCAATAGATGGAGCTGTAGAAGCAGTGGAAGAAATGTCCAACCTACCCAAGTAAGTTTTCTTTTGGTTTAAAGCTGAACTCGGCACATCAGTACAGTCTCCTCTCCTGCACTGAAATTTCTTTAAATCAGTTACAGTCCTATTCTCTAGCTGAATCCAGCATCCAGCATCTTTCCTCTGCAGCATCAGTGCTTTCATTCATTGGAATTGTAAGTTATAGGTTGTTCTAGTCATGGAGGGTCAGAATGACTTGTAGATGATAACTAGGGCAGCCATGATATGATGATATTATAATCTGCTCAGCACCTCAGACTCCTTCCAACTGACATCAAACTAGGCATTTTGATATTTGCTTTTCCAGAGACCAGCTCATGCTTGCATCAGGGCTGAGGGCTTTGTAGCAGGAGCAGTAGGCTGTAAGGTTTTCAGAAGGCTACATACAGCACCCTGTGAGAAGTACAGTGATTGTACAGAAATTGTATGGTAAGGTGTATGGGAGCCATGCAGCTCAGTTCTCTGCAGCACATATCTTCTCTAATCAAGGAGGTCATTAAACAAACTGCTGGGTGTTCATCATGAGCCTAATTAATTAATTAGTCTTGTTTGTTCATGGATTCATAAATGTACTTGTGTGTGTGTGTGTGTTTTTTAAAAATATATATATTTTACTATATAGGCTCATAGGTCTAGATGGTTTATTAACTGTATTTACTTTCTTTCCTATAGCACGGATGTCTTCATATGTACCAGTCCAATAAAACAATACCAGTACTGCCCGTATGAAAAAGTAAGAAAGTGTTTCCCAGCATGACCTAATACCTAACCTTGACCTTCAAGTAGGTCTAGCAAAGCCCTATTGATCTGAAATTTTGAAGTTTAACCTTGATGGAGATGCTGTTGTTTGTATCATTTGCAGTATGCTTGGGTGGAGAAACATTTTGGACACACGTTTTTGGAGCAGATTATTCTCACCAGAGACAAGACTGTGGTATCTGCTGACCTTTTGATTGACGACCGGCCAGACATAATTGGTAATGGTGATTGCTGTGAACAGCTTAAGCTTTTCCTAAAGCAGAACTTCAGCCAAGCACACCTGTTTCACCTTCCAAAAAAATATGCTCAATTCAGTTCAGCTTGTTTTGAGATGTGCATGCCATTGGTTTTCCCTAGTTCTATGTGCATCTAAATATTCAATAATTTGTTTATATAGAGTCATCATCATCCTTCATACTTGTAAGCCCTAGCTATACCAATAGGACAGCAACTATATACAATATTGTCATAACAAAAAGCTCTATCACAAAAGCACCCCCATACATGCTTTCATCCGCCGTGTGTGCTTGCTGCAATCGACCTGCAGCGAAATCAGCCACGGATCAAAAGCGCCCTCCCTAAATTGGGTCATAAATCGGCCCACAATTTGATCAAAGACATGTTTAGATGGATCTCCTTACTTTGGATGAGGACCAGTGTGCGTGGCCGATTCTCTGGCAGCAGACATATCATATAGACCAGGGTCTATTTTTTTTCTAACTTTTATGCATGGAGTCTTTTTCTACATATTATAATGAAGTTGTGGGGTATGTACATGCCCTGGTTGTCAAGGTCTAGCAACTACCCTGTTGGTGATATCACAAGAAGTAGACAAATACACTTGGCAGGATTGAATATTCTTAGCTGTTGAGGATCTTCAGTCAATCATTTGGTTTCTTTCCTTTTCAGGAGCAGAAACCAACCCCAGCTGGGAACACATCCTCTTCATGGCTTGCCACAATCACCACCTTGGCAACACCTCAACCCTCAGGAGGCTCCAGTCTTGGCAGGATGACTGGAAGGCAATCTTGGACAGCAAGCGCTCTCAGCTCTTCAGAGGAAGTGAGGGAACCCAGTGATCAGAGCTAAAAGATTAACCAATCAGAACAAAGCTATCTGTATACAGTGGCGCACTAAAACTTTGACCTGTGAATGCCAATAGAAAGGATGGTCAATAAACATTTCTTGCCATGGGCCATTCCATTATAGAAGGCAAGATGGGGCGAAATCGCCTGAATACACTGTATCACATACGCACAGAAGCCTAGGTATTAATATAATTTTTACAGTTTCTTTTTAAGAAATGGAGTATAAGAAGCA
Source organism: Ptychadena robeensis (assembly GCA_036250615.1). Lineage (NCBI taxonomy): Eukaryota > Metazoa > Chordata > Amphibia > Anura > Ptychadenidae > Ptychadena > Ptychadena robeensis. The sequence goes on from CM070039.1 coordinate 61,396,278, forward strand.
CTCTACCATATCAAACATTTTAATGTAATAATTAGTTTATGTACACTTGTTATTTTTAGATTTTTATGCTTCTATATACTGTATACATAGGATGCATAGAGCAGTCTATCCTATGTATACTATATATATGGATAGATGCTTAGTCTAACAAGTTTGGGAGGGGGGGGGGGGGTGTTCCCTTTTATTTGGGCCAGTTGCTACATTAAAGTAGGGGTCCAGGCAGACCTTCGAAAAAGATAATTCTATACAGTTGTGTATTCCTTTATATTGATAGCATGTAATTTTACATACATGTAGTATAAATACCGGAATCTCCTCACAGGAGGAGTGGAGTCATTCTTTAAGGAATACATTAGGGAGGTTTTTTATGTATTTGCCTGAAATACTACCTTGTTTTGTGGCACTGTTGTTGTCTGGACAGGTTACTTTTTATGTTTAACATTTGTTTTATGCCTTGAACTTCGTTTTGATTGTTTTGTTGTATTTTTTAAGATTTTTGGTGCATTTTTTTTACTATAACCAGGATAAAAATATTCTTGGAATGCAGTTCATGGACAAGGAACAGAATATACCAGGCATAACTAGGTAATTTGCTCCAAATTTGGCCACTACCTTTGATAAAAACTGGTCACTGCAGCTCTTCTTCATTCCACAGAGGTACTGGTCTAATCTCTATGCCTCCAAATTTTTTTGCAGGCAGCCTCTAGTGGTGGAGCTAATGGACCCCTGTCAGATCTCTTCACAGCCATGTACAGCATAGTGATGATGTTACTGCTGGTTTACTGCAGATTTGGGTTTGCTAAGACATTCAGTGTTGGCGAAGTTATGTACATCATATATAGTTGTTGAGCAGGACCGTTTCTAGCATTAGAGGGCCCTATGCAAAATTTTTACCATGGGGTTGCTACCAGAAAAGTTGTTGATTCCTATGGCACGCATTTATGCATGCACATTTTTTGCATGTGATTATGTGCGCCCGGGGGCGGCGGGGCACCTTGGGGGGCCCGGGTCCTATGCCCCTGCATACTTCGCATAGCGGGAGAAACGACCCTGTTGTTGAGCAATATACTGCAAAAAAGTATTTGTGCTCACGTCTATATTTGATCTCTATTCTATTTTTGATCTAGAGGCAAAGCCTATTGTTCCTAATGGAAAGCTGCCTGCTGGAACCCACAAGCATCATTAGAGTTCAGAGAAGCACCACAAACATTACTGACACGTGTAACGTTTCTGGATAAATCCATGACTATGATTTTATAATTAGTTCTTTTACTGCTCCAGGAAAATCGGTTGTTTTAGTAGTGGTTATTAGCAACAGTTAACTCTCTTCTAGTTGTGATGAACACATCCTGGCCTTTACATTTTTATAGGCAACATAGGTGACAGGTATTATTTGTATGCAAGTCTATCACAGTGACATTCCCCACAATATATGTCAAAAACAAGAAAGCAATAGTTGGACTTTTAGGCTTACACACGCAGATATGCATTACATCCAAAGAGGCATATTAATATTTTTTTACATTTTAAATTGCATGCCATAAAAGATGCAATTCTATACCCTTAAAATAAGTGGATAGGTGTAAAAAAAAAACTAAGTCCTGAACTTCCTGTGAGACTTCCACCCCCTTCTTTTTTCTTAATGGAGTCTCAGAGTGTGCTTGCACACACAATTGTGAACTTGCACCCAGTGCAAAAAAGTGAAGTGCACACAATAGTCTAAAACCATGCCAAACTGCACGGACGTTGTCCCGCCCCTAAGGACTAATGGGGCTAAGGACTCGTTCAGCCAGCTATAAAAGTTCTTCCGGTCGGTTCCACCCCCTTCTAGTCAAACCAATATGGCACTGCTAGGAAAAAGAAACTTAAGTATGTGTCTTTACACTAGCAGTACCCATTCTCTGATCCAACTGACCATCTTATGGAAACACACAAATAACAACTTAACATGAGCAGCAAATTACATATAGGAGGAGAGATGGGTCTGTATTATATGGCATTTATATTGAATTATGTAATGCAATATAAATGTAAACACACAACTCATGCAGTCTAAATAGCATCAATTAACCCAGCTATTACTTACACCTAGCACTGGGGTGGAACAAAGTTTTGAGTCTTTGCACTAGCATTTTCAATTGGCTTGAAGAATATATGATAAGTACTACATGGGCCAGCTGTAAAATGTTATATTTGAATGTGAATTGTCTTTTTTTCACATACAAAACAAAAACTCACAGATGGCAGCCTTGGTTGGCCAGGGCTCTGTGTCTCACAACCCTTCATGGATAGTCCAAATAGTCCAGACAATAAGGAAGAGAAGTTTTGTTCAAGCTTCCTCCTTGTCCACAATCCCAGCAGCATTTTCGCATGTGTTTCTTTAAAACTGGCTCCTTTATGCATTTTTGATTCACTTTTCATGCATTTTTTCTTGATTTGTTAAAAAATGCAAACGCAGACGTTTTTGTTCATATGCAGAAACGCATTCCTATAAAAAATGCATGCTTTTAAAAAATGCATGTAGTGTTAAAGGGCCCTTAAAATAGATAACTTAGTTTTGTTGCTATGGGCAACACAGTTGCTTATAGATTTGAGGTCTAGTTGCAATCACTAACCTTCTGGGCGTTATGGGCTTTTCGCGCCATTTTTTATAGCACGAAAAGCCGTTTCCCCCGCAATCTGTGGTCTCTCTGCCCAGCCCTCTACATACCGCCGGTGTCAAATAGATCTATGTTGTTGCCCTCCACCCCCCAGTGTGTCTGCGGCTCTGCAGAAGAGCTGCAGGAACATGGAGAGGCGGCGGTTGTGCCCGATCCCGGCACGGCGCAGTTTGATTCACGATCAGGAGGTTAAGTACAGCTAGAGTGCTGGTTAACACCCATTGTTAACTAGTATTAATATACAAGGTATAGTTACCAACATTTCCATGGATGCGTTGGTTCTCATCCAGGGAATACAGACCTGTTCTGGTCTCCAGGGACCAGAGCCATTACCAAAAAAATTATTAATTTCCAAATATATTTTTAAAGAGGTTAAAATGATTTTCAAGAAAACCTTGTTAGTCTTGGATTCAGTAGGGAAGGATCAGAGCTATATAATTGCTGTTATAAAGGGGAATGTTCTATTGCTTTCTATTTCCCTATGTGACACTTACCTCCATGTGTAAAATTTAAATATAGAATTGGCATCTGAACAGGAAGAGTTGAGAAGTCTTCCAAGAGCTACAGAGGCTTCTCACTTTAGAGAGATTTTCATCCCACTTCCTGTTGTGTGTAATAGAAAAAAAGAATCTTTCCTATCCAAAAGGGTACACTACAGGGAGTGCAGAATTATTCGGCAAATGAGTATTTTGACCACATCATCCTCTTTATGCTGATTGTCTTACTCCAAGCTGTATAGGCTCGAAAGTCCTACTACCAATTAAGCATATAAGGTGATGTGCATCTCTGTAATGAGAAGGGGTGGGGTCTAATGACATCAACACCCTATATTAGGTGTGCATATTATAGGCAACTTCCTTTCCTTTGGCAAAATGGGTCAAAAGAAGGACTTGCAGGCTTAGAAAAGTCAAAATAGTGAGATATCTTGCAGAGGGATGCAGCACTCTTAAATTGCAAAGCTTCTGAAGCGTGATCATGGAACATCAAGCATTTCATTCAAAATAGTCAACAGGGTCGCAAGAAGCATGTGGAACACAAAGGCGGGCAAAATAAACTGCCCATGAACTGAGAAAAGTCAAGCGGTGCGCTGCGAAGATGCACACTTGCCACCAGTTTGCCATTTCATATTCATTACATCACTGGAGTGCCCAAAAAGCACAAGGTGTGCAATACTCAGAGGACATGGCCAAGGTTAAGAAAGGCTGAAAGGGGGGGGGGGTGGGACGGCAACCAACAGCTGAAAACGTTTCAAGACTGGGCCAAGAAATATCTCAAGATGATTTTTCTAAGGTTTTAATAACGATGAAAGAGAGTGAGTCTTGATGGGCCAGATGGATGGGACACGTGTGATTGGTAAAGGGCGAGAGCTTCAGTTAATCAGACGCCAGCAAGGAGGGAGACTGGTTTGGGGAGGTATCTCAAAGATGAGCTGTGGGGACTTTTTGGGTGGAGGGATGACCAGCGTCAAGCCCTCAACTCCCAGTCTACTGCGCAGTTTCTGGAAGACACCTTCTTCAGCAGGACAGAAGATCTTGCATCCTTCAAGAAAAACATGATTTTCATGCAGGACAAGCTCCATCAAACGAGTTCCAAGTACTCCACAGCGTGGCTGGCAGAAAGGGTATTAAAAGAAGAAAAACTAATGGACATTGGCCTCCTTGCTCACTGATCTGAACCCCATTGAGAACCTGTGGTCCATCTCAAATGTTGTTGTGTTTACAAGAAGGGAAAACAGCTACACCTCTCTAGAACACTGTTGGGAGGCTGTGGTTGATCTTGCACGCAATGTTGATGGTAACAGAATCAAAACATGACAGAAATCCCATGGATGGCAGGCTTTTGAGTGTCCTTGAAAGAAGAAAGGTGGCTGATATTGGTCAATGATTTGTTTTGTTTTTGTTTTGAATTGTCAGAACTGTATATTTGTGAATGTTGGAGTTTATATTGGTTTCACTGGTAAAAATAATATGAAATGGGGATAATGGTTTTTGGTAAGTTGCCTTATAATTATTCACAGTAATAGTCACCTGCCCACCACAGATATCCCCCTAAAATAGCTAAAACTAACAACAAAACTAAAAACTACTGCCAAAAAATATTTCAGCTTTGATATTAATGAGTTTTTTGGTTCATTGAGACATGGTTCGTTGTCTAAAATTATTCCTCAAAAATACCACTTGCCTAATAATTCTGCACTCCCTGTATAATATCTGCACTGCATTATGCACTTTGTGTTTTATAGTACCCAACATATGGATTACTAAACATGCTGCATTGTCGATTCAATAAATGTGTATTGAAAACACTTGTGCACCACAAATGTGTGCAGCAGGGCATTATACTTAATAAACTTTGTATTATTGGAAGGTGAAGGTTTGTTAGAATGTTATAGGGATACAATGTCTATAATTAAGTAATAAAAAGCAAAAACCTGTACTTGTGGAACAAGAGGATAGAAGCCCCCTTTGGAAAATGTAAATTGTGCAATTTATTTACCTCAGAAATTAGTAGAATGCACGCCTTGTTGTTGGGTTATTATGTCCCCTGTTATGCCTATTTTATATGAACCTCATAATGCATAACCAGTTATATGATAGACATTATCTATGTGTACACCCTAATGAAAAAAAATGCTGATAGGGCCCTATTAATGGCTCTTGCGGTATGATCTTCCTTGTTGCCCTAGCAAACCAATTACCTCTGTTATTCTCCCCTTGTAGCATAAAGTCTGCCCTTCAGGGGCCCACAGTTAAGGGCCCCAATTGTGAAAGTGTGTGTTAGGCTAGAATTGTCTCAGACGTCTGATTGGTGCTATGGGCCCCTGCAGACTGTCTAAGAACATTCTCTGCTCAGAGGTGACTCCAGTGTGCCTATGCGCTATAACTGTGATATGTAATACACTGGTGGTATTTAGAAACAATGATATTATGTTTAATAAATACATAATAAAATATTTATACATATGTGTTGTTTTTTCTTCATTGCTAATCATAAATCACATGACTCATCTCTGTTTGGTAATGTACAGAGTGTAAACCAAAGCAACTAAAATTGACACCAAAACAAAGTTAAGTTTAAAGTTAGCATGTCTACAGCTCATACCTGGGGGTAGGAAGTAAACACAAACATAAAATAGAGTTTCCTTTCTTTTCTCTTTTATCATTGAGAATTTTTTATTTTGCATTTCTGCAATACCACTGCCAGTCTTAGGGCTTGTTTCCCTTGGTGCGGTTTCGTGCGGATGCGGGCGGAATGAACCGCGGCGCCGAATCCGCATCCGCACAAAACAGCATTGCATTTGTGCGCGTTTGGCATGCGGTTTGCGTGCGGATTAAGAAGCGAATTTTCTTAAAACGCGCCTCTAAATCCGCATCCAATGATTTCCTATGGGTGCAGTTGTGTGCGGATTTGGGATGAGTCCGCGCACGACCACACCAGTGGAAAGTATATTGAGGTTTCCAATGGATGCGGTCGGATGCGGATTCGACGGCGCGGTTAATTCCGCCCGCATCTGCACGAAACCGCACCAGTGGAAACAAGCCCTTAATTTGGTTACAGACATGAAACAAGCATGCTGCTAGTGAAGTTAGGGGAAAGTCACATATTCTGATCTGGTATTCAGTGTAACTGTATAGATACTCTGCATAGGTGATAGAAAATACAAACTTCTTTATTTGTACATAGGTAAAAACTACAATACCACTCCAACTCCCCTGGCGGTATCCTCCCAAACTGGGGGCTTATTCATAGAGATAGGGAGGTACCATTTGAGTCTGTTTAAATAGCAGATCAACTTCCGTTAAACACTCAATCATTAATCTCGTAATCACCTCATCTTCAGAAACAATCAATACAAACTATACAATTCTAGATCCTCTTGAGCACAAACCTACATTAACTTTCATTTATAACATACTTTATTACTACATATAAAACCCCATTAAAACACGCATTTCTGACTCGCATTACATAGCGTATAACCCCATATACATGAGCAACATCAGTAGTTATCATATATCAATAATTAATCATTCAATAAATAAGTTATGGTTAAAATACACCAATTAATATAAATGCCATCAAATGTATGGAAGATATATGGGGCCATAGTATCTCAGATTTCCATTCTGAGATGAAGCCAGCACTAATTTTACTGATTTATTTTATTTAAGAAGCTGATTGCAGTGCAGCCGCGTTTTGTTTTGGAGACGTCTCACCACGCTGCAAATCTTTAAAAAAACAAACAAAAAAAACACAGTTAATCTGTAAGTAAACGGTGGGGAAACTGCGATTAATTCACACAGAAAACACATGCTTACTGTATGTGTTTTTCTGTCCACATTAGTGGAGCCTCAGCCTAAATGTGGTGCTCTGCAAACGCTTGCTTTTTTCATTGTGCAAACATAGCCTAAGGGCCCCCATGCATGTATCCATCTGCAGGTGATTTTGCTGAAGATCGGCTGACGTGCTCGCTTGGTTGATTATCCCTAAAACGGAGGTGCCCATCTGGAAGGAAGAACCCCTTTGACCTTCCATTTCTCACAATTCAAGCTCCCATCTAGTGCCTGAATCTTGGAAATGTTGCGGGCTCTGGGGAAGGTGAATTGCTGTATGAAATATTACAAAATTGTGCACTGCAATAGGCAACACGAGCCTGCTGTGATTGATGAGCATCTTCGAACCATTTTAGAATGTTATCTTTAAAGAACCATTCTATGCAAACCAACAGATATGATTGAAGACATATGCCGCCTACATCATATACTTGTTTGTTGCACTGCTCAACCTGGTACCACCATGATGCTGGACTCCACATGCCCACACTGGGGCACTGTAACACAAGCTATACACACAGCTGAGTCTCTGCCGCCTTATAAAGTATGATGGTTTTTTGAAGATTTTTATGGTTTAATGTGATGTCTTAAACAATGTTGACATTTATAAAAAGGTGACATACGGTGAAAAGATTAGTCAATTGGTTACGATCTTTCTTATATATATCATGGTGGACCTGGCACATCTTTGGTTATTTAATTATTTCCATAACTTTGGTTGATCCAATGGACCTTGTTTGGATATACACAAAGCATGAGATGCCTCAGTAGATGCTCTTAGGCAGTTAAAAGATGTTTTTGTATATATCTGGCCATATGGGCAATCAAAGCTAATGAGTAATTTATCATTAATTAAACACATCTTTTTTGTACAATCTGCATCAACTTATTATTATTATTCAAAATATCAATTGAAACTTCTATTGATTGTTTACTAGTATTATTGATCAATCAAAGTTCAGTGGACCAACATTAAAATTCGTTCTGTGCTGATTTGATTGACTGATTGGAATTGTCTAAAATCTAAGGACCCCATACACATGTCCATCCACGGAAGTTTTTTGGTGATCATCCACAAAACAGGTGCCCATCTGGAGGGATCAACCAGAATTGCACCACAAGTCGGCACAGCGATCCGCCTTGATGGTTCTTTTCTGGTCGATTGCTATACTTTGGATGGGGACCAGGGTATCTTATGGTTATCCATGTGTATGCGGCTCAAATATCAATTCCCGTACGCTTGGCTGACTAATGAAAGCAGCGTGGTGATGTCACCATGCAGTGATCGGTCGCTGGTGAAACGCACAAGAATCTACCCTTAAGCTACCTGTACACGGATAGATTCCCATGCTTTCCATTGCAAACAACCAAAAGGCCCCCATACACTTATTGATCCGCGCATGATTTTGTGGACGATCGACTGCCATGCGCGTGTGCGTGCTCGCTCCAGGGTCGATTGTCTGCAAAACCAAGGCACCCACCTGGAGCCATTGACCAGAATAGCACCACAAGTCGGTCGCACCGTGATCTGCCTTGACGGTTCTTTTTGACTTTGGATGGGGACCAGGGTATCCATCCAATGTATCTTATGGGAATCCATGTGTGAGTGGCACACAGTCCCTTAAGTTTGGCGGACATGGTGAAATTACAAAGCTGTGATCACTCGGGAATCTATACGGGTATGGTTAGCTTAAAAAGTGCACAACAAACCCTTTTAGACCTAAGATAGCCATACATGGTTCGATATTTCTATTCAATCGAAAAAAAAAAGTTTATGTACAGGGAGTGCAGAATTATTAGGCAAGTGGTATTTTTGAGGAATAATTTTAT
>CM070039.1:61408549-61433586 GCA_036250615.1 Ptychadena robeensis
AACTCCAAACTTGCTGTATTTATCGATGGCTAACACGGTACAACACTCTACTATTACTAATAAACAACAAATTCATTGTGGTTTCTGATGCCTCCTGAACTTCTCACCATGAACACTAGGTGGTGCAATTGAACCACCAGCTATCCTGAACAGAAATAAAATCCATTGGCTTATTGCTTTGTACACCGCCACATCCTGTGCATGAACCTTTTTCTGTTCTGAACTAACCTTTAAAATATTAATTTTTTTCAGCTGTTATTTCAATGACCATGTTATAAGAAGATAAAAATGATGAAACAATTTATATAGAAGACTTTAGCAAATATTCAGCTGGGGCAACAGCTGGCAAAGAGAAAGTACTAGTACCAGCATGCCCCTTTGATTAGGCAAATCACTGTATGCCAAAGCCAAAACACACACTTGGGGGATCATTATTCCAGTAGGACTTGTAGCGTAACAGGATTTGTCCATTAAATGGTTAAGTGCATCTCTGTGTTGTTCTGGCTGATAGCCCATTACAGATGAGGTGTCTCCATCCCCAAGGGAAATATAGTCAATATTATAGGAGGGGCCTAAGTAGTCTTGCCTGTAGAAGGATACAGCCTGCCAGATTCAGCAGAGCCCTCCTGCCAGAACCCCATGGGACAGGCCTGAGAGGCCTGGGTATGCAGGAATCTCCAGCGGCATGTGAGTAGATCATTTCCCCTATAGGGCTGGGGTAGTTGTGGACTGTCATCGCCATTCAGAGTTTAGCCCTGGGAAGCTCACAGTTCCTAGTGGATAGGAAGACACCTCTGGAGGATTTGGGCTGCAGCACCCACTATCTACTGTTTGTAACTGAAAAATTCCCTAAAGAACTGACCCTTTCTCTGGGAACAGAGAATGTGCTACATGTGTAATATATATTCCCTTCAGTAAAGTAGCCCCAGTTGCACAGCAACTAGTGTGTGGACATTTCTTTATTACTTATATGAAGGAACTGTGTCGTGGATATACTTTCTACAAACGGAAGTGTGTGTTGTAAACCCGCTGACCACCTGTCTGGACCAGGGTGCCTGTCTCCCCCACTGTAAGCCGCGCCAGTGTATTTCCACATTACAGGCCCAAGATGGATGCCCACTAGAAAGAAGAGGGAAAAGCACGCCAAACAGTAAGAGACCCAGCCAGACCTAGGTCATGTACTCCCTAGGGTTCCTGCCCAGACAGGCGCCAAACAGTCAGCCCTGCACCACTCCTCTACAGACTATATGCCATGTTTAAGTGCCCAACTTTTCTAGGAAATCCTGGCCATGTGGGTTTTGTCCTCTAAATTACACAATTACTCCAATAGTTACTGACCAGGCCTTGACAAAAAGTGTTCTCAGTGAGACAGGGAGAACAGAGAAAGAGATATCCAATGTGTCCACTGACAAGCCTTTCCTCCGGTTGTTGTACTTTATACCTTCTTCCTTTGCTCTGAGCCCTGATGATGAAGGTGCACAGAGCACATTGGTAAAGCAAAGGGTTGTGCTTTTATAAAAGTTTAGTGTTTTTATATTTGTTTTCATGTTAAAAGCAGCAATACCACAGATTTTTCTAAATGACCCACCAAGTCTATTTATCAGTGCACATATTCACCACTTGGGTCAATACCTATATTGGAGGTATTCGAGGCAGTGGCTCAGTGCATTAACTTTGCAATTTCAGACCAGAAATTGGCTTATTTGTGTTACCGCCACCCCATGCCTGTGTGTATGATTCTCCACATTGCATATTGTCTTTTTGCATTGAAGTATTATATTACTCTTCTGTCTGGCTGCAATTGTCGCCTTAATTGTTGCTCTCATTGATCTAAATAGTTCTTACATCACCTATGTCAACCAACTTGTCCCAGCTCTCCATATGGTAAAACAAAAAAACACCTAAACAGTTTACTCTTTATTTCCCAGGAACAATTATTCTCCACTTTCATCTTAACAAATGTTCTATTTGTTTTCTTTTTTGTTTGTCTATTTGCGATTATTTCCTTAAGGCTTGGGCTCCCCTATCCGTTAAAACCCCTGCATTAAATGCAGGGATTTTTACTGAGTGCACTAGCCACACATTGATGGCAATTGGGCTACGACAGGGCTGTCTCCACAGCCCATCAGAGCCCCGGACCTGAAAGAATAAAATTTCCTTCCTTTACAAAGAACTTTTTTAACTCGTTTATTGAAGACCCATTGACCTAACTTAAGCTAGCCATACATGTTCCGATTCCATGGCCGATCGATCACCCATCCGATCGATTCCGCGATGCCAGAGGGAATCAGATGTCCGATCGATCGCCCAATCAAGCCTGTCCCTACCACCTTGGGCCACCGATTCCTGGATGATTCCGTGCCCGATCGATCACTTCACACATCACTTCCTGCTCCACCTTGATTGATCCAGCCACACCTCCTGAGGAAAATCTAGTTTTGAAACGCGCGTCGAGGTAGTGGATCCTGTCACCAGTTTTGTGGTCATCCAGAGCTAACAGAGATTGTCACATGGATCAGCTGATATCCACATAACCCCAGGATACCGCACAAATTGTGTGAATAACAAATAAAGAACAACAAAGACTTTTAATATATTTCGTTTATTGACCTGTGATCATATGATAATGTTGATGCTGAGATATCCTTTGTTATGTGACCTTTTTTTATACTTGTAATTAACCGGTTTTTAAATCCTCAACACAAGGTAAGGTTTAAGGATTGGCGGGCCACACTTAAAGTCCCCTTGTCTTTGCCTCTGGGCAAAGAGAAACAAACTGGAGAGACACTGGACCCGATTGACTTTCGGAGCTCACTGCCTCTCCACCCCTCTTTTTTTTTCGATCACTTCACACATGGCAACTCCCCCTGATGTGCCCTGAATCGGATCAGAAAGACCAACATGTTGGTTCTCTGGCAGATCCGATACTGGGCCCCCGATCGATCGGACGTGATCGATCGGGCAAGGTGGGCTTCACGCGATTCCGGGACGATCGATTAGCGTGCACGTGCCCGGAATTGATCGTCCCGGAATCCCTTGGGAATCGGACCCGTGTATGGGGACCTTTAGAAAACACATTGTTCTTTTCAGCTTGTGACTCGGCCACACACACATCACTCCCACAATTACGATGGATAGATGTCAGTCTGGAAGACTTTGTAATTTTTTTTAGCATGCAGACAGCATGCTCACAGGTAATGCAGATCCTTGAGGATTGAAAGAACTGAAATGTAATGAATAAGAGCAGTAAGTCAAGGACAGTCAGGAATTTATTTTACAATGAGCAACATTACTACAGGAGAGGAGACTGAACAATTATACAAGAGTGAAGGAAAGGTTGGAGTTCCCCTTTCAGATGCAGAGAGAATAAATAAAAAAACTCTTCCACTTAAAAAATATGCTGTGACTCCTGTGTACTGTGCATATAAATGTTATTATCCCTCGATGGTGAAGTAAGACAGCACATATTTACTAATTTGTTTCAATTTGCACATATATGAAAAGCATTGTGGATTTATTTATGGAGCCATCATTGACCTCTTATACAAAAAAGTTCAAAAAGATCATTGCTATCTTTGTGTACTGGTTGTGCCATGTTGTTGCTGTCTAAAGCTGGCCACACATGGTTTGATTTTAGCATTCAATCGACATTTTTAGATTAAAAAAAATGATCCATTGTAAAATAAATCTACTTCTCTTTAACTTCTGATTGAAACTAAATCGTAAGGGCGCGCTAGTGAGCTGCCAGCCAAGATGGCCGCCATCTGAGCGAGCTAGCCTACCACCGGGCACCACCAGACTCTTTTTAGCCTTTTTCAGACGCTTTTTCAGCTTGCTTTAGCCCCTGTGCTGTGTCTGATATCGGGGGGCATTTGGTCTTGGCGATGCCCGGCACGTAGGGGCGAAAGGATCAGTGCACATCGCATGAGCAGCAGACTCGTGCAGACAAGATGGCCGCCAGCCGTTCAGACCATGCGGAGCCTGTCTCCCCGCACCTCTTCACAGATGCCTCAGATTCCTCCCTGGATGGGCTGCCGCCGGACGAACCTTCCTCCTCACATAGGGATGTAGCTTTCCTGACCGAGATCCGGGCGGAATTAAAGGAAGCTACCGGCAACCTCTCCTCGCGCCTTACCCGGGAAATCCGTGAAGTTGGCAGCAGGACGGACCTGCTCGAGCGTAAGATGGATGATGTGGTCCAGGTGGTCAACACCCAGGACTCTTAACTGGCGGCTGTGACTGCGTCCCTGCGGGTCGCTAACCAGAAGCTCGAGGACTTCGAGAATAGGGACCGGCGGGGTAACATCCGGATTCGGGGCCTCTCGGAGTCCATCACTGACCTCACCTCCACGGTCACGGCCTTGTTCCAGGAACTGTCGCCCTCCATCCCCATTGAGCGCCTGGAGTTTGACCGGATTCATCGGGCGCTGTCTCAACCCAAGCCCAATGGCACTCCGCGGGACGTGATCATTAAACTTACCTACTTCAGGACCAAGGAAACCCTCATGCGAGAAGCTCGGAAGCGACCTAACCTGGTTTTCCAGGGCCATGATTATCGTCTCTTCGCTGATATCTCTTCGACCACCTTGCAGAGACGCAGGGATCTTAAGCCTTACCTGGATGTCCTTCGCACACAGAATGTCACCTACCGCTGGGGCTTCCCCTTCAAATTACTTTTTCACTTCGCCAATAAGGATTACTCCATCTCCTCACCGGACAAGGCCGCGGCTGTTTTCCAGGCCCTGCTGCTTATTCCAGCGCCGCTCCACGCCGTCTCCAGCAGACCCGTTTCATCACCGAGGCGCTGCCTGGCCCCTGACTGGGAAACGGTCCACCGTAAGAAGCCCTCTCAACCCCCGGCTGACATCCCGGGCATTGTTCCTGCTACCTGAGATGACCGACTGCAACGGGAGTTGTGTTCTTCCTCGTTCCACCCTGATGTTTCTGACCTTCGGTCGTGAGGTTCTTTTGGGCTCACATGGACGGTGAGCCTGCCCAGGTTTGATTTTACTACTTGACTTTGTTTGGCCTCTTTTTTGCCTTATTTTTTCCCCCTTTTTTTGTGCCTTTTTATGCCCTTTGACTCACTGATGTCTCCCCCTTCCTTATGTTATCGATGACTGCTGTTTTTTTTTACTTGCATAGGGGTGAATGTCGTTCTGCCCACTTTCTGGCCCTTGTGGCCGCTTATGGCATACACTGCACTGTTTGACATGCTGGTTGAATGCTTTTTCGTTTATTGTTCATGTGTTTTTTAGCGACTGCTTTATGTTACTTTGGCGAGTACCCCATGGTGCCCGGGGGATAGCACCCCCCATCTATGGCCTGGAGCGTAGTTTCCCTCTGGTTCCGAATGGCCAACCCCGCCTTAGGCGGTGACTTGTACTTCCCCCTACCTCCCTGCTCCCTATCTCTATGTTTCCTTTTTCCCTCTCTCTTCTCTCTCTTGTTCCTCTTTCTTTGTCCGGTTGGTGGTTGTGGCTTCCCCTGTGGTGGGATGCCTTTTCCCTGTTCCTGGATCCCTGAGCTTCCCTCCTTCCCTCACCCGTTGATATGACTGAGCAATTCACTGTAATTTCTCACAATGTCCAAGGTTTCAACTCCCCGACGAAACGTAGGTTCTCCACCTCCTCTAGCCCCAAATTCCTCCACAAGAACTACCCCTCCTTCTTTTGCGCCAACTTTAGGGAAAAGAAGCTGGGTGTTTTGATTGCCCTCCACAAGTCCTTGCAGTTTTTTTGCGAATCCCAGGCGGTGGATCCCACGGGGCCGTATATTATCTTACAAGGCTCGATCCAGGATGTCCTGATCACTATAGCCTCCTATTACGCCCCGAACCACCACCAGGAACGATTCTTTGCTCACTTTTTTGCCACTCTCCAACAACACTGCAAGGGCTTGTTGGTTGCGGGCGTGCTCGGCCCCTCAGACTGCTGCCTTTCGTGGACTCCTGGAGACCCATGGACTGCTGGATGTCTGGAGGGAACTCAACCCCTCCGGTCATGATTTTACGTTTTACTCCCACCCCCATGATACCTATAGCAGGATCGACCATGTTTTTACCTCTCAGCCTTCCTTACCCTCCTTTGTCAGGGCCCGAATAGGCGTGGTCCCGTGGTCGGACCACTCTCCTCTGTCTGTCTCCATTGTCCTTGCGACCTCCTTTCACTCTCCCTTCCACTGGAAGATTAATGACTCCCTTTTGTCGACCTCGGGCTCATTTACTGAGATTGAATACATGGTGAAATCATATTTTTCTATTAACTTGGGGTCTGTCTCTTCCCCTGTCTCCCTTTGGGAGGCGCACAAGGTGACGCTCCGTGGCAATCTCATTGAGTTGGCCTCACGCCGCAAATGGGAGCGTTCTGCCCAGATCCAGGCGCTCTTTTCCAAGCTGTGGAGCCTAGAGACCAGTCACAAGGCCGGGGGCGATACGGGGGTCCTTGCTAGGATTTAGTCTGTCCGCACGGAGCTGAATCTCCTGCTGGACCATGCGGCGGAAAAGTCAATTCGCTGGTGCAAGCGTTTTTTCTACGCTTCCATGAACAAGCCAGGCACTGGGCTGGCTAGGCGCTTGTCCTCCAGACCCCTGGGCCATCGGCCTATCAAGCTCCGTAAGCCTAATGGTGAGGTTACTGCCAATCCCCGCCACATCCTCTCCTGCTTTCATCAATCCCTGGCTTCCCTGTACGGCACCCCTCCCCCTTTCCCAACTGCGAAGGCCGAGGCGTTCTTCGAGCATCTACCCCTCCCCCCTATCGCACAGGACTCCCTTGATATTTTGAATGCCAATGTCACCCCCGAGGAAGTGTCCGCCGCCATCACGGGTATGAAGGCCTCCGAGGCCCCAGGCCTGGACGGGTTCTCCACACTTTACTATAAGAAGCTGGAACCGGTCCTGGGACCTCATTTAGCTGCCCTGCACAATGGCCTTCGGGAATGTGGACGTTTGGGCCCCCCTTCCCTGTTGGCCTGTGTGGCTATGCTGCCCAAGCCAGGTAAGGACTCCCTGGACCCCAATAATTATCGGCCCATTTCTCTACTTAATGTTGATATTAAAATTCTCTCCAAAATCTTGGCCACCAGGATCAATTCTTTTTTGGGTGCCCTTATCCATAGAGATCAGGTGGGCTTTGTTCCCCAACGCCAGGCCTGTGATAATGTGGGGTGGATTTTGCGGCTTGCGGAGCTTATGCACAAGAGGCAGATTCCGGGTTATTTTTTATCTTTGGACTTGAACAAGGCCTTTGACTCCGTAACATGGAACTATCTCCTCTTTGTGCTTCGCCGCTGGGGATTTAGGGAGCCCTTCCTGGCTTGGATCGGCACGCTGTACGCCAACCCTACCGCCCAAGCAAAGTACATGGGTCATACCTCCCCTGTCTTCCCGATTGCCCGCAGTACCAGGCAGGGTTGCCCCCTGTCCCCTATTCTCTTCCTTCTCGCTAAAGAACCCCAAGCTATCTCCCTCAGGGGGAATGGGGACATTCATAGTGTTCATGTGGCGGGGGTGGATTTCAAAGCCTCTATGTTTGCAGATGACATTTTTCTGACCCTCACCCAGCCTATTGTTTCTACCCCCAACCTCTTGAGGGTGCTGTCCGAGTTTGCTGACGTTTCAGGTCTCTCGGTCAATTGGCCTAAGTCCTCCGCCATGAATGTCTCCATGCCCCCTTCCCTATCCCTTTATGCGGCTAATTATCCACCCCTTTTCCACCAGCTCAAACAGCTTTTGGCCTCTTGGTCCCTTATTTCTATGTCGTGGTTGGGGCGTGTGGCGGCGGTCAAGATGACGATCCTGCCCCCTTTGGACCCTCCTGGACATGGCGGACTGTGCTCCAGTCCCCCTTTCGGCGTTGCCCTGGCTGCTCCCGCCCTCCGTCCCTTTGCACCCCCTGTCCCACACACTGCAGATGTGGGACAAGCTCCGTGGTCCCTGTGGTCTGATCTCGGCCCATACTCTGCTGTTGCCCCTTTTGCATCAGCCCTCCTTCCCCCCGGGTATGGACTCCCCTCTGGTCTTCTGCTGGTGGTCCCAGGAGGGTTTCCTTCAGGTTTGGCATTTCTTGAGCTCGAATAGGGTCCTCTCCTGGGACCACTTAAGGGGTCGCAAGGCCGCTCCTTTACCTGAGTTTTTTCATTTCCTCCAAATCCGTCACTGGTTATCCTCCTTTATCCCACCGGGCTCTACTGTTAAACCCATGACCTTTTTTGAAACTGTGTGCTGCTACGCCCCGGCTGGGCATGGCCTTGTGACTTTACTTTATAACCATTTTGTCCGGATTCCCTACCTGTCTGCTTATAAGTATGTGGTGGCCTGGGAGAGGGAGCTGGGCCGTGGCAGGACGGAGAAGGAGTGGTCCGACCTCTGGGCGACGGTCTCTCGTTGCTCTACAAATGTTTCCAATCTGGAAGTTGTGTACAAAGTCTCTATGAGATGGTACCTGGTCCCCTCCCGTGTGGCTCACATGCACCCGGGATGTTCCCCCAACTGTTTTAGGGGATGCGCGGTGGTGGGTCTTACATACCTGATGGACCTGCCCCTTGGAACAGGGTATACCGCCTTATGGGTAGATTGTTTGAGACCAGGATCTCCAGGAGTCCATGGGACGCTCTTTTGCACTTCCCGATTCGCGGCCTTAGGCCTTTACAGCGTAGACTTGCCCATCACCTCCTTATAGCGGCCAAACTGACTATTGCCCACAACTGGAAGAAACAGTCCCTGCCGTTCCCTGCTTTCAAGCACAGGGTTGACGGGGTCATGACCAATGAAAGACTCTCCAGTATACTGGTTGACAAACACAACAGATTTTTAGCTACATGGGACCCCTGGATCAGACATTTTCACCCCGATATGCTCAGGGATAGCCTTACTCACCTCTAGTCCCGTTTCCCCTTTTTAGGCTTGTAGATTGTGGTAGCGGCCTTTCGCGTGGGGGGGCCCGTGGCACCTTCCGGACTTCTCTTTATCTTTCCTTGCTCTCTCTGTCTTTTCTTCTTTTCTGTTCTTCTCTCTTCCTGCTGTTTTTCCTCCCTTTCCCCTCCCCAGTTATTTGACATTACAGATTTTTTTTTTATTCCTGAAGTTGGCAGTATTGCCCGTTGCCAGGGTCTATGACCCTGGTGTTCTCTGGCTCCGCATTCCATGGTTTAGTTTATACTGTATTATTTGTATTTGATGTGGGCCGCTAGGGCGGCCTTCGGAGCCTTGTGTGTTCGCTATTGTCTATTTCTATATAGCGCATAGAAATATAGCCAGATCCTGTTCCCGGTTTGAAATAGTGTGCCACATCCCATAAAATATATATTGGACCAAAGAATACCCGAGAAGTGAGGAGTGGGTGCTTTAACACACCAGCTCCTCTGCTTTCAAGTTTGGAGACTAGGGATTCCGAAAAGGACTTTTAAGGCACTGATAGTAAGCATAGTTGTGTATGATACAATAAGTTTTTCTTTATATTAGTAGTACAAATGATTACATGATTACATACATTTATCAGAATAAATAACATAAAACTGGTCATAGAGAAAGCAGCACATACATGTTATATGGTTACTATATTGTCAATTCAAAAGATTACATTACAGTATATACTTTACAAAATAAAGCATCGTATCTGTATTATTCATTCAAATGATTAATATCCATGTAAGGAGAGAGATTGGAGTGAAAACGGAAAGAAACACTGTCCCGACGCGTTTCGCCATCTGGCTCTTCAGGGGACTATTATGTTTTCCAGTACTAAAAGTAACAGAACCAATTGTCTGAGGTATATTCTACAGTGAATTCAAGTAAATCAAACAGTTATAAATAAGTAATCACACATTCCATAAATAAAGTAAATAGGTTGAGTGTAACAGGGGTTGATCCTCCGGTGGGATGGGATCCCTGAGGCCATAGGGACTGACCATCCCCACGGCAGCCCCCACACAGGGTGAGGCCCGGTAGCGCAATAACGGGGGACCCAGACGGGCACCAGACGCTAAGCCCCGGCCAACTGTGGATGGAGATGTAATAATGGGTCAAACACATTCATCTCGCAGGCATTGAAGGGCATTCTATCTGCATACAGGGACCTAATATTAATCTGTGTGTAGCAAAATATATGGTGTGGTTGTGTAGCTGTATGTGATAAATGTGCAGAATATGCTACAGGGTGTGTTGTGATATATGCAGTGAAAGTGTGAGCATGTGTGTTAGACTAAGTGTGTGTATGCTAAGCTCCCATGTAGTGATTATATGTGATATATAGTATCCTATCCCTGTAGCTCAAGTGTAAATAAGACTTTAATACTAAGGCAAAGCTGAAAGCACAGGGTTCTTTATATAGGGGCAGGAGGTCCACTATTGGTCAGCCAGGTCCCATGACACATACCTTAAATCCCAGGAAATGACGCGCGCTGCTGTTTAAGGAAGTGGTGCAGACACAGAAGCATGCTGTGACTATAGCTGCTAGGAAACTGAGGAGTAGGTCCCAGCACAACAGCAATCACAGCTAAACAGGGCGCTCAGAACAGCAATGGAAAGTAGGGAGGCAGCGGTTTACGGCAGCTGCTGTTATATTTAAAAATTTCTGGCCTTGCCTGACTCAATTATACTCCTGTTTGCCACCTCTCCTGATCCTTGCCATGAATTCTCAACCAAGACTGTTTGAAATCTGTTATGATCTCTGTCATTTGTAATCTAAGGAGTGCTCAGCAGTGCCCACTGGGTGTCCTAACCAATCACCCTTTGCAAGGTGCTCTGGTAAAAGCAGGTAATCCCATACCCCAGGTGAGCCTGTGCCACCTGCCTGACTTTTAGAGTGCTAAACACTAGAGATTTATAGTAGTCATAACTATTGTACTAACAAAAGTGCCCACGTGAGCCGCCTAGTTCTATGTTAATTAATATATCTTATTCTGGTTGCCTCGTGTCATTTGTGTCCTGTAAACAATCCCTAATGGAACTTTGTTATGGGGATGTCTTTATCTCACAAATAATTGTTGTATTATTAACAATTCTAACACCAATAATGACAACTGCACTTTTGTACACAATGGCCCTTCTTATAGCGGAATCCGGAGACTCAGTACAAACTCTTTTGCCTTCCAATAACATGACATTCAAGTTGTACTTAATGTACTGTCCTCTAAGCACTGTGCGATGTTTGTGCTGCTATAAAGCTAGCTAAATAGTTGTATAATTTTCAATTAAGGAAAGAAGACGCCCTCTCATGAGTTTGCTGAGAAATTCTAGCTTTATCCAAAATCTTCCATGTAATACAACTGTGAAACTGTAATACAAATAGAATACATACACACAATAAGCAATGCAAGTAATACAAGTGACTAACATATGATGGACAGTAACAGAGAAAGTACAGACTATTGGGGTCCCAGACTTGGAGTCACACAGCCAAATCTCTAACAGGAGTGATGCAAGATGGAGGTTCCTCAGAGAGTCTTCTAGCAAGGCAGTGTTTACTATTTGGTAACCATGGGAACCTAACACTATGCAACTACAAACATATGCTATGTCAAAAAGGGCCGGTAGATTGCGATTAGTAATACAATACTAATAAATGGCCATATAATAATATGGGCAGAACACTTAATATCAATATTATCACCTGCATAAGGCCTCATTCATCACCTATTATATAACAGAGACTACAATTAAGCCACCGCAGGAAAAATATTCTGACCACATGGAAGGCCAGTCCGGAGATGAGCAAAGAACAGATGGATGTGTATTATTCAAAAAGATGGATAAACAAATGAGTGTAGGGCTGCACTGCACAGGTTCCTCCAGACAGGCTTTACACAGTACAAAATGGCGGCACCTTGGCTTCAGACGGGGGCCTGAGACGTGGTGGGAATTTTGCTTAAAAGTAAAAGAAAATGGTGTTTTGGTTCTCAGAAGAATAATGCTGCTGAGGCAAGATCACATTTAATTCACATAGAGAACAACATGTACTGAACCCCATCACCATGGCAACCTGCCAGTTGCTGATTGTTTTGTGCCTGTACAAAGCAAAACTAGATGCATGTTGGGCTGCTTAAAGTGACACTGGTTTATATATCTTCTGTTATTTTCCATAAGCCCTTCAGTGGTGAATCTGTCTCTTTTAGTGAACATTTCCCTAGAACCGCAACACCAGACCTGCTAATGAAGGATCTGCCTTTTTTTTCATTGATACATTTTTTATAACTCAGTTATATAATGTTCAACCATTATATATGTGTAACACTTGCAGCAATGGCTTCATCTGCTTCTGTCTTCAGAAAAATTGAACCATCTTGTTTGGAATTAATCTGGGAGGTCACCATCTACAATTAAGTCCATTAACCATAGACATAAATGGCATTTTTTTAATGTTGTAGGTCTGTAACTTCCCAACCGTAACACAACCACCAGCTCTCCATGTGCCTGCAGCATTTCTAAAGTGCTGCAGGCACACAGAGCCTTTCCAGCCCGTGTCTTCAGGGTGATTGGTGACGCCGAAGGGGGCAGGGCAGCGCCATAGAACTCCATGTTAATGGAGGGGCGTCGCTTTTCTAATTGACATTGGCGGTGTGTAAAGGGCCGGGGAAACAGCTTTTCGTGCCATAAAAAATGGCGCAAAAAGCCTGTAACGCCCAGGGGGTTAATGCTCTGCCAAAGTTTAGTCTTCAACAAGTGAAATGCAGTTCAATTTAATTCAGATCAAGTGACTGACTTGGCCTTCAAAAATATTCTACTTTGCTTTAATAAACTCCTGGGTTGCTTTGGCTGTATGTTTTGGGTCATTGTCCATCTGTATTATGAAACACATCCCAATTAATGAGAAAGCAATTATCTGGATTTGAGCAGACTGTATGTTTCTGACACCTCAGAATTAATGTGGCTGCTTCTGTCCAGTGTACCAGTGCCACTGGTAGCCATGCATACCCAAGCCATCACACCTGGCCTCCGCTATGTTTTACAGATAAGGTGCTATGCTTTGGATGACAAGCTGTTCCGCACTGTCGCTATACTTCTTTCTTGCCATTATTCTGGTAGAGGTTGATTTTATCTGTCCAAAGAATGTTTTTGGAGAACAGTGTTTGCTTTTTCAGACTATTCTTTGTAAAGTCCAGTATAGCCTTTCTTTTCTTGAGGCTTATGAGTGGCTTGCACCTTGCAGTGCACCCTCTATATTGACTTTCATGCAGTCTTCTCTTTGGTCGATTCTAACAGATGCAGTGTGGAGTTTTACCGGTAATGGACATGTTAGGAGCAACACTACTGTGTCAGTAACTAGTAATAAAACCCCACGTTTCCACATTGCATTGAACTGTGTCTCTTTTCCTTACAAGTACATAGTAGATGCTAGGCTGCAGCCCCAAAAACGCATGATACAAGGTGTTTGCGGTAACATGCTGCGTTGTGGGTTAACGCAAAATGCAAAGGCGGTCAGTGTGAAAAGTTCATAAGGTTTCCTAAGGAAACCTGTGTACCTTATCTTACAAAAGCTGCATTGTGTTGCAGTACTCCAATGCAATCATGGCTAGTGTGAATTGGCCCTTTATGTTAGACTTGGATATCAATATGCCTACCTTGCGGAGAGTGATGTTCACTTGGTTGACTGCTGTGAAGGGGTAACCCCCTTTTATTACTATAGAAATTATTCTGCCATCATCATCACCACTGTTGCCTTTGTGGACATCCAGGTCTTTCTGCATTGCTGAGTTTACCAGTGCTTTCTTTCTCAGGATATACTAAACTATTTTATTATATTGAAGCCATTATTATTGAAGGGATTTTAATGTTGTTGCAGAATTAAGGTGGGCATAAGTTCGAGTTTTTCATTTGATTGACCTGACAAAGTTGATCAATTAAAGTTGAAAAATTTATAGAGGTGAACGTTTGACAATTGATTCCTTTTTACCTTGATCAATGGACAAAAAGTGATTGAAATCCAACAAAAATCAACCTTGCAGTGATCTCATGTTGCACATCCTTTTGTAATATTAATAAATAGTAATAAATAATTTACCTTGGTATTTGTTCAAACAAATTATAGGAAGCTATTTATGAGGCATGGCAAGGGAATAGAGCTGGCAAGAGTCAATGGCCATGGATTTTCATTGTATTGCTTAATAACATATGTTTCCAGGGTATGAAGAATAAGAGTAAGTGGTGTATTAAAATGTTTTGTTCCCTGCATATTAACGTATCAGTGGACCTAAACTCAACTAGTGTATCCTTGTCCAGCACAATCATGTTCATACTAAGTAGATTGCCCATCTGGGGTTGGATATTTATGATGGAATTTTAACCACCTAGACTTTTTGAAGATGCCCCTGAATTTATATGCTGCTATGACCTCATATATTGTGCGTGTATAGCTTTTATCATCACTGTAAGCCCTGTAAGATGCCGAACCCAGATGCCTCGGGCAAGGATAGGATAAAAGGTAGAGACCCGCCACAGAGGCGGTGCTCTTGGAGGAAGAAGAGAAAGGAGACGGCACACACAGCTTCACGGCTCCAGCTGAGGCCTACCTTTCCCCAGCTGGAGAGAGAAATAGCACGTGCCCCACACCACAGTATATGCATACAGCAACTGCTCACGCCCGTGTTCAGTAGTGCCATTCTGGTGGGATGGACACCCGGCCCCTACAATAGGGCCCTGCTGCCTAGTTTGCCATGGAGTTATTGGTGGGCCCACCATACCCGCATCCAGCACCCACAAACGGTCGCTGCGCCTATCCGTGTGGACCCTGGCCTTGTGTGGGGTGAGAAGCCTGTTGCCCAAGTCTCTCCCTATGCTGTAGGAGCAACATTCTGTTGGACAAATTTCTGTGGACTAATTGCAAAGGACTAAAGTATTGCAGTTTTGCTGTTCACCTGTTGGCCCCCTGCCAGGCCTCATGGGTAGTGATGGCGCGAACCCGGATTTTGCCGTTCGCAAACGCTGAACGCGAACTAGCTCAAAAGTTCGCAAACCCGGCGAACCGCCATAGACTTTAATGGGAGGCGAATTTTAAAAAACAAAGGGACCCCTTTCTGGCCCAAGGTAGTGTGGGGGAAACAAGTGTTTCCAGGGTCAACACCTGACAATGACATGACGAGGGGGAACCATGCAACTCCCAAGAAAATTTTTTTTCACACTATCAATCCGCACCAAGGATTCCTACATGATATCAATGAATTTGAGCTGGAGAGCAGCCAGTGCACTGTGTCCACATTTTCCAGGGTCACCTTGGCCGTTGTCAACCTTTTGCCCGTGTCACCTTTGCCCGTGTACCGTTGGACACGTGTCACCTTTGCCGGTCACCTTTGCCCGGTGTCACCTTGCCCATGTGGTGGGTGCGGATTGGCTTTTCCTGGATTGCCTTGCTGACGGGATCACAGGGTCAAAGTTTCACCAACTGCAAAAAGATCTAGGGGGCGGTCGACTCGAACTCGCCATATGTTTCGCGAAAATGCGAACGCGAACATGCGATGTTCGCCGCGGATAGTCCGCCTGCGAACAGTTCGGGCCATCACTACTCATGGGTAAATAAAGTTTAAGTTTGAGCATTACAGCCATCTCTTGTTGTCTTGTTGAATCCTGAACCTTTACATTATGAACTTTCTTGTTGTTTCGATCTGAATTGTTATATTTATTGGAATGTGGCATATGGGCATCATGGTTAAGGGTCTCCCCCTTTTTGGGCATTATAAAAAACACATGTGCTGAGTTGTAATAAAACGCAATGCATGCAGTACAAATGTTAAAATAGATTTTGGATTAGAAAACAAACTACTGTTATAACGCATATGTTAAAAAAGTGTGTGTTTACAAAAACGCGATGCAGTGTGTATAATGTGAAAGGGCCCTGAGAAAATGCCTCTACATGTCTGCAGTAGACTACTGACATATTCTGAGCCTAGGCAAAGTTAAGGGCTGATTTTGTTTTTAATGATGGAGCCTCAGCTTCCTTGCATACAGGAAAACAGTGTCCAAAGCACAAGGGATCATGTAAATAAAAGCACCCTTTATACTAGAGTTCAGCTTTACCTAGTTGAGCTTTAAAGCATGGCAACGCTTGGCACTGTCCTTCTGTCAGTAGGAAGATACCACACCTTAAATGTTCTATGAAGAACAATAAAGAGGAATGCGTTTGATTTGTCAGCTTGTGGTTTATTTGCAGCTTTGTGAAAGTGTATTTTATACAGTGACAGTTATATTAAGGCTCTATAGAAATATTGTGTATTTGCTGTTCAGTAACATTAGACTAGAACACCATGCCAGATCAGAGTAGCTTAAAGGCAAATGCAGGATGAGACTTTTATATGACAACTGGGCACAAAGGCATTGTGTTTAATTATATATAGGCCTTTTTTTTAAAACAAATACAGTATATAAAAATAAAGATACTGTCAGAGGACTGCCAGTTGAAGAGAGATTAGCACTGTAGGAAGGTGTAGGTTGCAATACACTGGGAAGTGAAGATAAAGTGTCAGGGTTCAATGTCAATATTGACATACTTGAAGACTGTAACCTGCCAATCAGCATCTGGCCACACCTAGTCCCACCTTCTGCTTTATGGATTACCAAAGCTTCCGATGCTGCTTAATTCCCATTCTGAGCTGCAGTGTCTTCAAGGGGCAGTAGTAGAATAAGGCTAAGTGGAGGTAAAGAAAATTTTGTGTTGATTTTAAGAGGCTTGTAAATCACATAGCTACTAGACAGTCATACGGGAGGCTTTGAAAGGAAGGAGGAAGGAATAGATACAATAGAATTCAGTCTTCCTAGCAGTTCTTACATCTTGGTAAACATTAAAATAATGTATAGGAAACAGAAATAACTTGTTATTGCTGCTGGTAAGGCATAATAATCTTAGTAACAGGTAGGATAGTTCAGCACAAATGAAGAATAAACCATAAATTAAAAGTTAGTATAATGTATTGATTGTTCATGGTGGCAATATGGTGTTTCCACATGAAAATCTAAGAATCTGCCACCAAATAACTTACCCTTACTCTTGGCCATATGTGCTTGTTGGAAATCCTAACTCTTTCCCAAATCCTTACTTCTTCTTCTTCTAATATTACACTCAAAATGTGTTCACTATTGCTGAAATTTGCTAGTTCCAGATTAAAATGAAAAAACCAACAAACCAATTCAGTGTTGTATATTAAAGACAATAGTTTGTGTTTTTTGTTTTTTAAATCCTGACATTTCAAATACTAAACATGGGCATACACAGTTCGA
The DNA here is from genome assembly GCA_036250615.1 of Ptychadena robeensis. Taxonomy (NCBI): domain Eukaryota; kingdom Metazoa; phylum Chordata; class Amphibia; order Anura; family Ptychadenidae; genus Ptychadena; species Ptychadena robeensis. The sequence continues at coordinate 61,425,756 of CM070039.1, forward strand.
TGTTTCGTCAGATTGACTTAAAAAAATTGATTATGTCAATTGATGTTTTTACCTGAATTGAGCGACCAAAAGTAATGGAACTGGAACATAAAATCGGTCGAGCCATGATCTGACAAGTTAGTACATTTCAGTTGATCATTCGAGTATCTGACAGGCTGCATTGGTATTCTTATAAATTTTGGTACTATGGAGCATGCACACAGGCTTTTGGAAACATTCTTTGTTTTGAATCGATCACATTATATGGTGGTTCAATTGAACGATGTTAGAATGTTGAGAGTTGATATTTCAATTGCCCAATGGAATCTAAGGGCTTGTTTCCATTACGTCGGGAGCCCTCCGCTAAGCGTACACACTTAGCGGGGGTCCCCGACGTAGCAGATAGACTTACCTCCAGGTTCAGGTGTCAGGCTGAACGTAGTCGAGTACGTTCAGCCTGTACACCGGCGGATGTCTAAACAGACCATCCGCCGGCAGGCTGAGTCTATGGGGTACGTCGGGACCCCTGCTTAGCGTATACGCTTAGCGGAGGGCTCCCGACGTACAATGGAAACAAAGCCTAAGTTTGATTGAGCAAAAGTTGATACATATATGGCTACCTTGAGAGATTAATACCAACCCAGCACTACATTATCCACCTCTTAAGGGTGTTCTCTTGAGGTACTAAACAACAACAAACAATCACAAAGCAAAAAAATCTAATCGCATGCGATAAATGTTTATAAAGGAACAAAGTGGACAAACTCCAAGAGGACCAAATAGTAGTCTGATAGTATAGCAAGATAACAAACCAAGAATATATTATTTTGTGCAAAGATTAGCATGAGTAGACAAGGGGAAAGCAATAATTGAAAAACAAAATCACCATATTTCAGCCCTGGGAGAAAGGAAGAACAAGCAATATGGTGTATGAGCATCAACATTGCAGGGGGCCCAAGGAACCACTTACCTGTCTCTGGAGGTACCAAGACGTACCTTGGAAAGCTTTCATAAATCCTACCAGGTGGGGTTTTAGGAGGACACGAGTCACATAGGCTGACCATGTCGGCCTCCATGTCTTGAAGAACTTTGCAGTTGCTTGCTATTTTCAGGAAGCATATCCAATTTATCTATGATCGTTTGCTTAAACATGTAACCTTCTAAGTCTGTCAAGGTGGGTGGCTCAGAGCATATCCATTACCGCAAGATACAACCGCTAGCAGTAAAAAGTGCTCAAATCTAGTTAAATAAGCCAGAGTTGGCTCTTTCAAGGAGGGGTTTAGTCTTGCATGTAGAAGGGCCAGACTGGGTTGGGGGGTCCAGTGTCTGCCTGTGAAGTCAGCTAACCTTGCAAACACCTCATGCCAAAACAGTTGGAGCGTAGGACATGTCCCTCACATATGATCCAGGGTTGCTTCCAGGCTATTGCATTTGCAGAAAGCCTGTGTTAGGCCACAGGCACATGGCCAGCCTATGGAAAGTATAGTTCGCCTTGTGGGCCACTTTGAAGTACAATTCACGGCAGAATTAACTTATTATGCTTTTACTGACAGAGGTCTACCCTAGGCCTAAAACTGCCTGAACGTTCTCAATGGTTGTGTCCAAGGAGGACCAGGCCACTTTGTGGGGTTCAATTTTGGTAGATGTATTGATATAGCTACAAGATAGAATACCTGTGTGCAGTAGGTGTCAGTAGTCTAATGAAGCTCCTAGGGAGAATGGTGATTGAGAGAGGTTTTGCCCCAAATACTGTTTAGGTGGGCCAATTAAAGATAATATATGGGGTGGCCTTGGGGCATACCAAACATGGACTTCAAATGGAAAAATGTAAGCAGCCGACTCTGTTCTGATAACGTGTGTTGAAGTAGGAGGACCCCCCTGTCCTGCCAGTCCAGAAACAGGCTGTTAGTGGCACCCTGGGGAAAAGATGGTGAAGAGGACAACGGCATCAACGGAATGCGACCAGTATGGTTACCTTTTTTACGTATTTCTCGCCAGGCTACCCAGGTGTCTTGGATGATCACATTGGATCTAAGCGATAGGGGTATCATGTGTAAAGGGGTGTGCAACAGCCCCACCAAGGACCAGGGGGCCACCAGTTTCTGTTCCAAAGCGATGTTAGTGAAGAAAGAGGTGTTGTTTAACCAGTCGCAAATGTGTCAGGTGAGGCATGCTTAATTATAGTAGAATTTTGACCTAGCTCTGCCACAGGGTTAGACAATTTGTGGAACAATACCCTGCTCATACATGCCTCCAGTTTAGCAACTCTGGCAGATTGGGTAGACTTGGGTAGCATGGGCCACATTATCACATACTTTTGTCTTTGTTAAAAGGATCCTCCTCTGATTCATTTCATCCTCAGACAAGGCTTACTGGTAGAACCCTTAAGGAAGATTTGGTTGGTCAATGGATGGGAAATGCTTAGATGAATGCTTAAGGGAAAAAAATAGACATTATTATGGACTGTTCTCTGTTGAATTTCAGGAGTGAGACAACTTTTTGGGTTTAGAAAGGCAATAATTCAAATGAAACTTAGAAGCTGTTCCACAAACCAAGTAGAGCACCACCTTTAAATCTTAACTACAGGTACTCATTTGTTGTATTTAGAGATCATATCCACAGATGGTTTTAAAATAAATGTTTTTTCGTTCAAGTTGCTGTATTGCATGTTTTGGTTTGTATTATTTTTCCCTATATTTAGAAAAAACATGAAGAAACATAATTAACCATTATCCACCAGAGACACATTAAAAGAGTGGAGTACTAGAGAAAAGTGACAATGTGTTTCTTCTGTACCTGAAATAGGTCTGATGCTCTCCAAGGACCATGCTTTCGGGCGCAGGCTAGAAAAATAATTGGATTAAAAGGCTCTAAAGTAGGATACACATTGCTTATATCCTTTCAGCTCAGATCTCCAAGCGTAAAAATAAAACACCTTTAATGGTATCCTAAAAAACAGGAAAACAACCTTTTATGAGATAATGCTGTCAAGAAGGTTCAAAGAATACAGGTAAAAGCCATGACAACTTTACCCTGCATTAAATCTCAACCAAAACCAATATTCAAAACATTTTGATACCAGTGTTTTGCCTATTTTTACTTATTATATTTACTTTGGAAAATTATTTATTTAAGAAAAATTATTTTTTAAGAACTAGATTCCAGGCAAAAAAAAAGACACAGATCCATAATAAATATAGGAGATACTTAAAAAAAGAGTAGGGAATTCTTAGAGCCCTGGTCAGTCTGCACAATGCCGCAACTGCAAGGTTCAACAGTGTACATACACTGCTGCAACAAAGGACACACTTTGTTCAAAGATCTGCTTTACAAAGTGTCAATTGGCATCACATAACTTCACCGTATGAAGCAGCTGATACAACAGAGAATAGGCCAGTTATCACATAACTAATTAATAACTTAAAGGTTTTTCTTCTCTTCTTGTGTTAATCTCTATTTGTTAAGATAACGGTCAGCTGCTGCCACTCTTGGCTGTGCCACTGACCTAAAATAATACTGTACAAATGGCTAACCTGATATTCCCTGGGTGTGCATGTTTCTTAATATCCGTATGGGTTTATTTGTACTAGAGACAATAAGCCTAATGTCCTGCTGTTTGCTTACGCCTAAATGATGTGTGACATATACTTGATGGCAAACATTTTTTTCCAAAGGCTTAGAAGAAGTTTGTTAAACAATATTCAGCCTCTAAACTGACCTTGTTTTTAGAGAAGTTTTTTTAATGAATGAATACTCCCAAAGAAAAAACAACTCACCTTCCTTTACATTTTTAAAGATAGATTATGGATTATGTCAAAACAATTACAATACTGGTAGAGCTTTATAATAACCTTAACAGCAGCCCATGGCATTAAGAGATATCATGATTCTCGTACTTATTGGATGAGTCTAATACCAGTTTTCATATCAAATTGTTCTCCTCATCAGCTCATACACCTTGAAGATACCTGTCAAATCTTCCCTTACATTATAAGGTATTTGGAGTGCGGAAGTGCCGAGGTGGGGAGCCATTTCCACGTTTCAAATACAGGGAGTGACATCACAGACATCACATCCAGTATCAGGAGGTTTTAGCTGGCTAACTTAGGAGGGAGGTATGATCTTGAAGGACAAGTAATGGCCCCCATACATGCACAGATATTAGCGGCCGACAGGTTGAAAACAATCGAAATCAATTTTTAGATCGGTCAACTGAAAATTGGTGCATGCCCACATGGTCCGATCAATTAAATTTGATCGGAATTGTAAAAAAAATCGATCAAAACATGATAGGACATGTCGGAAAATTTTGATCGGTTGAGTACAAATTGAGTACAAATTACGATTCCAAAAAAAATCGATAAAAAACCCCCCAAAAAATCGATAAAAAATTGGTTATTCCATGTGGAGTATATTCTATTTTCCATCAATCAATCTCCAATTGTACGATTGAAATTTTTTTATAGTTTTTAGTCTGTCGGATGCTTAAATCTGTGTATGTATGGGGGGCATTAGCCAATGGGAGGAACAACTACATACAGCAAGGATATCTGTAATTGGCAATTACTACGTTAGTATCAGACCGTGAAAGCATGAAAACCTTGGTCCATGCCACCATCTAGGGTAGTTAATCTTCTTTGTTGATCTTGGTGATCACTGCCATTCAACAGACATCTAGTTTGTCACTAAGATGAGAATTCCTTTCATTTGAAATTGTTTCTTCTGTCTCTGCAAAACAGAACAGGAGATTGGTTATCTAAAACATTCAATCAACAAGGTTTTTAATTTTATTGATCCAGTGTACTGATTGAAATACCCAATAGGACAGCATACCCAAAGCCCAGGATGCTGACTGGAGAGGCACCCCACACTTATTGAGTAGGAAGGATAATTTGTATTCCAGAAATACTCACAGAATCAGGCTAAATATACAACAAAAAAGAAGGTCCCAAATCTGTATACAAAGGCAGTCCTTCTTTGTAGGTGATATTTGAGGAAGTAGGTGTCCAGAAACTGACCTTCGCATGTTGCTTTAGTGCTACAGACAGATCACCTAAACCAGCCTAATGGATAATTGGCATTGGATTATGGTATAACAAACACATTGTTCAGCCAGAATTCTGTTGTAGAAATATGTTGCAGATTTATTGTGTCTCATAAAAGACCTTTCTCAGTGTACAGTTGGATCAGATGTTCCTAAATGGTGACCTAGAAAATAAGGGCCAGTGGAGCTCACACTGCCCGTCCTGTACATAGCAACAAATGGAGTATATAAAAGTCTCAGTATTATCTTTTAGGAGGAACATCATAATTGTCTCCTTTCTTATGCAATTTCCCCCTACCAATTTCTTTTAATAAAAGGGAAACCCCATACATACTACATTTTCCTACACTCTCTAGGTCAGTCATACATAGTAAGAAGTCGTACGTAGTCAGAAGTAGTAACTTCAGAGGCAAATTTTCTGTCCACGACGAGAACAGTGACTCACGTCAGTCTAGTCGGCATGTAGGCTGCCGGGGAGCACAATAGCACACAATCTGTTTAAAGTCCCAGGTACGAGCTACTGCTGCCTTTGCAGCCACATACCTGTGCCAGGTTTCCAGTGGGGTGGTGCTGCCTGTGTCTTGCTATTCAGCCGCTTATACCCTCTTGACATGCAAGTACCAGCCTACAGTGGCCTTTCTTCCCTGGCCTCATGGCTTTGTTGCAATGTTTGTGTTTGTAGTAAGACCCTTTTGGCCTCATTAGAATAAAGTGTTGTTAAACATTGTCGCCTCTTGTCATTGGTTGATCCGGTAACCTGTACACTTGGCATCACAAACAGGATCAACCATGTTTAATACTGACAATGCAAAATTACAATGCAAAGTTTGTGTGCCCTCGTCAGGACCTGAACAATTGGCCTAAATGGTCATATGGTATAACACCCTCCCAGCAAGTTGAGATGTCGTTCAATGCACTTAAAGGTGGAAGCCAGGAGAATATTATCAGGACTGAGAGAGAAAATCTATGAGACTATGATATTCCCTACTATGATCTCCTGACTGTCTCCTGGCTGTGGCTTTACAAGAGTAGGAAAAGCCACTGAGAGCAAGTCTATAGTTTTTGCTATTTTTTTGCTAATTTGCTAATTTGCCATTCAGAGGTGGCCATTCAAAGACTGACAGGATTGTTTAAGATCCATACAGTGAGGAATAAACCATCTGCCCTTAGTGAGCGGGGAAAAAGAGGGTAAGACCTCAAAACCGACATGGCCCCCCACGCTACCTGGGTCAGTGATGCTGCTCGCCCTCTCTCTACTGTGAGGGGCAGGAATGCAGCCCCCGTGGATGGCCATAATTCTCCCAGTTAAACTAGAAAGCCCTACTGCGAACAGTGAGGCAGTGGGGCGGCAAAAGGAGGACAATCCCATCCCTCGATTCAAGATATAGAGACTGCCACATGGTAAGAGTGAATTTTGACAGTCTCGAAAAAGAATGTACTGCATATGGAGTCTCAGGTCACCATTATGCCCAAACCAGTGTTCCACCAGTACTTTACCTGATAAAAAGATCCTGACATACCTTAGATATCTCTCACGGCAGCCAATGTGTTACCCTTAGAAGTGGTGGGAATCATCTGGCCCACCTGTTCCCCAGACCTGATTCCAATTGAGCACACCTGGGACATCATGTCTCGCTCTATCCACAAAAGCCATGTTGCACCACGGACTGTCCAGAAGTTCAGGGGGATGCTTTAGTCCAGGTGAGGGAGGGGATCCGTCAGGAGACCATCCGCTACCGCATCAGGAGCATGCCCAGGCATTGTAGAGAGGTCATACAGGCATGTGGAGACCACGCAAACTACTGAGCCTCATTTTGAATTGTTTTAGGACATTACATCAAAGTTGGATCAGTGTTTTTTGCAAATTTTTGTGTGATTTTGTCAGGCCATTTAACTATGTGAAGAACAAGGTATTTAACCTTCTGGGTGTTCAGCCCGAGTTAATTCGGGCTAAATAAAGTTGCTGTAATAGATCAGCCCGAATTAACTCGGGCTGCTGTTACCTGCACCCAGCTGGCTTGCAGGCAGCCCAGGAGACTTGCTGCTCTTCTCCCCGTGTCTCCTGATGTTTCAGATCTCGGTGTTCGAGATCACGCCGGCGAGTGCGCGATGACGTCATCGGAGGGGGAGGGGTGGGAAGCTAAATTTTTTTTTTAAATACACATAAAAAAAAAACATGTATTTGCTTATGTTAGATTTGATTGGATTGATTTTTCTGTATCCAATCAAGTTCAAAATAAAGGAAAACGCATAAGAAGTAAATACTTTGTAAGGGCTTGCGTACACCACGTCATTTTCCCCGCAGTGGACGTACGTGATGATATGAAGCTGTGGAATGCGGTGTCTTCATTGCAGCACCGCACATTGCTGCAAATGTGCCAGCGCGCGACATTGTTCCCGTGTATCAGACCGCCTGTCAGTCTTGGTTGATTTAGAAAATGAATTCTAGTTTGAGCAGATTTTTGTGTTTTCTATAAATTTGATCATTAAATGTGATTTTTAAAAAATACTTAAGCGAGTGAAACTTTATATATTTAGGATGTTGACTAGACCTGTGTTTGGATATATTTTGGTCAGTTACAGGCCTACAACATTTTTTTTTCAATGATAAATAGCGTTACGCTTTTGGTACAGAAATCTGGACCTCGGCGAAACGCTCAGGAGGTTAATAAGAATATTTAATTCCTTCAGATCTAGGATATCTTATTTTAGTGTTTTTTTTTTATTTATCTTTTTTTTTTTGAGCAGTGTACAGGGAGTGTAGAATTATTAGGCAAGTGGTATTTTTGAGGAATAATTTTATTATTG
>CM070039.1:61438100-61459385 GCA_036250615.1 Ptychadena robeensis
GAACCCGCCCCCAAACACTGCCGTGCCATGCCTACCACGCGTGCAGCCCTGGGGAGGAAACAGACCGCGCGATTCCTCCTATGGCCTCCGTCTGCGGACCATGACCGGACCCTCGCCAGGTAAGGTGCTGAGGAAGGGGACCCCCTCCTAACCCAGTTCACCACTGGTTGGACGGGAGGCTCTTTAGTTTTTTTCGTCCTTTCCAGGACCAGACACCGGGCTTAGGAGCCCTCAAAGTGCCTCGTAGGAGCTAGGGTGTCCGTTCCCCTCCGAAGGAGGAAACAAAAAAGACTGCCAAGGGGAGAGCGAGGGAATCTTTTAAAGATTTGGCGGGTGTTTTTTTGTTTCCTCCCACCGGAGGTGAAGCTCTATCTCTCAGGTGTCTGCTGTCCTGGAAAAGACGACTAAGGGAAAAATATTTTTCCTGTAAAGCTAGCCATACACGTGTCAGATTCCATGGCCGATTGATCACTGATCCGATCGATTCCGGCGATCTCAGCGGGAATCGGAGCTCCGATCAATCGGCCAATTAAGAGTATCCGATCGCTGCATACCACCTTGTCCCACGGATTCCTGGATGATTCCGTGTCCGATCACTTTATTTCACACATGGCAACTCCCCCTGATGTGTGCAGAATCGGATCAGAAAGACCAACATGTTGGTTCTCTGTCGGATCCGATTCTGAGCCCCTGATCAATCGGACGCGAACGATCGGACAAGGTGGGCTGCACGCGATTCCGACACGATCGTTTCGCGTGCATGCGCCCGGAATCGATCGTCCCGGAATCCGGTCGGAATCCGACCCGTGTATGGGGGCCTTAACACTAATCTTCTGTAGGCCCCTATGGTGCCTGTTGGTTCTTTCCACTGCCCCTAGATTTGCCATGGTGTACAACAGGAGTACATATCAACTAAGACAGTGTCTCTTATTCATTGAACAAAAATCTGCATTTATTCTTGAACAATAGAAATAACATTTATTCCAATTCAGTCATGTGATCATCTTCTGGAATATGAATATATATCTCTCAAACCTGAATTCCTGTCAGTTCCCTTGGTGCGCCACCATGAGGGGTATTTTGAGTGTGATGCTTTTAGGGGTGTGTGCTTTCCTTGGCAAAGGGTTTCTCTGTCCTGCTGCATTCTATTGACAATTGATTTTAGTTTTTTACATGTATAGCTGTCTGGACACTTTTTAAACTGATATTGTTTAAGAACTGTGTAGTGACCTGAGAAAGGGCCACATAACTGTATTATATGTGCTGTATAATAATGGCTGTATAGTGCTTATTTGCTTGGTGTGTCCCCTTAAGGGGAGCACCTGCTGTGTACGTTCTTCTGAAACCATGAGTCATGTCTGGTTGTTTACCTCTCTACTTTTCCCTCCAAAAAGTAGCAAAGTTACTTCTGCCCAGTAACAGGCCTTAAGCCAGCCCCTGTCTGAGGACATAAATAGTCAGCACTTAGAAGATTCTGGGCTCTCTGGCTCTTCTCTCATCTGCTTCTCTCATCTGATGACTGCAGACAGTCCAACCAACACCCAGCCGAATGGTTCCAGCAATACGGTAGCAGCACAGTAACGCTTTCCCTACGATTGAACACCTTCTCTGCACTCGGGAGTCGGAGATGCTGTACATATTCCTAATAAATTGTTAATAGCCATAGTGGCTTGCGTGGACCTTCACTTTATTGGGGTCTGAGCTCAGCCTGGAAAGTGGACTAGAGGACATCCATCCCTAAAGAACCTGGTGTCGTGAGTACTACTACACATTGCACTCTCACGACACTACAACTAGAGTTTATTTTTTTGCAGTATGGCTTATATTTTAAACATCCTCAAAAATCCTGCAGAATCATGCTAGGAATTATTTTGGGGTAGATCTTATTTTCAGGGTACTTGCTTAATTACCGACAAAGTGTACCAAAATGTTGCACCAATATTTTAGAAACAGTAACTAGAGCTCTTAACACTTAGAACAAATATGAGGCACATGGAAATAATACTTATCATGAAGATGAGGGATAAGCACGGTGGTAGTGGAAATGGCGACCTCCAAGCACCGGCCTCAAGTTTGGGAAGATACATTACATAGTCCCAAAGAGCCCAACGAACGTCAGTGATGGTGAAGCATGGTGTGAGTATCATGCTTTGGGGTTGCCATTTACCATCTGGAACAAATTCTTATGGTTGGAATTATGAACAGTTTCACATACCAGTCACTCTTCGCCAAAAACCCTGTAGCTGTCACCTGCTCATAGCCTGATGGTATAATAGTCAACTCAATCTTCACCTTTCAGGGACAGATTCAGTCCATTTCCTACTTCCCAGACCCTATGTTTATGAATTTTAGTTTTTTAGTTTAGTTCCATTAATTTCCATCCAGTTTGGTGATGTTGTAATTTTAGATGCAGCCCGCTCCCTGCTCTGTCCTCTCAAATGAATTCTCCTTTTCAACAAAGATTTATTTTTAATCAAATGAATCCTTGCAGTTACAGAGCCAGATTGATCTGTTCCTGGACAAACTCCGGATATCTACTGCTCGTCACCAGAAAATTAGTGTTACCAGCAACGGGTATTGATAAATCACATAATATATTCAATCCTTGGCTTCAATTGGCATGTCCCTGTTTGGCCATTATAAAAAGCAAACCATGGTTCTCCGTTTATCCAGAATGCCTTGCCACCTCTGTTTAAAGAGACTGGACACAACACTTACATTCCCACAAGATAATAGATTCATTTAATGTATTTTTATTATTAAATGCTGCTAGGTGCCGCCATCATATATGGTTTCCATATGAGAAAGATCATCATTATATCTGAAGAGAAGATATTTTTTCAACAAACATCAAGGCTTTCCTGAGACTTTGTCTAAGTTTTTAGGTACGGCCCACTCTGTGTTTGAGATCCCTGTGCCATATTGTTGGCCTATACGTAGCCATACATGCTACGATCCCAGCGGTCCCCAGCAGTCATCACGCTGCAGCTGGTCTCTAAAAAGGTCTTAGCACACCTTTGGTCCCCATCCAAAGTAATGCGATCGGCCAGGAATTTACCAAAAAGTTGGATTACCATGCGATCCAACTTGTGGTGCAATCCTGGTCGATCCTTCCAGGTGGGTGCATCTGTTTTGTGGCCAATCAACCGTCAAGAGATCGGCACGAAAGTGCACAGCCGCAAAATCGTCCACTGATCGTAGAGTGTATGGCTACCTTGAGAAATCTTGCTACAGCTATATTATAAAGTAGAAACTCCTACAAAAGAAAAATCTATAACATTCAAGGAGGGGATGGGTGGAGCTAGGGAATTTACTTCTGGAGTAGTTAGTTTTTCTGGCAAGTCCAGATGCTTTTTCAGAGTCACTAAGGAATCTATTAATATTTCTATGCCGTTTTTAAAGTTTGTGAAGTGCTGAGTTAATTAGGACAGCTATTATTCTTTAAGATTCATTGAAAGCCATTAAATTACATGCTGTCCATATATGTAGCAACTTGAGTGGAGTATATTACTTAAAATCTATTTAGCAATGATATATAGGATCTTTAGTTCAAGGGAAAAAAGAGAGAGATTGGGCCTAGTGGTGCTGATTTGCCAACATCCCAACTAGATCAGTGTAAGAAAAAAATTTGAATTTTGTTTCCCTCCCTGTCACCATGCAGATGAGGGACTTTGGGATTTTAAAGGCAGTATCAGACTTATATTTTATATAAATTAGAAGTAAATTTATTGTGTTAACACAGTATACAGTTTTTGAAAAAAAATTTCACATAACAGTATCAGTACAAATACATTACATCACCACAGTTACATATGTCTTTGATTCCTCGACATGTTTCGCGTAGATCGCTTCGTCAGGAGGTCACAATCTCATACTCATCACTTCCTCACTTCACTACCTCCCTCACTTGTGTCTTGCTTTTGCAGTGGCTCTGATATGATTTCTTTTTTCACTCGTTATACTTTCACTAAATAGTCCCCTTCTCTATATAAGGGATTTCTTATCACCTAATACACCTCCACCCTCACCATCACCTTTTTGGCCCTTGGGTCTTAGCGGGCAGCTTCCCATTGGTCCCTATTCTCCTCACCTACTGGATATGATTGATCTACTTCTATATCATCCCTTTGTATTCAATTTTATTAGTTCTAACTTTGATCATTTCACATCACTGTTCACTTTATAGGAGATTTTATTTACAAAATTTTAAGTACTCTTAACCTTTAAATGATATGGCTCCGAATCCTTGGTCTTCTGAAATGGCCGTGTTTTCTCCGTAGTGCTTCCCCGTTCTTCCTACCTCCATGCCTCTGGATCTATACGTTATACTACTACTTACCTACACTGTACACCTACAGTGTAGGTACACCTACCCACTGGGGATCAGGGTGAGTGTATTTCTGACCAAAACTACCTCCCCCTCTCTACTTTCTTAAAGGCACTTCCTAATATATGATTTGCCTCTTATTTTTGATTCTTTTAGAAAGCCATACCTCCTGAAGAAGATTAAGCTACATATTTGAAACGCGCGTTGAGGTTTTGTTGGCTAACTTACCCACCCTCAGACGTTTTCAAGCATCATTCTCCGGGCATCTTACTAGGAGATATGATGGCAACTTCACTCTATACCACGTGTTCAAATTGACGACTCATCAATAAAAGAAAAAACAGGATTCTTTTAAGCACCTATGCGTATTGTAATCACTACTGACCCACCTTAATTATTTGTCGGTCAATGACTTCATTTATTGTTTTCCTGCTTACCTGTTCTTTTACTACTAAAACAGATATTGGACCCCCTTCTGTCAGAAGTGACCAGGTGACCTTAAAGTCCCCACGTCCTAGCCTAGTGCCAGGAAAAATTCTACTTTGAATGAAAGGGCTCCTTGGGATTCCCCTCCATTCTCTTTTTCTTTTTAGATAATTTTTTGGGATGTTGGTCACCTATCACCTAAACTAGTTGGTATCTCTTTTATCATAAGTATTAGGTAATTGCCACTCTCTAGCTTGGACTCCAGAGCCCTCACCGGACTGCGCCAACCGACTGGTGATAAGGGGCATGGGGGGCGTAACAGTATTACAGGTTGGTTATCTGGGATTAGGCAAGCGGTGTAATTATGTATGCATGGTATGTGCCATTGGTTAAAAGTGCTAGGTGGGAGAGAGGAAAAAGAGTAACGATAGGAAGTTAAGAACCAAGGAAAAGGCAATAACAGGATATAAAGTGTGTATTCAAAACTGTGTGTTTGTGTGTGTATGGCTGTGAGTGTATGGGGGTGCGTACTAAGGGGAAATGATGGTGTAGTGTATGAAGATAGTGACTGTGTGTGTGTCAGTGTGTCTGTGAATATGTGGGAGTGTGTACTAAGGGTAGGTGATATGACTATGTAGTGATACTGTGTGTGTGGATCAATAAGTGTTTAGTGTGTGTTTAAGTGTACATGCTAAAACAGCCAAAAATCCTCAAATCCAAAACAAATGTATGAAATCCTATGATGATGTGTGTGTGAAATGGTGAGAAAACAGGGAAAAGAGAACAGATTAGTGGAGAGTGGTACTGTGACCCCAAAGAATGAGAAAGTAGTTTAGAACGGGAGATTAGTAAGGAATAGTGAGGTGACACCAGGAAGAGAGGGATGGGTAGAGTATGTGTATCTGGCCCTTGTGGGGTGTTCAAGGATGTGGTAAATTATGTGAACTAGGAGTGGGGAATTGGTGGGGAGATTAGGGACCATGTGGGTGTAGATGTGTGAGGGAAGGGGATCCAGTGGCAGTGCCATACCTTGTCCAGTCCACCAAGTATGGTATCAGTCCTGTCCTATTATGGAAGTCATCTACAGTTATAAAAAACTGGGGTTATCAAAACCGTCCAGAAATCAAGTATATGCAGTATATATACCCAGTATATGCATACTATATGATCACGTCGCTTACCTGTATTAGTAAAAAGGTCTATGCAGTCCAGTCTTGTGTGGGAGAGAGGCGAGGCAGCTTCACCATTGCCATCCCACCTCTCCCCTTAAATGCCCCCGCCACGGGCGTCGGATCACGCCACGCCAAAATGGCGCGTGCGTGATCTAGAATGGCGCCCGCGTACGGGCACGCATTCGTGTCCCGTGGTCGCGCCTTGTTGTATACCTGATGGCTGGGTATATAGGATCTTGTTTGACAATTTAATACAGGACATATATATCTTGTGTCTCTTAAAGTAGCCATACGTGATTCAATATTTCCGTTCCGCTCGACCCAAAAATCAATTGGTTTACGTTGATCAAATGCGAATTGATTCCTGCTCACCAGATACGATCCACCAAAAAACTACCGAACAGAAAACCGATCAAAAGAGGATCAGACATGTTGGGAAATTTGATTTTTTTTTGCACTATGGCGCATGCGCATCAAACTTAGGAAAGTAATAGATTGGTTGGGAATTGATTACACTGTGTGGTAGCACAATCCGATGGTCATATTGCAAAATAATCGACCTTTGTATGGTTATCTTTACACTGTTATTATCTGACCCATCCTCCTTTTATTGAGATCTGCTGCTGGTGATCCTGTGGTTTGTGAACATCCAGTGCTGCATCTTGTCTTCCCCTCCTGCCTGTACTATAAAATACAAACTCCATAGACATCAATTAGAGCTCACCTACCCCTGCCTTGTGGTTTATACTTATATTTGAGCTTGAACAGAAGCCCTATGGTATTTCAACTGTGCAGGAGCATAGGGGGAAGATAAGACGTGCCACTGTATGTGAACAAACCATGGGATCACTGGCAGCAGGTCTTCAAAGGGGTAGACCCTTTGGGAGAGTTACATAAGAGTACTGCATTGTGGACAAGAGGATAAGTGCTCCTTGTTTTGCACACTTTAAATCACTATTTCCTGATGACAGGACTGATTTCAGTGACAAATGGACATGTCATGGAGCGTTATCAGGAAAGGAAAGTTACGGTAAGTATGCCATTCATTTATTTTCTGCATTGGGGTTTTTCATTTGTTATGAGTGTTTTGATTGTTGTTGTTATTATGTATTTTGAAAAAATTATATAATGCTGGACGTCCTACAGGCTGGGGAATGAGGTGGCTCTATTTGACTTCTGCAATTTATAATGTACACTGAGAGAAGCTCATGACTTGGGCAAGGGCGACGGAGGAAGTGGCCTTACTTACCTAGAACCCCTCTAACCTATACCTTATACTACAAATGAAGACACAACACAAGGATTTGAATGGTAAGTGGATGTATTAAAGGCCACAGCTTATAAAACATACCAATAACATTTTCATGAAGATAAACTAATAACATATCAATAACTACCCAACCTGCTAACTGGTATAATACTCTGTAACTGAACTATTAAACAACTGTTGAGGTCCCTGACAGTGCCCGTACCAATAACCAAGCTCAAAACCAAACTGTACCGGCCACAGCCTTAAGAGCTTGGTGGGTACTAAACTTCACCCTGACGCCTTACGGACATAGTTGACCAACCTACCACTGGGACATTGACCCTTGTAAGGCTCCAAAACCAAATGACAACAGTTGGGGGGGGGGGCTGGAGAGTCTGGATAAAAGGGGAGCTAACAAAAGCGCGACGCCGTGAGTCCCTTCCGCCCATACTGCCCCAGTGATGCGCCCTTCACCTATGGGCACTTGGCTCCGGGCATCCAAAACATGCATTGCAATCGAATTTAGCAATTTCAGTAGCAAGAAAAACGTTGACACATGTCCATAATGTATTAGATTGATTTATGGCCTGATTTATGGGCAAATTTTAAGTTTGAGCATTCAATTTGCAGCACAGTGGTCGATCGTCTGAAAAAGGAAGCGTGTATGGGTGGCTTTAAAGATTAACAGAAGGCTGGAATTTAGCTATTAACAAGCCCTGACTAAAAAATGCAATGCAAAATACACTTTCTAGATTTTATGTAATTGTTTTGTTAAAAGTAGATAATTGTTCAACAATGCAAACTGTTAAACAATGCAATATACACTTTCTATTCATACTTTATGTAATTGTGTCCTGTAATCTTTAACTCTGTTTAACTTGTGTTGCATTTGCATCTCAACTCTTATTTTATGTACAGTGCTGCATTATATGTTGGTGCTATATAATTAAAAATAATATCCTTTTTACACGCAGGTATACATGGTATAGTTTCCCATAACATTTGACTATACATCAGAAATAAAAAGGAACATGAGATAAAAAATATTCCTTCTCTCCTCTTCTGTTTATTTGTGTCACCCTTACGGCGGCATTGATACCAACAGGGTATGACTCTGCAGATCTTCCAAAAGAAGCCATGAGAGCGTTACTGAGGAATGACAGTTCCCTTTAAAGAGCTAAAACGCTCACCATTTTATGAAATAATGAATGGTTTGACCCATGCTGAGGACTAATTAGTAGGATTTATGTCCTCAAATGCAGGGGGGTTGAAAAACAGAACTGGGCTGACAGTCTGTACAGCAGGTGATTTCTCAATTTCCATGTCCCCACCTGTGTCATAAGTCTGGCATGCCAGTTTCTCATCACACTGAGGACCAGGCATAAAAAAAAAACAGGAACGGTATGTGCAGAGGAGGAAAAGAAATCAACACTTTTTGTACAGTGTGCCAGTGGAAACCCACTGGGAATAGGACCACCCACCCTGCTCAATTTATAATATCAGATCTATATTTGTATTCTCAAAGGATCATTCATGACATTCAATGAGGATAACACAGATTTAAAGCTGAACTCCAGGCTTACATTCGGCCTTGCACGGTTATACTGGCTTGTGTATTGAAATAGATTACCTACTTTAAATCACTGCACTATGAACTTCTCTCTTCTCTGTGCATTAGAAGTTGTTTTGTGTGAGTGTCAGCATCATTTAGCACAGTGGTTCTAAAACGTTCCGTGCAGGGCCCCCCTTTTCTATTTAGGAACATTATTGAGCCCCCCCCCTACCTATTCAAACACAAGTTAAGAATGAGGGCCAGCACCTTCCTGGAATGGCATGCCTGGAGCCGAGTGCCCGTAGGAGAAGGGCACTTGACAGGGGCAGGCTGGGCAGAAGGGGCTCGCCGACGGAGCCCTTTCAAACCAAGAAGCGGAAGGGGAAGTTCCCCTTTCAGCTGGAATCTCTCTCCTTCCCTCCCTGGACTAGGCGTTACTCCTTTAGCAGTTGTCTGCCTATTGGTACATTCCTGCATTAATGTTTTTCTCTGACAGGTCACACGTCACAGCGGGCGGGTACTTGGCAGTGCCCTTGGTGGGAGTCGTAGGTGAAGGTTGGTGTGGTGATGCCCCATGGTGGGGCAGTCACTTTTGGTCGAACCCTGAGCGAGGGTTAAGGGTCAATGACCCGATGGGAGATTGGTCCGGAAAGCGGCAGGGGGAAGTTGAGTACCCACCGTGCTTTTAAGGCTGGTGGCTGGTACAGGTCGTTGGAGCTCGGTCATTGTTAAGGGCGCTGTCAGGGACCTTTGCAGCAGTTTAATTGTTATTGTTTACTGAACGTTAATTATTTAATTAATATTATAAATTGTATTTTGGTATGTTTTCTTGTAAGCTGTGGCCTTAATACATCCACTTGAAACCGAACTTGTTGTCATGTCTTTATTTTAGTTTTAAGTTAAGTTGGGGGACGTACTGGTTAATTGAGGCCACTTCCTCAGTTGGCCTTGCCCAAAGTCATACCAGCCCTCCACAGTTTGCTATAATGTGCCATATATTCATGTAAGTGTCTGTTTATTGCCCTAGATTTTCACAGGATGTCCTCTGGACATTCATGCTCTTTTAAACCCAATGTTGTCTGGCAACAATTAAAAATATTCTCAATGTGAAGACAATACAATCATGTTTTTGATTGGATGGTTTTTTTAACAAGTTCTATTTGGGTTGGCACCCCTTCCTGGTATGTGATTATGAGAGCCATTCAGACTGCAACAGGAAATGGACAGATGCACATTGGCATATTAAGTTCACAACATGTTTTATTAAAGAAATTATATCAGTGTTATGACAATTAATTGCGTGTTCCTTTGCTTTCTCCTTGTGCTTGCGCTTTGTGTACTGCATTTGGTATAAATACATCTTAAAGGACAACCATGGCCAACAAAATGGCATATATGATCCAGTCAGCCTATATTAGTATTTTTTTCTCCCTTGTAATATACAGAAGGTGTATTGCCTGTCTGTGTTTTTTTCTCAGCTAATACTTTATCAGAATGAGCAAAAGTGAAACTTCACAGACAAGTAACAGGCCACATACATTCAAAAAAGCAGATCAACTGCAGCATATCTCTGGCATTCACCTGAACACAAAGACCCTGTCTGCACCCAAATATAAGCTGAGGCACCTAATTACACTACAAAAACTGGGAAAACATATTGACTTGAGTATAAGCCGAGGATGGGAAATGCAAAGTAAGATAGTGGAGTTTTCTTAATGAGAAAGATATAGAGAAAGCACCACTGCCCCAGGGAATGAATCAAACAGGGGAATCTTAGTGCCACACCCTTGTTATGACAGGATGGGTCTTCAAGGCTTATGATTCAAACATTAAAATAAGTTTCCATTCCATTCTTTATAATTACTATTGGGACCAATACATGGAGTGGAAATGGAAACCTATTTTGATGTTTGAATCATAAGTAGTGGAGTTTTCTAAATAGTCCACTTGGTGCCTTTTGTTTACATTTCACCAGACGATCTGGGGAATGTTGGCAGCGATAGAATACAGAATACACATCGGATTGTATAATAAAGTACACTTACTTTTGTACACTAATAACTAAAATATTTTAATAAAAAACACATGTAAGGATATATATAAATAGCTGGTGTAACAAAGTCTGTTATGTAGCAAATATGAATAGAAAGCATAGTTTTCTTGGCTCACACTCAGCTGATTTGGAATAAGTGAACATGATTGATTGTATAAGATAGTGTATAGTCCCATCTTTGCTAGTTTTGCTAAAACATATATAAAAGAGGGAAAGGGGGCATTAACAATATAACTAAATCTACAAGTGATATTTCTGCTTTTTATGTGTATCCCTACAGGTGTATTGTATTAATGTTATTTTTAGTTTCGTTTAGTAGGGAACACAGGGATCTGTGTATTCTAGTGTAAAATTATATCTGTATATCCCACGTGAGCACTACTCCTATGGTACTAATCTATCAGGTCTGTAAACTCAGCAAACATTTATAACAGGCTAATAGGATAATTGTATACTCCGACAGATCAACTACTCATTTTTATCCTGAAGAAGTGGCCCTGTCAGCCACAATACACTCAGTACTAGCGTTGATGTATGCTTTGGATTTTATCAACTTTTAACCAATAAAGGATTTTCAGTGAAACGGGCAACTCTCTATGAGCCTCTTCTTTTTGTGGGTCACACTTACCCCTCTTTATTTGTCTACACCTGGATTTGTGGACCAAGCATCCTACATCCAACGGTCACCCATAGACTTACTAAGCATGACCAGGCACATGAGTCGAGACAATGTACAAGCCTGAAAGTAGTCACAGGCTGCTGGTGAAAAGTACATGAACCAGCAGCCTTAAAAGTAAGCGATTACCAAACCTTGCAGCTAACCCATTTTTAGTTATACACTCCTCCACAAGATCTAACAAAAATATCCATTCATGTTTTTGTTTCCCCATTTTCTAGAGGGTCTACTCTACATGAGAAACCCCCCCCCCCCCCCTTCACCAGCTTATTTCGCAGAATACACATCGGACCATTCATAGAGGCATCTGCAGGGAGACCAGCAAAGACCCAGACAGGTAAGCTGGGCCCTAACCCTGACTTGAGTAAAGGCTGAGGGGGGCTTTTTCAGCAACTGTTTGAGGTGAAAAACTCGTCTTGGCTATACTTGAGTATATACGGTACTTCCATTGAGATATTTTTGTTTAAAATGGTGTGATGACAGGATCAAGACTGAATAAGCAAAACTTTGATTTACTTGGTTTGGATAGCTGCCTTTGTTTTCATTTAAGCTCCCTCATCCTGATTTGGTTGAACCATATGTAATGGTAGTTATTGCCATTGATAAAGAAAGTATGAGGAAAATCTAAAACCTTAAGGCTAGGGCTCCACTATGCACTGACATCTGCTGATGTCAGTGTAAGCCTCCTTATGTTCCTGTGGACTCTGTCGTCTGGCTGTGTCGACATCAATGTGACGGAGGCTCGGACCAACGGATCAGGAGCTCTGAAGGGCTGTGGAGACAGTCTGGTCAGAGCCTGATTGCCATCAAATGCATTCAACGCAGGTTTTTAATGGATAGTGGAACCCTAGCCTAAGGCTGTCTTCAGAACAAGAGGTACAGCGAAAACAGTGAACACCTGTTCCAGAAGCAACAGTCTAAGAAGGGAATTTCCCTCACTGTGTGATTTCTTCTACACCACCTTTCAAATTATTATGCAAATTTTAAGTGTCAAAAAGATTGAATATTTTGTTAGCTCATGAATGGTATTTTATCTCAAGGCTCTTTTGAACAAAGAGCTTGAACAAAGAGTCAAAGTTTCCCGCAGGAGGGCCTTGAAAATGTATTAGTAATGTTCAATTCTTTTGTAAACATTTGTTGGATCAATGGATAACAGGTGCACCTTCCGACCAGTGGATGGGCTCTACACCATGAAAACAGCTGGTACGGTAGGCAGGTGATATGGATGGGCTACATCGACATCCCCACCAAGGAATGTGCTTAACGCAGGAGGTGTCGATGGAGCCCATAATGGAAAACTACCTTTATCCAGGGCTATCTCACACAGCAGATTATTAGTTTAATGTTTTCCTATAGTTGGGCCCACCCAGTGAAGGATCTTGGTGGGCAAACAGTAATGTGGTTAACCAGATATGGTCCGAGGTAGAAGACACCTGTGATAATTAGTTTGCCATGTGGGTCCAATTTAGGGAAAATCTACTGTAGTGGCTGGGAGTTTGATGTCATTACAAAGCAGCAAACCAGTGTTTAAAGCAGGTAGTGTCTCTGGAGTCCCACGAGCATCAAGGTGCAGGACCCTGCAGTGGCAGGCTGCAGAACTACATGAAGTCTAATTTTCAAACAGTCTTATTTACTGACGAGATCCGTCCAACCCTGAATGGTCCAGATGGGTGGAGAAGTGGATGGTTGGTGGCCACCATGTCCCAACAAGCAAGGCTGTGAGAGGTGTCATAGGGACAGAGCTGGTTGGCCCTGTCACCAACCCCCCCCCCCCCCAACAAATCTGAGTCCTTGTCCCTTTGTCATAGTTCTGGTCCCAGCCACTGGGAGCCCTTGGACTGCCTTCCGCACTCTAAACAGGCTTAACAATAGAAACCGATTGGAGGGGGTGTGAATGCAATACACGATACAATCTCAATACAATATATATTGGTATACAGCTGCCACCACTTCTTGAGCAAGCAACAAGACTCCTAACTAAATTATTTCCTGTTGAAGAAAACAACCTATCTAGAAAACAACATATATCACTCTTCAGGGCTTAGATTCTTAATGGATCATTCCAACAGGTACAGACCGAAATGATTTAGATAATTTATTTTAAAATATAAAATCATGCATAAAAAGATTATAGAAAAATATAACAAAACTAACAAAGGAACAGAGATTTTTGAACTGGGTAAACAGGGTAAAATAGGAAAAATTTAACTGGTCTGAGGAGCAAGAATTAACCTTAGAAGTGTCCTTAGAAATAAGTCCAGGTATTGAAATTCATTGTGATGACAGGTATCAGAACCCAAAGACCGCAGTTTGAGGTCAGCGAAGTTTGTGTAGAAGAACCAAGATTTCAGGACAATCAAGGACAGGCAATCAACAAGGACATTAATGCATAGAGAAAGGGTGCTTTTAACCTCTTCCTCCTCCATGGGAGGAGTTGAATCCAGAGCTGACCAAACCTCTCATCTGAGTAAGTCAGCCCCCTCACTAGAAGGGAGGGGGGAGAAGACAGGACAATCAAATACATGCTGAATATCCATTACTTGCAGGAGGAACATGTGGCCATGATATAGGCTACATGTTCCAATTTTTACAATTATTAATCTAAGGGGTGAATAAATGGTCAGATTTCTCTTGTTCCCTGTATGAACTCACTCATTCACCCCAGAGCTCTGAGGTTTTATTTGGGTAATTGGGTTATTGTAGCCATGGCTATAGGCTGCATTCATCTCCATAATAGAAATGGCATGCTGCACTATACTTCAACGGACATTAGGTGGCAGCAGAGCCGCATCATCAAGCAGAAGGAACCCTGGAGAGACGGAACTGTTCTTTGTTCTTCTGGGGAGCAAAAAGAGAAGGGCACGCAGGAAGGGGTCAGAACGGCGTGGAGAGGACAGCATGGAGGAGGCAGTGAGGAGAGGGGAACAATTGTCAGCCATCTTGGCCACTGGAAGAGAGGGAGAGAACTGGGGACCCATTTCCTGGACATGGCAGAGTGCTGATCCTGCTTGCCGTTTGGTGGCGAGAGTTGCCTGCTGTCATGTGCACAGATCGCCTGAGGTTCCGCTGGCTTGGGCCTTCAGATAAGTAGCAGCATAAGGGAACATTGCTCTCCACTGCCCTTTTTCTTATAACTTCTTCTTAAAACGCTCTATTGGAGGATCCCAAGGGCAACTTGTACCCTGAAGCACAGTACCCTGTGATTCCTGGGTGAAATGGATTGACACCATTTTTGGATTACAAATAACCCACTTGGGTTTTCCTTGTTCTTCAGATGCTCAATTGGCCCCATCTATGGTACCAGACTTTAATGTAGCTAAGCTGGACAGCTAGGAAGGGAAAAAAAGGTCAACCCCGGTCGCCTAGGTATTAACATAATGATTAGGTTGGTGGGTATTAATTCCGGAGTGCTAGTATACACATAAAGGGGGTATACACACACACACACACACATATATATATATATATATATATATATATATATATATATATATATATACACCTATATCTGCACAGTTTGTAAGTGTATTGTATAGTTGAATATATATTTTTTTTTCATTGCTTAAACCTTTATATTGTTGTTTGCTACGGATCAACCATTTCGTGGTGGTTCCCAAAAATGAACCTTTTGATTTGTTCCTGTCATAAGTTTTTGGTGTGTTGGATCAGGGCCAGTTGGGTGCACCACCAGAACAGCGAGGAAAGGCCTCAGGTATCCCAGGTTATCATCAGGACCCCAGGGTCCCATTGCTACATTATCTCAATGCTCAGATGTACTAATCTATGAGTACAGGGTGGGCCATTTATATGGATACACCTTAATAAAATGGGAATGGTTGGTGATATTAACTTTTTGCCCTGTTTGTGGCACATTAGTATATGTGAGGGGGAAACTTATCAAGATGGGTGGTGACCATGGCGGCCATTTTGAAGTTGGCCATTTTGAATCCAACTTTTGTTTTTTCAATAGGAAGAGGGTCACGTGACACATCTTTCCTATAATACAATTCTGGTGATCATGGAACAGTCTCTACTATAGTATAATTTTGGTGACAATGAAATATTCTCTACTATAGTACAATTCATTTGATAATGATAGAAGACTTTCTACTACATTAAAATGTTGGTAATAATAATGGAAGGCTATTTCCTAAAGTTACAATTCTGGTGATAACAATGGGAGTCACTCTCTTTTGGTACATTTCTGTTGATGATGACTCTCCAACAGTACAATAAATTTGATAATGGTGGAACACTCTCTTCATACTACAATTTTGTTGATGATGCTAGAAGTCTTACGCCTATAATACCATTCTGCTAACGCTAGACACTCCTATAGTACAATTCTGTTCATAATAATAAAAAGACTTTCTTCTATAGCACAATTCTCAACGTATGTAACAAAACAAAATAGAATGTCAAGGGAATCCACATAGATCATAGAATGTACTGAGCTTGTCACGATATGGCCTTGGATGCGTATGAGTTCAAGACGCACAAAACATCAGTACAGTCAAATTGTAACAGCTAACAGAGACAGAATATTATATAAAAGAAACAGAACAAGCAAGACATCCTGCAGAAGACTCATGCAGGCAAAGATAAACAGCACTAATAACAGGAAAACAGACATCACATAACAGACAGGGCTGTAATGTAGGGTATGGCTGTGTACATTTTAGGACAGTATGGACCACATCCTTTGCCAGTTAAAACAATTCCCTAGTGTGTATTGCATCTGCGTATGGAGTTGTTTGCATGAAGTTCGTTAGAGTCATATGACTTTTGTACACAGTCCTATGAAACCCCAATTATTGATGTATTTTATGGCATTTTTCAGGATCCTGTCAATGCTCTGTTATAAGTCCCAAACAACCTGTAAGACCCAAACATGGAAAGATAAACATGTAGCGTTTGGAGAAGGAAGATTAAATAGCATAAAAATAGCTGTAGGAAAATGATTAAAAATAAAAGTGTAAAAATAACCTGCTGCTGTGTTAGCAGCCTGATAACGGGAGGTTTCCCTGTAAGAGCCACTGCACAGAGTTAATCACAATGGACTAGCGGATGTTTCTGTCCAGGTACCTTAGCCAGCCATTCATGTGGAAGAAGCAAAATAAACACAAGGTACATACTGTGTTCTGAAATCATGGACCTCACCCAGCCTTTTCAAGCTCCCTCTGTCTCTCACCCTTACCTCCAAAACAATTGTAATACACTTGTTCTGTATGGTGCTCCATAGACACACATATTGCTGAACTCACGTAGTCAGCCTGTGTTTATACTGTATACCTCATAGGGCAAAGCATCCATCATCTTTGACTTCTCCCCTTTACAATATTTTAGCAAGATCTGAAAGGATATTTAACTTTTTTAGCTATTCCAAAACTAAAATGAAATATTGGCTGTTTGCCCACATGCCTGTCAACTATATTAAAAATGGGATTATAGCTGTAGACTTATTTTTGCCCCACAGTTTCACCTGAAGTTGACATGTTCACTTTAAATAATTATTGAAAGTAATACTCAAAAGCAGTAACTTGGGTAAACCTTTACACACAGAACCTACAGCTGAGCTCCTCTCACAAAATTTCACACATACAGTGCATCTGGAAAGTATTCACAGCAAATCAACTGTGGAAAATTTACACTGGACTTGGGTTGTGTGCCTCTTTATACTTCCTTCAGACTCTGGTCCTTGGTTTCCAAATGAAATGCAAAATTTGCTCTCATTTATTCATTTGGGGAGCCATGTCATCTGTTGGTGTTGGTCCACTGTGCTTCATTAATGCGGACCTACCACAGGAATCTATGTTTTCATGAATGGCACTAGAAGTGCCAATAATAGGGAGAAATGCAGTGAAAAAACCTGTATAATCTGGCAGCTCTCCTCACTTCCTGGTTCATTGTCGGCAGAAATCGGGCAGCACGTCACATGAAGCTTTGTTTTCTCAGTGATCTGCTTTGAAAATTCTCATAGAAGATCACTGAACGCCCCCCAGTGGCCACCCGGGATATTGCACCCCCATGTGTTTTATGTGTTGGCTCCATGAACCAGGAAGTGAGGGGAGCTGTGTGGTAATCTTGTTAAATTGCTCATTACAGGAACACTTTTGAGGGTTTTTTTTACTGCATTTCTCCCTTCTAGTGCCATTCATAAAAACATAGATTTCTGGTGGTAGGTCCACTTTAAGTGCAGACTCAGCTCAGCCGTCTACCAAGAGATTTTGGAGCAATTCATGCTTCCCTCTGTAGACAAGGGTTATTGAGATGCTGACTTCATTTTCCAGCAGGACTTATCACCTGCCCACACTGCCAAAAGTACCAAAACCTGGTTCAATGACCAAGGGATTACTGTGCTAGATTGGCTTAACCTAAACCCCATAGAGAATCTAAAGGTAGCCATACACAAGGCTACTCTCCCTCGATAGATGAGGTATTGACTGCAGCAGAATAACGGCATCCCGCTTTTAATTTTAGTAATGGGATCTGCCGGGAATTTACCGGCATGTCGGATCACCATGCGATCCGACATGGGGGAGATTCCTGGTCTATCTCACCAGGTGGGCCCATCCGATTTTTGGCCGAACAACCAACGGGTGATTGACAGGAGGGTGCATGATGGTCGATCAGTCGAAAAAACAGGTTAAAATCGGGGCGTATATGGCCATATCCTTAAGGGACATTGCCAAGAAAAAGATGATAGACATGAGACAGAACAATGCAGAAGATGTTTAGGAGCTTTAATAGAACAAGCATGTACATAAACATATGTCAATGATATAAGTATCATTTCTATGTAAATGCACTGTGTTTGAGGTTATATGGATGTTTATCTATATAAGTCGGCTAGAGAATGTTGTGAGCATGGGACGCATGCCAAGGCCGAGGCCCACGGTTAATTACACGCTAGAAAACGCAATGTGTGTGAAGTTTACACAGTCCAGGAACATTACAGATACCCGAGTGGCTTATCTGTTGCAGCGAATGAAACAGACTGTGTGTGGGAACAGATTGGAAAAACCCGCTAGCTTAACCCTTACAGTACTGCTTGGGCTATCATTGAGACTTAAGCCAAAATTTCTACCCTGTTCTTTTTCAGTTAATTTGTTAGGCCGGGGCAAAGTCCACAGGGCTGTGGAATCGGTCGATAAATTTCCCGACTCCGACTCCTCTGTATTTAATATGCTAATGTATTGTATCCGTCCATTGAAGGAAAGGAAGGCGACATACATTAACCACAGAACTACCGGCTAGGAAACCAACACTGGGCTGTAATGGCCAATTAAAGCAGAGAAAGGGAGTTAGGCAGAAGATGCTGCTGCTTTTTCCTTAAGCTAGGCACCACGCTGTGATTGACCGGGGACTTGAACGGACATCAATGTGCACCACATGGGCACATCGATTCCTGTTCTATGGGGACCCGTTATCCCCAGCTTGCAGTGTGTGATTTACAACACGCCACAAGCTTGGGAGAAGCAGCCTGTCTCATACAGCTGCCTCACTCACACAGCTTCCAAGTGAGGAGTGCTGGCTCTGCCCCTTCACACTGACAGCCGACGTCTGTGGAGGAGGCAGGAGCCGCAGCTGTTCCAATACTTTCCATGAAGACTCATGTCTCCATGCAAAGTATTGGAGATTGAACGGGGTCTTTCCAACATGTTGGAACCCCATTCAATCAAGTTCCTCTGAGGCCGGCTCTTTTGATCCCGGCCAAGGAAGGCTCACTAGGTAGGTTTGTAAACAGATTAGAATACAATCAATCACTGTGAGCAAGTTAGTTGATTGTACTCAAATCTTTTAACAGATCTACCCGTGTGTGCCTAGCTTTTGTGTTCTGATCTTCTGCTGAAGATAGGGCAGTGGAAGGCTCCAAGAAAAGGCAGGGTGAAGGGGCACTTCAAACATGATTCCTGATTTCCCTTGAATCCCAGAGTCATGTTTAAAGTTGAAGCTAACAATCTAAGTATTTGTCGCCTCAGCTGAATTACAGCAGTTTTCCAAATGCTTTACGGCTTCAGTCTTGAACTATTGGCGATCCATTCCCTTCACTTATACAAGCGTCTCTAGCCCGGCAACAAACATTTACTTCATTATCAGCGAGAGTTAAGGCTGCCATACACGCACCGAGCGGCGGCCGGTTTTGCGAGCATGCACGCCCATCGGGGGAGCCCACATGGGGCAACAGATCGTTGTCACCCCACAGCTCAGCCGGCCAGAGAACGGACATGTCCGATAATCTCTGGCCGATGCTGTTAGTGTCAGTGGAGACCGGCGTCTTCATTGAAGCTAACGGCCAGCACACAAAGGGTGCCGGCCGATGCTCTCAGCTCTGGAGAGCAGAGTGATGACATCCCCATGGCCCCCACTCAGTACCTGTGTGGGGGCCTTTAGGCTAGGGTCACAGTGGGCGCTGTAATGTTACACACTGCATTTATTCTTATAGCAGAGATGTCGTTCATTATGACTGTTTGTTAATTGCGACATTTGAAGTAATTTTTTTCAATTTTTTTTATACAAATTTTTTAATTCCCATTTAAATTTAGTAGGAGTCGGTCCATTTTTTGCCGACTCCAGCTACCCAAAAATGTCTCCGACTCCACAGCCCTGAATGTCCAGCCCTCAAAGTCTGGGATCTAAATTTATTTTTAGACCTAAGGTCCCCACACAAGTATCGAGTGGGGACCGACAGATAAGCTGTGGAGAGACGTCATCACGCTACACTCCGTTGCTCACAGCATCGGTGGGCATCGTTTGTGTGCCGGCCGTTAGTCGCCGGTCCCCATTGAAACTTATGGCATGGGCCAGAGATTTACAGACATGTCTGTTCTCTGGCCGATCGAGCTTTGGAACGACAGAGGCCGATTTTGCTGCCGACCGACAGCCCATAGGTCGGCGACAAACTTGCCCGCCGCTTGTTGCATGCGTGGGGACCTTTAGACTAGGGAAGAGAGAAGCAGCAGATGTACTGCAGTACACAAGTGCTCTCAAGTAGCATGTTCAAAGCAGACGGGAGAAGATGAGCTTACCGTTCTACTGCTTCACCATTTAATATTACATGCAGGGAGGGGGGATAAGTCATGTGTTACCAAACAGCAGCAAAGAACATTCAGATCTCCTTTTGTGGGGCTGTCATGGGTCTGCAGTTCAGCTTTTGCTCATCAGTTTTTGTAGCCACCAGTGTGCTGCTCCTCCTTTCCCTGGCCATTCACAGACAACTGAAATAGTAGTAAGAAAGGACTGGCAGAGCTGTGTTGCTCTTACTTTTATAACTGAATAGACATGGTATAGTTCAGTATGTAGTGATTTGGATATGAGCTTTTACCCTTCTTGGCAGTTTACGTCTATCTCTCTCTGAAAATGCGCTACTTCCCTGTCTTTTCCCACAAACTGAAAGATTACCCCTAATTCCTGGAGGCCACCCAAAACTTCAATTACCCCATGGGGGTGGGGGGACTAAAATAAACAAGCATGGGCTCGGAGAAAGCGGCTTCTTTTGTAAAGATGTGAGGGAGAGGAATTGAGCGAGTATCAAAACATTCCACCAAGGCTGTGCAAGCAGAATGTAAATCCCCCCCGGGACACCCATATCATGCACTCAGGATGCCTACTGTGTATGAGGCAAGAGATGGCGGCAAGAGGACACAATGTACATGGCGTGGAGAACATAGCAAAGAGTGCCAGGACAACGTGTAGCATCCTTTAATACACTTAATAAGAGCAGACCTTATCTAATTCTCCAAGGATCTGTGTTGTAGCCAAGATGGCAACTCTAAAGCAGCCCATACACAGGTCAGATTTTCAATCAATCGACTTAAAACGATACATTT
>CM070039.1:61462664-61476710 GCA_036250615.1 Ptychadena robeensis
TCTCAATGTGAGTATCTTGTCTGTTGTTTTGTCTCATTTTGTTTTACCTTATCCTTTTCCTTATTTTTTAACCATCTGTTGTACTAGGTTGTGCGCCTCTGTCCTTGTTCTTATTTGAGAGACAGCTACTAGACATTAGTCCAGCACTACAGGAAACACAGTTTTAAAAATCAGGAACCAGAACATGACTAAAGATTTTATATTAATATAATATAATTTGCAGAGATTTTGGGGAGGTGCATCATTGCTGCAGATATTAAGGCACATCATGGCTTGGTTAGTGACAATGATGATTGTATTCTAAATACAAAATTCATTACATGAACAAACGTGTAGACTAGAAAACACCTCAATGAGGTCAACCTACCCAACCCCAACCCCATCAACATCCCAGTTTCCTTTTTGGGGGGGAGGGCCAGGTGCCTGATATTTGTATTCTGGACTGGAGAGACAATCTAAGATTTTTCCTGGTCTTTAGTCCCCTATCTCTTTATACTTGTACAAAGGAATAGGGGACTAAAGGCAGCCTAAAGGATGTGTGACTGATTACTGGTCCTGGAGGATGGACTGATAGAGAGACCAACTCTACATTCTGGACTAAAGAGACAAACTTATGCCTGCCAAACACATGCCGATTAGCGGACGATTTTTCTGCTGACTGACAGGTGTGCACGCTCGCGCTGTCGGCTGGTGGCAAAATCGGCCGCCAATCGGCGTGTGCCCACATAGGCCGACAGATCCCTGTCGGCCCACAGCTTGGCAGGACAGAGAACGGACATATCGGATGTTCTCTGGCCAATGCCATGAAGCTAATGGCCAGCACACAAAGGGTGCCCGGCCAATTAAAGCAGCCCCAAAATGCACCGTGATGACGTCATCACGCTGCATATCGGAGCTCGTCTGTCTGCACCCGTCTGTGGGTGTATGGCAGGCTTAAGATCTCCATTGGTCTTTAGTCTCCTATCCCTTTATACTTCTTGGTTGTTTTGTTGAGGACTGCAGCACGGCTGTGAATGAGCCATGAAGCCAGATACAAAGGTAGATAACCTTCATCTGTATATTTTTCTCACATGTTAAATTCAACCAATGAGTACCACAAGATGCTGCTTTTGAACAATATGTACAAGAGTAACCTTTTTTTTGGCAACATTAACAGAATATGTGACTGGTGAATCAGGTTTATAGTTGTGAAATCCCTGACCTTCCTTGGCGAGAGATATGTTACTGTTTGACCCTCATGCTAATAAAATATTTTGATTGCGCTGCCCACCAAAAATTGTGTTATCAATGCACTGTGGGATGTGTGGTTACTAAGTAAGGTCATTTTAAGGTCCTTCAACTATCCGGACAGCAGTTCTAAAAGGCCAATTACAAGATAAAGAACCACAATTACTGCTGCATAATTAAGCACTTCTGGCAGTTTAAACTGCTCCATGCATGATAGACTTAATTCATGACAACTAAAGGGAAACAAAGTTGATGTAAAAAAAAACTAATCTTAAATCAGAACTCTGACATTACATTTAGATTTGCAGAGATGTACTGGCTGTGCTGGCTTCATTATAAGCTACAAAAGGCAGAGAAAGCCACCTTGATTTCTAGTTGGAGGATGTTTGGCATCATGTAGCCCAAAGGTTCCCAAACTGAGAGGTGTGGAGATACTCCAGGAGGGGCGCAGGTAGGGGGCTGAGGGAGGGGCAAGCAGGAAGCCATCCATGGAGGAACTAGACTCCAGACAGTAAGTAGAGTGCATGTAATGTGTGTCTCTCTATATGTGAATGATAAATGTTTCTGTATGATCAGTGTGAAAAACGAATAAAGTTGTGCATATTGTATTGCAGGCAAAGTTTGAGGGCCATTTCACATGACACATGTACACGTCCCTTAACATGATACTGTGTAGTTTGAATGTGGGGAAGCTTTATAATGTTCCTATTTAGAAAATGGGGGCCCTGCAAGGCAAGCTTGGGAACCACTGATTTGCCTTCACCTCTTGAGGCTCTATGATATCATGGGAATGTCTGTGCATACAAGGTTATAAGTTCCAGGCTGTTTGTCTATATTTTGGTTGAGTTGGTTGAGCATTTCTGCATACTGCATATACAGGCTCCAGTCACAGAGTTCATCAAAGGGTAAGACAGAGCTCTGAAAGTGCAGAGAAATGTTATCTATAAAAAAAACAGGTGTTATGAAATTACTGAAGCCGGCCATAGACGCTTCGATCAGCAAGTTGAAGCCGGCCACCTAGAGCGACCTATCCTCTGCTTTTCAAATATCGATCGGCCAAAGAACGAACACCACCACTTTCCTTTGGTTGATCACATTATTTTGGATGGAGACCAGCGTCGCGCGGAATCAGCCGATGGGCAGCTTAACTATTTCAAAGAGGAGTACCCTCAGACTGTGACTTTAGCTTGGCATGCACAGCCATGAATGTATTGAAAGGACGTGAGGAAGCAGAGAATCACATAAAGTTAAAAGAGTACATCATCTTTATACAAAACAGATACATGTGTTTAAAACACCACAGTGGTCAAGGTTTTCTGATTAATGCTGTAAAACTGCCGGCAAAAAGTTATCTTTTATTCCCCTGCAAGAGCGTCTCTCCTTTGTTGCTTTACAGTCTCTCCACACTATGTGCAGTCACTAATGAGACAATTAAACAAACCTACCATACAAAAGCCTTGCAGCCTATCATTTTGTCTAAAACTAAAATATCATAAGTCATCCAGTCTGATATTTTTTTTTATTCTTTCTGTTATGTAGTAAGTGATCTGAGGATACTGCCAACAAGTCTTGTTTCCAGTCCCTTTCAACAGACCAAGCTAAAGTAGAAGGGCTGAAACAAAACATTGATGGACTGTTAGCAATGATCAGTTGTTATATACATGTATAAAATGTATACAGCTGAATCAACAGTAGAAATAAATGGGGCTTTAGGCCATGATTCCAGGGCACCAAAAACAATGCATTTACAGCACATTTTTTTACGCACCTAAGTGCATCCATTGCTAGTCTTTTGCAAACATGTTGGCTCTTCATCTCAGCCACCAAGTTCATCCTTTATACACCTATGTTTATCTGTAAATGTGCTATTATCAGACATACCACTCTTCAACAAAAGCACAACGTAAACACTTATATGAGCCGAGGCTGGATATGACCAGCTAGGCCCCAAAATAACCACACAAATGAGGTTCCTGTCAGAAGGACAGAGACGTATATCTTCTTCATTAATTGAAAGAAGCTTAGCAATTAACCTGCAAAATTGTTTCCGATCTGTCCCGAAGGGAGAACTGGCTGCGGCCAGTATAGATCCAGCTATAATCTCCGATGCTGTTGTTTCTAATAGAAGGGGGCATGAGGTGTGTTTCCATGGCAGCATCTCTCAGGTCACCACCGTGCAGCCACTTGCTAGACGCCAGAGTGACAGCACAACAGAAAGTCGTGCCGGAGTAAAGCCGCATCTTATAAGATCCAGTCTTGGTCTTGTTTTCGGTATACAAATTACAAGGTGGCTTTGTCAGAATACATCAGTTGAGTTGGAAGAGAGAATTGAAAT
Source organism: Ptychadena robeensis (assembly GCA_036250615.1). Taxonomy (NCBI): domain Eukaryota; kingdom Metazoa; phylum Chordata; class Amphibia; order Anura; family Ptychadenidae; genus Ptychadena; species Ptychadena robeensis. Next base: position 61,466,227 of record CM070039.1, read on the forward strand.
ACTGAATCTCCCAATGTCTTGACCCAAATCCTTCTACTCATATTTAAGGGTTGTGAGGTAGAACGTTTTAAAATAAATGTTGTGTGTAACTAATAAAAGTGTTTACCTGGCTCAGAAAGCATCAATCTCCACAGAACAGATATTTTGTTGAAAAGTTACAGGAGGAATTTCAACATCTGACTGCACAGAAACAATTAGTTGCACTGTAGTGCCATTCGTTCTGATTCTGAATTGAATTCCTTGCCAGGGGAGTTGAAGCCCATTGCACATTGTGGTGCAATGTGAACGATCATCACCCCCATTGCCCCTCCCTACCACCAAGAATCAGTTTAGGCCTTTGTACACTAAAAAAGTTCCCCAATACAACCTAGACGGATTGTAGATATAATCTGTAGACTAGAGGGAGAGGGAAGCAGATGCGCCCCTAACCACTAGTTAAATTTCCCCTGGGGAGACCCCAGGGGCAAGGGGACTTTAACGGCCACAAGTGTAAGTCAAGGTAAAACGGTAAAGTGAAAAACAATATCAAACATTTAATGAGGTTGGCATATGGTTAAAAACAAGGACATTTCAATGTCGGTAGATGCTACAGTTGGTAATCGGCAGTTGTTTAATGAATATGGTCACAAAGGTATATATCTAAAGACATAAAGGTACAAACATAAATCATATCACAGTGGCAATCAAATGTCGAGATAAAAGGTCCTGGATAACCAGGGTTGATCCCAACGCGCGTTTTGTGTAGATGACTTCCTCAGGGGGTATGTCTTTATCTGTGTCAGAGTCTGTAAATATCACAACAATAACAATACCAACAAGGGACATCGAAGGGAGTCGATTAGCATCAGAGGCTTCCAATAGTGTTTTAGTCAGATTAGATCCCTTAGTGGTTGTTGTTTACGATAAGTAAATGCCAGAAGACCAAAGTGACGAGAGCGGTGGTGGCCAATTCCCCTAAATCGGGGTAACCAAGGGCAGAGAGCGGGGGGCCAAGAGCAAAGGCCTGGCAGCAGGCATGGCCCAACTGGACCTGCACAGAAGGAGTAGACCTGGATTTATTGGGGTTTGCATCAGGGGAAACGGGTTATAGATAGAGGGTGGGTTATGGGCTATTTTTTAAGGGGAAGGTTCACGGTGCATGATTAGGGTTAAAGGTGCACAAGTTTTTAGTGCATGAGATTAGGGTTGTGTAAGTAGTGCGGTGCATAGCAATAGTGGAAGGACAGGTCGTGGTGGTGATTGGAGATGGCTAACAAGAGTCATCTTCAAAGGGTAAAAAACGTGATCACAGTAAGGTCAAGCAGACCCACACCAAAACAAAACCAGTAAAGTAAGTCCATGTCGTAGGTGATTGGTTAGGGTTAGTGGTAGAGAGGTAAGGATAAGGAAGTGAGAAGAGGCATGGAAATTGTTGTATTGGTGGAGACAAGGGTATTGGTGATAAAGTATTGGTGTGCACAGGGAATAAAGGTGAAATTAGGGGGGCCAATCGGCAAAGCCCCTGAATAAGGTGTCATCACCAAAATAAATGGAGATGCAGAAGTGTTTTAGGAGCAACTTTGTTGTTTTTTTACTAGCACATGTAGCACAGTTTTTTTGTAAAAATGAAGTTAAAAAGCAAAAATATAAATGCAACACTTTCGTATTTGAGCCCATTTTACATGAGCTGAACTCAAAGATTTAAAAAAAATGTACATACACAAAAGACGCATTACTCTGAAATGTTCACAAATCTGTGTAAAGCGCCCCATACACCTTACAATCTTACCATATAATTTCTGTACAATGAACTTTTGTTCTACCAAACCATGTAATATGAAGACCTTTCTAAACCTTCCAATCACTGTGTATTCTATCAGGGAGGCCACTATACTATATGGTTGCTGGTAAATCTAAAGGGAATTGTATGGAGTGATCTAAAGATGGGCTTTAGTGAGCACTACTCCTTTGCCGAGATAATCTATCCCACCTCAGAGGTGTGGCATATCAAGGTGCTGATTAGACAGCATAATTATTGCACAGGTGTGCCTTAGACTGCCCACAATAAAAGGCCACTCAAATGTGCAATTTGATCACACAGCACAATGCCACAGATGTTGCAACCTTTGAGGGAGCATGCAGTTGGCATGCTGATTGCAGGAATGTCTACCAGAGCTGTTGCCTGTGAAATTATTGCTCATTTCTCTACCATTAGACATCTCCAAAGACATTTTAGAGAATTAAGCAGTCTATCCAACTGGCCTCACAACCGCAGATTATGTGTAACCACACCAGCACAGGACCTCCAAATCCAACATGTTCACCTCTATGATTGTCTGAGCCCAGCCCCCAGACCACTGGAGCAACAATCACTTTGCATAACCAAAGTATATTTCCACAACTTTCAGTCGGTCTGTTGCGCCAACCTCCGGCCGGCAGTTCAAGAACGTTAAAACAGGTGGTGCACTAGGCATGTGTTGTGGCTTTTGTTCTGAGACTTTTCATTTCTTTGTCATTGGACAAACTTAAAAAATCAGTGAGTGGTCAAATAATTATTTCCTCCACTGTATGTCATTTCCCGTAAAAAAAATTTGCTGTTGAATAAAAGTAACTTTTAGAAAAAAAATATTTGACAGGGGTATGAATAATTATGGGCTTGACTGTATGTGAAATACAGAAGGGATGTTGCTATAAATTTGTTTATCATTTCTTACTTTATTTATTGCTACGGTAACATTGCTAGGAGTGTGACAATCCTGATATATAATGCAATATCTAAAAGCATACAACAAAATGACTGAGGAAAAAAATATATATTCAAAAATATATTTAGAATCCAATTGAATAAAGATATCAAGATGCTCCTGGTCCTCTCAGCAAAGTGCCCCTGGGGTTTACTCTAAAATTAAGGCAGTAATGTCATCACTAACTAGATCCCAACTGGTCATGTTATAAATAGTTTAACCCACGTCAATATTCTATTTAAATCCCACCATTGCATGCCTGCCTGTATTTAATTTAATCTATTGGGGGCCCTTATGTCAATCATAATGGTCCATCTTGGCCCCTTATCACATGTCATTGAATGCTAAAAACCCATCACACATATTGAAAACAAAATTGAATTGAGTGGATATTTTGTCTCCAAGATGCAATCAATGATCTAAAAATAAAGCAAGAAAGGCATTGGACCTGTTCAGTTTAATGAGGTGACGAATCAGAGGACAGAAGACAGCGAAAATAGCAGTTTATTTCTATAAATGTACAAAGGGACTCGATGGAGGCGATGGTCCAAGGTGAATCGACAAATGAGAAATTAGAAGCAGCTAATTGCTGACAAGTGTTTCTGTGTCTCTGAGCACAAGATGTGCACCATTCATGGTTTTAATTGCGTATTCGTGAATACTAAACCATTGATGAGGATCCTCAAGGGAGTCACTATAGAAGCACTTCCATCTGTTCGTTCTTTCTACGTCATTTTAATTTTCCGTTGTTGTGCAACTGTTAGGCCATGTCAGACTGATTCCAGCCAAAGACACTTCATCTTCAGTGGAGGGAAGCATATACTATTTTTACTTCCCAAATAAGTGTAATTTATAGGCTCTGCTATCTGTCCACTATGAATGGCTGACCACTAGATCACTAACCAAAGGTCATTGTCTCTCTAAAGGTAGCCATACACATGCTCGGCCGAACATCAGGTGCATCCACCTGCCGAGATCGACCAAGAATCTCCCACATATTTGATTGCAAGCTGGTAGATTCCTGTCCAATGCCACTACTACCGTCCCCTTCCAAATTAATGTCCAGCACACAAAGGGTGCTGGCAATCCTCTGAGGGGCCAGCTGCAGGGTGATGACGTCTGTGCTGCAATCTGTCTCTCATCTATCGAGGGATAATCAGATGCTTTAAACATAAAATATTTAAAATTATAAATAAAGAGACTGTCTGGGAGTCCACGTGCAGAAGAACTCCTTTGCTATAGCCAATCTATTGTTGGGGCAAATAATTGAGCGACTCTCAGTGGGGTAAACTGAATTCATGCCAATGCACAAAAGTAGTAAGATCTGGGAGAAACATGAACAAAAGGATGCACTTTTACAGGTTAACTAGGAATGGTTACTATCCAACCTCTCTGAAAGCTAGTTGTATTAAGCGCAATTTTAAGTACTAGACACCATTGGTGCCCATACAAATATAAGATTTGACTCACCATCTCATAGGGTAAGTATTAAGTTCCTCTTTCCGTTGTTTTCATTTTTCTACCGTTATTTTAAAATAGTTTTCATCTGAGCGTGGACAGCCTCTCAATGCACCCTTGTCCTAAGTCTAATTGTTTACAATAATTTCCTCTCTAAATTAGCAGTTTCCTCTATGACCACATTCCTGTCCGGGTTGAAAACCACCAAGGGTATAATTTGTAGGAAAATGCCATGAAATAAGCAGGTAGAGATAATACAGGAGATCAGCAAGTTCTTTTTCATGTGTACAAACAAACTGTGCTCCACTACGATATACTGAACAGAAGCCTCAATGAGAGGACAGTTTAGTGCCATGGACAATATCCTTTTACAGTTCTAATTACAGGTTGTATACCTGTGTACATGGAGTTCTGGAGATGTAAACCCATGGGAAGGATTGAAATCTGAATTATCCCAGAATGATAAATATCAGACAAGCTACTAATTATTGTTTTAAATATATGCTAAAGATCCAAACAAACATTTATGGATGAAAAACTATATAATATGAATACAACATTTTATGCTACCTGAAAAGAATAATAAAATGGATTAAAAATATGTTTTTAGGGCTGATTTGTGTCTGACATTTGTGGACCAGAGGCAGCATGATTTGCATGATGGTGTCTTTGCCAAGAAGTCTCAGTCCAAGAAGTAGATGATAACCCTGTGTGATACCTGGGTAAAGTTGGCTCCATTGCAGTTCCACCTTAATTACCCCATTTTAACATTGCTTTCTTCTGAAAATCCTATTTGTTTGGCTTTGCTTTCCCTGCTAATTTAGAAAATACAATTTTTAGTAGATTTGAAAAGACTAAGACCTTCTAACAATGGCTTTATTTGCATATACAACTAATGACAACTTTTCTCTAATTTCTAATATAAATATCTCTGGTACAGGAAACCTTTTTACGAAAAAAATCTGCAATGCTGTGATATACATAGTAATAAAACTCCAATATAGATGAAATAAAAAATCTTCTGACAGGCTATGGATGGTCATTATTTTTTGAAATTGCAGAGTAAAGGCCCCCATACACCTTATAATCTTACCATACAATTTCTGTACAATCAAATTTTCTTCTACCAAAACCGTGTAATATGAGGATCTTTCTAAACCTGCCAATCATTATGTATTCTATCAGGGAGTCAATAATACTACATCATTGTATGGAGTGATCTAAAGGTGTATGTGGGACACAAGGCTAGGTTTCCACTGTGTTATCGGCTCCGTCAGCACCACCTTCGCTAAGCGCATTCCTTTGGTAGGGATGCAGACTGAGCTGATCCACATTACCTGCCTACTGCACCAGCCGTTCCCACAGCATTGAGCCGGTCTTCCCGGCGGAAGGTCAACATAGCACACTACGGACATCAGGTGTTAAGGTTAGGGGTTGGGGGGTTAATTTTAACCCCTAAAGCTTACCCCAACAGTTAGCACCACTCCCCCTAACTCACTCCAAACTCTAACCTGAACCCTGTAACAGCAAAAAAGTATGGCTATCTGGACATGCGCAGTTGTAAGGGTAAGAAAACATTTTGCTGTTAGGGAAATGTCACAAAACAGCGGCATAGGAGACCTTGTAGTTATTGCAACAGAAGATAGATGGGAAACCTTATGGAGGCACTGGAGACCATTTCTTGGATGAGTGTGGGGAGATAGCTTACTCTGTGACAATTGGAAACATCGAAGACCTTGTAGTCACTTCTTCAGAGTTGTTCAATTCTATAAAAAAAATTATTAAGTGTATGCCATAGATTGTGGCCAGAAAGCAGATTCCAGAGTTGTTATGAAAAACAACGCAAGCTCTAGATAGTGATTCTTGAAAAAAATGTCTCCTTCTCTCCTCATAATATGTTATATAAAGCATTACCTGGCACGTGCCTTCTGTTCATGGAATCATTTCCATGGCAACACTAATCGCATAGCCCTGCATCACCAACACACACAAAAGTTGCTGGCAGCGCGCACTAGTGAACTCCCCTAGAGCTCGGTCGCGCCTCATTGACGTCATTGTGATTGGGGCCTATCTCGGTCCTGGAGGAGTGACGCAGGTCGGTAAGCGGCGAGCAATGGCTACTGGAGGCCCGGCTAGACCGGGAGATGAGCCCGAAGAAGAGGAGGAGGAAGAAGTCACTGAGGAGGAGGAGGAAGACTACACCTTTCTTCCGCTGGTGCACGACATTATTAAATGGTGAGACTCGGCTTCCGTACATGCAGTGTGCTCATGCGCAGGGAGATCAGCGTTCTGGACGGCTTTGTAGAGGCAGCAGCCAGGGGTGTATGGAGAGTGGAGCGACCTATGTGCAGCTGGGGTTTTTTATCCTACACCCTTGACCCTTCTTGTATACACACACACACAAAATTGGAATTCTGGCAAATAAATCCATGTTCATGTTAGGATGGTGAAAAGAAAGCATCTTTTAATTTTAATATCAATATAGACCCTTTTTAGTTTTTACGGCTTTATATCATGCTGAATCCTGACATCATTATCTTCCTGGGGAGCCCTGAGGACCCCTATTGTTATGAAAAGACATTCTTATTGTCTAGTGCGTATGAGGGGGTCGTTGGTTAAGCAGACTTTGTGTTAACTCATGGCCTTAAAATGATCTCTTCGGAAGGATGGTGATTATATCACTGGCTGGGAGCTGCTGACAGGCAGAGCTCAGAGAGGGACACAGGATGGCTGCAAAGAGGGGGGCTCCCTCCGCACTGAGCACAGCAGCCCGTGCTCTGCTTCACCCCCTTTCCTGTGTCCCAGCTCTGAACTCTGTCAGGCAGCGCTGGCTGTGTGGTCCCCATTAACGATCGACCAGGATTTGCAGACATGTCCATTCCCAGTTTGACGACCTATCTTCTAGCAGGATTGATCCCACTCGAAGAAAAGGGTGGAAGGGAAAGCACACGGCGTGGTGTAATCGCTCGAAATGGCCATTGATCAAGTGGCTATCTACACGTGTATGGGTACCTTTTTATTGACACCTTTCACCTCTTTATTATTGTATTATGTAGGGCCTTGATTATAGTCTACTGGTTCCTCCATGACCTACCTGACAAAAGTCAGTCACAGTTTTCTGTAGACCAGCATTTTTCGGTTAACTTTCAACCCCCTGTTAAGTAGATACGTCCACCTTATAGGTAGCTATACACAGGCCAAATTCCGCCTGATTTGTCAGCCGATCCACAGCCGCTCAGCCACAAATAGGGTGCGCTCACCTGGACAGATCGACCTGTGATCTGACATGTCGGTAAATTCTTGGCTGATCATTACTTTGCATGGGAACTGGCACCCCCGTCTAAAGAAATGTCCGGCACACAAAGGGTGCATGCTAATCGTCTGAGTGTCCGACTGCAGTGTGATGGCGTCATTTATCGCTCATCTATCAAGGGGGGTCGCTACGTGTATGGGGATCTTATGCGGCTTCAGTCTGTCTGGCCTGCCTATTTCTCACAAATCTGCAGTACTGAGGTAATATTACCCTGGTCCATCTCTGCAGGTTGGGCTGTGTGTATCAAATGAATCAAGTGAATACCAGGAAAGACGGATGAATTAATTTATCCTTTGGTATTAGGTGATGTTTGATTAACAGTAAACCTAACCATAGGCGGCTCGCTTTTTAAATAAATACAGATTTATTTTTGCCCATTTGTCATTAAAGGGAACCCATTTTCCTAAAAAGGCCATGAATCCAATTTTTTAAATTTAGGTAAGGTTACTTAAGGTCCTTATAGTTGGCCATATTGTGAAGTGAGTCGGTCAATAAAAGCCAGTACTGAGGTACAGCAGGATTAAGTATGGCTTCTATTGCACCTATAGGTGCTGATGTATTGCAATACCTGCCAATTCAGTTTTTGTGGCGTTGTTGGACAAAGTTCATGTGGGAATGTGCTCAACATATTATGTTGGCAATTCTGTTGGGCATAGCGTACACAGGAAATTATAGGCAGTTTTTTTATACACTGGCTCCAGTAGGTGGTTTCGGACCCACTGGTAGTATTCTGGTAGGTGTCATGGTTCTAAGCCACCTATTTGTTGGGCCTCTTGTTTTTTGTAGTGTTTAGCCCCACACACAATATACCTTCCTTGTTTGTGTCCAGGTAGCAGGCGTTATGGTGGGTTCTTGCACCCACCTAGGCAGGGTGCTCATATCTTCACAGATGGCTTACATTCAAATACCTCTGTTTTCCCAATTTCATATTAGTTTACTCTTCTACTTCATAGGTTTTATGAACTAATCTTGTCAACCAACAGCCATTGTGCAATTATCAGGTCTCTTCAGCTGGAAGAGTGCATTCTGATTTGCTATTTTGGTCTCTTTATTGTCAATATTTTCAATTCCCGCAATGGAAAAATATATAGATGATTTTTCTTGTTTTTTGGCAACTGCCCTTATCTTTCTTTTTGCATCCTTCATTTTATTACAGTTCAGTATGCGTTCAGCAAACACCATAGAGTTGTCATGTCTTCTCTCAAACTTTCCCTGGAAAGTAGCCTATACATTGCTAGGTGATCATGCCCTGGCTTTTACTCTGTACCTGCTGCACTGAAACTAAATACCACATGGAGAAAGTGATTTGTATCAACACCCCTCCAGTGGAGCTAGGGCAAGAGACACAAACTATGAGTAGGAACAAAGCATGAAGAGGAATTGAAGGTGAAGACTGGGGACTGATACCCCAAAAACAGAAATCTAAAAACCATGAGTGATGAGAGCAGTAAGTTAGTAGAAATCCTCGAATTGTGACATCTGTTTTCTGCAACTCTCTAGAAAGGGAATCTGAAGAGGTTTCTGTGTTTCCATCTCCAGCACAAAAAGTGGAACTGAAAATTGGGATTGAATTCTCTTCTCTACTCAGTGATGTGGCATGGCCTAGTTTTTTTTCAATCCATGAGTCAGAGCAATCCATTATACAAGGACCCTTGTCAGAAAAGCCTAAAAAGTACTTTCTTTTGATTAACACTTTACGTACATGGTTCCCGATCAATCTTCTGTTCCAAAGACAGAGCAGATTAAGGGAAATGAGCCACACACATTAGATAGAAATGGGCACCAAGTTGCTTTGGAAGAGGACCTGTCTGCAATTTGCAGTGCACATTGTAGGCAGGCATCCGGAGCTTTTAACAGATCCTACCTAGGTTCGCTAAATGAAGAGTTCTGGCAATACATTATGTTTATTGCACAAGATTACAGCTTGTCCTGGATAAAAATAATTTAGATAAGGGTGATAAGATTTTCAGTTGTTGGGACATAAACCTCCTTTGTTTACTTAAATAATGAAAATATATCTCTTTTTGTGTGTGTGTCTACTATTTGGAAGGTGTGCTTTACAAATTGGGATTTAGATGTATGTCTAATAATGTTTTTTGCACAAACAGTGACCATGTCTGGAGGGTTCACATACTTTCAAGCAGCACTGTATGTGACCATACTAACACTTAGTTACTGCCTCATAATACACACAAAAAATACACAAAATATACACTGTTCTCATATTTACCTGTATTTATAGGTCCCCAAAAGATTTGCTCCACCCTCACCAAAACAGAACTCCCTGAAATTCGGAGTATATAGCATATATGTAAAGGGTCCATGCACGACCACAGGCTGCTAGCAGCAGAGAAGTGTCCATAAGAAAAAAGAGAAAGGATATTTGATATTAGTTTGGAACCCAGTGTATTTCAATTTTAGGTCAATTTGTAAATTTAAAGTTGTATAGATTCAGCGGTGGAGAAATCATCCCCCATCTTAAGCCCCCCATACACCTTTAGATCACTCCATACAAGTCCCTTTAGATCTACCAACAACTGTGTAGTATAGTGGCCTCCCTGATAGAATACATAGTAGTTGGAATAATAAGAAAGATCCTCATATTACATGGTTTTGGTAGAACAAAAGTGGATTGTACAGAAATTGTATGGAAAGATTGTAAGGTGTATGGGGGGCTTAAGTTTATAAGTTCCTTTGTTCATAAGGATACTGTTGTTAGATTCTATAGTTATATTGGTGCCAAACTATGAAAGGATGTTATTTTCTGCAAATCAACATAACTATAGAATCTAACAACTGTATCCTTATGAACAAAGGAACTTTAAACTTGCAAATAACCAAAATGTTTTATTTACTCGGTTTCAAATTAATATCAAATATCCTTTCTTTGTTTTCTTATGGACACTTCTCTGCTGCTACCTTTTTCCCCTGAAAATAAGGCATCCTCCGAAAATAAGGCACCCTTACATTTTTGCCTCACGATGAAATAT
>CM070039.1:61476822-61491297 GCA_036250615.1 Ptychadena robeensis
CCCCCCCCCCCCCTCTGAGTCTCCTGTGCTGTTTTGATTTCCCTCTGATCCCCTTGTGTCATTGTAAGTCATCCACCAAAATTCCCCCAAGTGCCGTATTCCTTATGGAAGAATAAGTCATCCCCAAAAATAAGACATAGGGCATCTTTGGGACCAAGATTAATATAAGACACTGTCTTATTTCTGGGGAAACACGGTAGCTGTCTTTGGGCGGGCATGGACCCTCTATATGTATGCTATACACTCCTGATTTAAGATAGATCTGTTTTGGTGAGGGTGGAACAAATCTTTTGTGGACCTATAAATACAAGTAAATATGAGAACAGTGTATGTTTTGTGTGGAATATGAAGTATGGTCAAATATATACAGAAAAATTTCTTATATCTTTATATTTTCATATTTAAGCTGGTATTCAATAATGACTTTTATGATGTCTTCTTGATTGATGACGTGTGATAATCTTTGCAAGAACTAAAATTAGGAAATAACGATTGGTGGAATGTTCTAATGAAGCCCTATAAATTGTGGCAAAACACGTCCACAATTACCACAAATCAACACTATCATGTTTTTCAATCATGATGGTTAACTGAAATTGAGCTTTTTATAAAGGAAAGTATGTTTTTAATCATGTATCAATAAAATATATTTTTTAATTAAATAATCATGTGTTTAACAATTAAATTCCTATGAATTGGCTCCAAATAGAATCCAAAGGGTTGAGGGTACCCAAACCTTTGCATTATTATTCAAAGTAAATCTGTTTCCATGTATTTGCTGAATGGATGGGGAGCCTCAAAATGGGAATCAAAACTAGTAACAATATACCAGTGGTACATAACCCTTTGTTTCTTATGGTGGCAGTTTGAGCCTGAGCTTTCTAAAACGAGAGAGCACAAGGATGATTTCATTGGTGTTCTGCAGTTCCTTCATATAAAGTTAAGCAGTGATGGAAATTCTCTACCCAAGGTGAAAGTCTGTCATGCTCACAAGCTGAGAGCTACTCAGCAGCATAAGTAGCAGGATCTGCAACACCTTTCTTGATTGGCCTTGGTCCAGAATTGGTCTCTCCTTGACTCTTGGCCCAGCTCTGAATCTGAGGAAGGGAGAGACTGAGGAGGCGATGGGATGTTGATCCAGGGGTGCACATAACCTTTTAAGGCTAAGTTTACAGTGGCGGTTCTCGAGCTGTTTTAGCTCGGGAACAGACAGTGCGCTCCCACAGGTGATTGTGTTTGGTACTCACCCCATATGTAGCGTGGTTTTGGCTTTTTTTTCTCATATGTGTTTATTGTAAACTTTTACATAACAGGAAAGTTTGCATATACATTGGCATGAAACCAAGAAAAAATAAAACACATAGAAAAAACAAAATAAAATACAAAACTTAGAAATTGCAACCATCTAAGTAAATAAGGAAGGACAAAACACATACAAGCAGAAACATATCTTCAAGAGGACCAGACCACCCACCCACCCAAGTAAGCGGGGCCATAAAGATTGTACAACACACAGACATATTAAATAACTTGCTGTGCATTCATAATTCTTAAACCTCATGAAATACATAGAGAACTACTTGACATTTGTTCAATGTTTAAGTTGATGCTGTAATATGCTCTGCAAGGTTTGAAAATGGTTAATTTATTTCAGGTGCCTGTAACATGGGCATGTTGTACCAGTGGCCGCCAGCTCCTCAGATCAGTGCTCCTCAGAGCCAGTCTTTAGCAATCTGCCGTGTACCAGACCCTGCCGGGACTCACAATTAATTGACGGGAGCTGAGGAGGATACCCATCCGCCCCGGAAAGAAAACTAAGACGCTGGATAGTACGCAAATGCGCTGTAATAGCCTTACTGCAGCTACGCATAGCAACTTATCATTCTGCATGCGTAGCTGCGGACCTCTTATGTGCACCCCTGATTATAACTGAAGAAGGTACTTACTTTTCAAATAGCCAATCCCATCCCAAAAATTAGTTGATATCTGGAAGGGGCTTGTAAGTCCTAGTTTCCATTAATGAAACATTGGTGCATATAGAAACTTTGACCCTCAATTTGCATCATATTGATCTTTTCCAGCACGGCTTAACACATTGCACAGCATTATCACGTCCTGAGGTTAATTAACGCATCAAAACACATTTGTTGCATTTTTAATGCATTTTTAGTATAGGATTGTATTTATCTTTTTTCCCCATATACCTTTAGATCACTCGATACTTTACTATATACCAGGGCTGTGGAGTCGGAGAAATGTTTGGGTACCTGGAGTGGGAGTTGGCAAAAAATCAACCGACTCCGACTCCTACTAAATTTAAATGGGAATTAAAATTTTATTTTTTTTTAATTAAAAAGAAATTACTTCAAATCTCGCTATTAACAAACAGTCATAATGAACGACTTCTCTGCTATAAGAATAAATGCAGTGTGTAACATTACAGCGCCCACTGTGACCCTAGCCTAAAGGCCCCCACACAGGTACCGAGTGGGGGGCCGACAGACCAGCTCAGATGAGCTCTAGACTGCAGCGTGATGACGTCATCACACTGCTCTTCAAAGCTGACAGCAAGACGCCGGTCTTCATTGAAACTAACAGCATGGGCCAGAGATTATCGGACATGTCCGTTCTCTGGCCAGCCGAGTTGTGGGGCATCAGCAATCTGTCGCCCCATGTGGGCACCTCCGATCGGCGAGCGCGCACGCCCATTGGTCGGCGGCAAAATCTGCCGCAGCTCGGTGCATGTATGGCAGCCTTAACTCTCGCTGATAATGAAGTAAATGTGTTTAGCCGGACTAGAGACGCTTTTATAAGTGAAGGGAATGGATCGCCAATAGTTCAAGACTGAAGCGGTAAAGCATTTGGAAAACCACTGTCATTCAGCTGAGGCGACAAATACTTAGATTGTTAGCTTCAACTTTACATATGACTATGGGGTTCCAGGGAAATCATGAATCATGTTTGAAGTGCCCCTTCGTCCTGCCTCTTCTTGGAGCCTTCCACTGCCCTATCTTCAGCAGAAGATCAGAACACTAAAGCTTGGCACACACGGGTAGATCTGTAACAAGATTTGAGTACAATCAATTAACTTGTGCGCTCACGGTGCTTGATTGTACTCTAATCTGTTTACAAAACTACCTGTGTGTGCCTTCCTTCAGGTGGGATCAATAGAGCCAGCTTGAAGGAACTTGATTGAACGGGGTTCCAACATGTTGAAAAGACCCCGTTCAATCTCCAATACTTTGCATGGAGACATGAGTCTTCATGGAAAGTATTGAAACCGCTGCGGCTCTTGCCTCCTCCACAGCCGTCGGCTGTTAGTGTGAAGGGGCGGAGCCAGCACTCCTCACTTGGAAGCTGTGTGAGTGAGGCAGCTGTATGAGACAGGCTGCTTCTCCCCAGCTTGTGGCGTGTTGTAAATAACCCACTGCAAGCTGGGGATAACGGGTCCCCATTGAACAGGAATCGATGTGCCCATGTGGTTAGAAAGGTCCTCAAATTACATGGTTTTAGTAGAACAAAAGTGTATTGTACAGAAATTGTATGGTAAGATTGTAAGGTGTATGGGGGGCTTTATGCATTACAAGTTGGAGCTTTAAGCTCCACTGAAGCCAGAGGAGGCTAGCCTCCATAAGTCATATTTTTGATGGTCAATATCAAAGTGTATCAAAGTCCTCTCATTATAACATGAAGTCGCTAAAGGAACCAACAAGTCCTTCGAATGAATCATAATTAATTAAATTACTTTTAAACATTTTATTTTACTTTGAGCAGGACCTGTGGTTGGATTGGGGTTTTGTACTCCAAGATACTACATGCAGCGTTTCATGGACATCAGATTTGTAAAAAAACAAAAACAAAAAAAACACTTAAAAGGCATTTTGGAACATTCAGGAGGACTGGTTTGAACCAGCATTTTAGTAAAGTAACTAATCCTTACCATCTGGTTTGTGTATTTTCACTAAGCAGTCCTGTAGTAATGCAGCAGACCAGCACGTTGTCTAGTGGCACTTAGACGGGTGACTGAAATGATATTAATAAGGCAGATCATGAATATGAAGACCTGCAAATAAGGCTCCTCGGCGTAGGCCTCCAGTAGAATGCATATGAAATACAGTTACCTCCATCTGGCCAGAGATGTGTATCTAGATCCTTTTGTCAGCCAACGTAGGATAAAGTTTTCACTTAAAAACCAACACGGTTGACTCGAGTGTCAATACTAAGCGTTATCCAGCTAATCTATAGAGACATTCTTCCCGGTATGGGATCAGCAGCCACAATAAATGGATACTTTGTTTTTGGTAATTGATCTGTTTTTAAAGGATGTGACGTATATCTTTGTTTACATACAGTGTTGGATATACAATTTAATGGATAAGTGTAAATGTCTGCTGTGTAATCTCTAGCAGGTCACAATAGACGTTTAGTCTTGATGTAAAGAAAAATGATCTTCAGAATAAGAAATCAGTTGCTCAAATACCTGAAATAAGTTGTGTGGTTACGTTAGCCTACATGAGTATTTATAGATCTGAAGGCCTTTGATGTTGAAGAGCTACTGGGGGAAAGGCGGGTAGGCATTCAGCAGCCAACAAAGCTAAGAGCCTATGGTGTCAAAATGACTGTTATTTTTAAGCACATATAAAGCCAAGCAAATGGTAAGACAAAGTCCTGTAAGGTGAAAAGGCTAAAGTGTGCTATCCCAATAAAGTGTAAGCTTCTATTCTGTTCTGCCTCCTTGCTGAAGGGCCACAACCAGCCCATCTGTCTTTTTACCCCATTAACCAACCTAGAATCTGAGGATGGGAGAGCCTAAGGCGGTAATACTAGTCTTATGATCCAGTCTTGGCTGAACAAGGTGCTTTTCCAATAGGCAGTGAAGATCTAAACCTGATCTACTTTCTGGAGTTGGCCTTATAGGGC
This sequence comes from Ptychadena robeensis, assembly GCA_036250615.1. Classification (NCBI taxonomy): domain Eukaryota; kingdom Metazoa; phylum Chordata; class Amphibia; order Anura; family Ptychadenidae; genus Ptychadena; species Ptychadena robeensis. The sequence goes on from CM070039.1 coordinate 61,481,743, forward strand.
AATAGATCAGCAGGAGTCCATTGAAAACAATGAGGTGAGTACCACTAGAAGATTTTGCCCACCATGTGGGTGAGCTGGAGTTGAGATTTAAATGTTTTTAGTTTTGAATGGTCAGGTTTTGACCCAACCAGTTCACCTTTTTTGTTGTAGCTGTGACAGCTGTGCCTGAAGAGTGCTGAGCTTTCTGAATGCCATTAAAAGAGTTAAATAGAGCGAGCTGCATACAAAACTCCAAGGCTATAAGCCAAGTAATTGCTCTTAAAATGTGGTGTTTATCTATGCCAACAGTTCTCCTCCTAGTGCCCAGAACAAGTGTGTAAATGGCAGAATTGCAAGGTAAATGTTGATTAATAAAAACCTAAAAAAATAAAACAAATGTAGTGTATTTTTAGTTTTAAAGGTTTATATAAAAATTAGCCATTAGTAATAGACCTTTCTTTTTCTTGCCCTTAGCATGGACAAAGACAGTCAAGATATTTGCCACGAGCTGAACGAACTCAAGAATAAATTCCAGTCAATGAGAAAGCAGATCAACAACATGCCAGGGATCGACATGACCCCGGAGCAGCAACAGCAGCACCTTCAGAGCCTCAGAGTTCAGGTGCAGACCAAGAATGAGCTCCTGCAGAAGTACAAAAGCCTGTGCATGTTTGAGATCCCTAAGGACTAAACATAGACTGGATATCTTACAGACGCTGTGGGAGTAGGCATGGCAGACCTCACCTTATGGCACGATTGCTTGCTCTCAGACGAATTGGTTGGAAGGCACAGCCATGCCATCCACTCCCAACCTTGTGCCATATCACACGGGCGAGTGTTGTGCACAAATTGTTTTTCAACGTTTTTTTTTAATCTGTGTTGTCACTCAGGTCATGTGCTTTAAGCTGTATCAGATAATTAATGGGTGTTAAAATATCCTTGTCAACCTGTACACTTGCACATTGAAGGGAATTTGGCTATAAGTTTTGGAAGCCCAAAGGAAACCCATGTGCTTAAATTAATTATCATGACTATTGTCCCTTTTCCACAAGCCAGAAAACAGCAGTAAATTTGGTAGCAGTTATATTTGGTAGAACATGTCAGTATAAGGGTGTTATGAACAATGAGGTTTTTATTGTGAATCAAGTGTGTATTGTATTCTTTAGTGTTATATTCAACTTACTAAAATTATTTGACAGGATCACTATATAAAAGAAAAAAAAAACTAAGACAGCCATAACCCATAAGGACAAATGCAACAGATAAATTTAGCATTAACCACCAACAAACATCAGGGACAACATCTAACTCTAGCAATACCCTCATCAAGTTAAGCCAGGATAATAATGGCACATTCTTCCAACAGTCGGCCTCGTGTGGTTTATGACCAATATAATACAATCTTCAACTGCCTGCCACAGTTAGAGAAGTGTGAATGCCCTCAACAGTAAGCACAAGTACCCTTCTCCAATGCATGGCAAAGGACTAGCAACCTCCATCTTTTACCCAACATTGTGCTGCCTGGTATGCCCATAACTGCCTCTGTTACTGCATTTAATCAGGTGATCATTGTGAAATAAGGGGGTAAATAAATTTAAGTTTTTAACATTTTTAGTTTGTTTTCTTTAAGGAAACCATAAAACTAAATACATGTGAAGCATTTGATGGTTGCAGCCGCTGCCTAACTTCCAGGTTCCATACTGGAGATGGTGCAGTTCAGCATTAACCACATGTTAGCTACCTTCCTTGGTGTTTCACTTCAGCTACTTATTTTGATCATAGGTTCCATTTAAGTAACTGAACAGCTCAGTGTAGACTAATGTCACAACGGTACTATCAGTTATCTAAAGCACTTGTTCTTTCAGTGGTTTTTAATTAATTTCCGGCATCACTGCTTATTAGATAGGCTAGGCCTACCTCAAAGACGTCACAGGCTACGCTAATCAATTTAGAGTCCTATAATTTACATGTTTGAGAAGGAAAGTTTTTGGAAGGTGCTGTATGCTTCAGGATGGACATCGATCCATATCATTATGGTATGAGGCAACCTTGCTGACACTTACTGGACCACAGCAGAGAGTCTGGTTGGGTTGGGCCATCAGATGACTAATCTGAAACTCTGGAGCATATCCAAGGTGGGCCTGAGACTCGTTCATTGTCTGTATCCATTGCTTGATGGTTCCCAGAGACAGGATAATGAAGAGATGTTAACATCTCTACAAAAAGCCAAAATCCCATAGTAGATGACCGGTGTCTGCATCCTCCAGCCTTGCTCTGCTCTTTCTTTTCTTCTATTCATTGATCACCTCTTTGACCTCAGTTCTCTTACAGGTGCATCAAAATTTTGTTTATGGCTGCAGTCCTTTCCACCTAATGAAAATGTAGGAAAATATAACCTATATTTATAACCTATATAACCTAAAATTATAATCCTTTTTTTTATTACTTGCCAAAATGCAAACCATAAGCAGCATATCTGCTTTCTTTTAATGCATCACCCAGTGATGTCACTATTGAGAACATTAGACTGGATGCTAAACATATGCAAATCCTTTCTCCTTCCTATTGCAAGACTTCTCCTTTATTTAAGTTCTCTAAAATTAAGGGTTTCCTGCAATAATGGGTTCCACCACCTACCTTTCATTTTTTGGTGGAAAGACATTATGTTAGGATACAGCCTTTAAGAGAAGGTGAGTATTGAAACCAGTGTGAACCCAGAGCTGGACACGTGTGTCAGTGGGATGCCAGGGTGGTCAAAGTGTTAAGAATCAGTCACAGCTTAATCCTTCCCATTAAGTACTACAGAGAGAACATTCTCTATAAAAGCCATTGAAAGATATGGTGAAACGTCTGGTGGGTGTAGCATACCGCCTGCTGCTTTAATAGTCAGATTAGTATAATAATAATAATATTCAGGGTGTAGAGAGCACCACGTGGACCTGGCACACTAATGATGACAGCAAGGCACACACTTTTACACCCGCTTGTTAAAGTTATATGTACAATAATGTGATGGCAGAGCAGGTTCACTGTCTTACATAACATGTTTTCCCAGACTGAGTGCTGAAATGTTCTGTGACGTGGTTTTTTTTTTCTTTCCTTTGGCATTTTCATTGTTTTTTCATGTATTTTAACCGCCCTAGCATTATGGACGGCAGCACCTCGTCCAGCGCTCCAACTGCTACTATCGCACTGGACGAGGTGCTGCCGTCCAGTACAAGTCGGGGCTCTGGGAGAGCGCATACTCACTCTGTCCTGTGTCCCCTTCATGCGACTCGGCTGCTCGTGTCTTCCTACCCCCCGCTCCGAGTGACGTGATGACGTCACTCGGGGAGGCGGCGGGAGACTTGTACAGTAAATAGAATGAAAGCAGTTTTCTATGTAGAAAACTGCTTTCAAACTCCCCCTATGTACTAAATCTCGCCAGAATAAAGTCCCTGATGCCCCAGATGTGCCCATTTGCAGTAACCCTTTCTTCCCTGGTGTGATGTTATCACACCAGGCTAGAGAGGGTTAAGTGCATATGGGAACATCTGGGGCACCAGAGACTTTTTATTTTGGCGATATTTAGTACATAGCAGCATAGTTTTGTGTCCTAATTTTTGTGGGGGTTTTTTTCATAATTTTTCTTAAAAAATTTTATTTTTTATTTTACATAATTGTTTGTTTCAAACATTATTATAGTCAGGATGTCTATTGGACCCTTGTACGGACATATTTTGGGAAGTTACAGGCCTACGACATAAAGAAAAATCGTTTTTAAATGTAGGAAGAAAGAAAATGAGATTTGAAGTAGATAAACACTTGATCAGGATATATGAAAAAATATATCAATCACATTTTATTAGCATCACAGTTCAAGTGATCCAAATAGACAGGTAGACCAATTGAAGACAAGGTTACAATAACAAGCGATGGAAATATTCATAATCGATAATTGCCATGGCGACCTCAACGCGTTTCGCCCCAATTGGGCTTCATCAGGAGGTAAGTGGCATATCTGATGTTAAAAGAAATAAATATATATTGTGGGCAATTAGATAAGACACAAAGTAATCTCTGATATTACCAAGACATCCCAGCACCATATCAACGACACTGTACCTGATCAATGGTGGAGTATCAGTATAGCTTTAGAAGGTATAGCACGTATTTTTGAAGAAGACACACATAACAGATAAAAGTCGTCAAATCCTATTTTACGGATAGCGACATCAATGTGATGAGTCCACTGGGTCAAAGAGCATCTGGGAATACATATTCCTGTTATTAGGTGGGTGTGCAATAAGTGATCTTATTGTTGTTAGAACAATAAGGTAAAATAGTAACAGTCATATTAACCAGTTAATTGGTAGTTATAAAAATCATCCTAGGTCAAAGCAATAAATTGGTAAAGGTTAGTAAGTCTAGATCGTAGTTAAAAGGTCTCTTAGTGCAAAATGGCAAAGTTATGATTTAAAAGTTTTTTGTGCAAAACAGCATTGGTTTTTTATATAAATATATAATATAATAAATATTTTACTTAATCATGTGGGGTCTCCGGATCCTCAACATAAATCAATAAATAAATAACTCAAATGAAAAGCTCAGAAGCTCCCAATATGCAGCAACGGTCCAATAGTTAAAGTTGTTTTGTATCAAATCAATAATTGCTAGTAATAATAACATGTGCAACGTGGGGTCCTTAGATCCCTGTCACTGGCCAATTGATGCAATAGACAAATGCAATAAGCAATGGTTTGACTTACGTTTACAGATGATTTTAGACCAGGATAGTATAGTTAAAAAAGATCAATCGGCTGTCCAAGCGTGAGAAATTCAGCAGACCCTAACTTGTTGGTTTGTATGGCTCTCTTTATATGCACCCAGGGCTGGTTATAGGTTCGCGCTGCTGCGCTAATTGGAGGGCGGCGTCCGCTGGTGGGCACATGTGAGGAGAGGTTAACCCAGCCTCCATAGCAAGTACACCCTTAGTTGTGAGGGTGTAGCAACATGGCCGATTGGTCACATGATCTTTAACAGACAGGAGCGTTCCTTCAGTTGCACTGGCAACGTGATGACGTTGACGCGCACAAGGTATGCGCGTTCTAAGTTGGAATCATCTACCCTCAGAAAGAGGGGAATGTCAATCAAATTCACCTGGTGCCATCCTACGTAGACGGGGATCCAGTGTTGAAAAGTCACTGGGTTCAGGGTCTGCACATAAGGTGCTAGGACACTGAAGACGATAACGGTGGGACAACCCCTTGGTTGTATAGTCCCCACATATCGTCTCCCTTTGTCTACGTATGGACTCATCTTATTCTGTTGTCATATCCAGATATAATCAAAGATTAAATATCAAGGTCTTGTTTTTAATCTACTTCTAAAACATTCAATGTCTTAATTCTAGATCATGGTAAAGGTCTGGGTGGGTTGTGGGTAATATCAGTCACATTGTAACATTACATGTTTAACTAGTACATTACATATATATTCAATTGGTGCTTTATATACATGGTCAATCTGCTATATACAAGGACATGATAACCATAAGTAATTTTCTTGATTTATAACAACATATTAACACTGTATTTTAATATTAGCATATAAGCATCACAGAGTCATTAAATGGTAAAAATATGTTATATAGAAACACTCGATAATTGTAGGTGTATCTTATCAACGAAATCATTTACCCTGATGTTTGACATAGACATCAAAATAAACAGGAGATTATATTAGATTAGTTGTTAATAGTTATTCCTTAGGGTATCTTTGTAACAATACCCCTAAAAGGGGTAAACCATGGGCATCAAGAGCGAAATATGTCGTTGATCTATAGATGCCCGTCATGTTCACCCCATATTTAGGGATTAATCGGCCCAGTGTTCCCAGCCATATCAGGGTTAAAAAATGCCAAAACCACATGGAACAAACAAGGATCATTCATACTGGCCATAATGGCCTGCAGTCATTCCAAGCATAGGTCAAGTATAAGATACAAGATGTGTATTGGAAATTGGTATTACAGAAAGGGTTTAAAGGAAACCATCTCGTTAAGGCCAGGGTGCTTTGATGCATTGAGCGTCACTATCCATCTGGTTTCTTTCTGTAAGACTATTTTGTCAAAGTCTCCCCCTCTTAGGTCTTCTTTCACACAATCCAGTGCTGTGAAACGGACGACTGACGAGTTCTCGGGCAGCCAATGGATGGGATACATGTCACATGAAGAAGAATACAGAAAGAAGGATACCAGAAATTCTAACTTAAACTTATTTGGTATAAGATTGAAGAGATTAATGGAAAGAAAGTCAAAAAACTTTTGGCATCAGAGGTACTTCTTTAAATACCTCGAGGCCAAAGTGAATCCATTTGGTCTTAGAGTTCAAATCTTCCCTAACGTATCACATATTGACGAGTGGTTAAAAACAAGATGGGAGAATATCCTATTCACGTGCACAGAGAACATGATGAAGGCCCTCATAGAATACCACAACCTAGAATTAGGGTCAATAGACCTTGAACTTGATACATTGTACTCAGAATACACATCTGAAATAGGTACTGATATCTTCCAAACAAAGGAAAGAGAAATTAGAGACTACCTAGATGACTATAGTAAAAAAATTTGGGAACTAAAGAAGAAAAATTCCAAAAGGATCGAGGTGCATTCCTCACAGGACGAGCCTACAATTGGCCCACTAAGGAGAGAAAAAACAGAAACCCCCAAAAAAGAGGACCATACAGAGATGATGGAAGTGATTCTGAAAACTCATCAGCATCAACAACATCAAACATTGGTAAGAAACAACAATACAGAAACAAAAAGGGCAATCATCCGAAGAAAAGTAAAACAAACGGTCACCAAGATGAGAATAAAGATCGAGAGAACCCACATAAAGACACCACAGATGAGGATAGAAAGAACAAATCCGCAGCAGACTCTTTAACAGAGTCAGCTGATGAAAGTCAACTAACCACCAAAAATGAAATCTCAAAAGACAATAGAACTACAACAACCCAACCAACAGAAAAATCAAAAGTAAGAACTAATGATGTGGAAGGCACATATAAACAAGGTCTTGAGTCAGGAGCGATATCAAAACAATACTCTTTTTTAGGGGTTCAACAACAACTAACAGGGGAGAAAGCTGCTCCACAAAAACCGAACCCTCTTCCTTTTTTAGGATCTCCAAAGACACAACGGAGACACAGCAGTATAGAGCAGTTCTTACAGAAGATGACAGTAGACTAGAAGAAACGGAGCAACAACAAACAAGAAAAGAAGAAAGGAAAACAAATACTGTAATAAACTTATCTAAATATAATCTAAGCCCCACAGAAACTGAGGTTTTGGAATTGGGCTTGAGCTTTTGCCCGGCTGAGGACATTGACCCTTTTACCATAGTAAAAGACATAAACCTCTTCTCTAGGAAACTAATCTTCAAGATTATGTTCGACAAAACAAAAATGGAAAAAAGAGAAGAAGATGAGCGACTTAAAAATTTCAAGACTGAAGACTTTAGAGCATTAAAGATCTTGATGCAATTATTAAAGGAACAGGAGGACTACTCTGCGAATGACACCTCGAGCAGTGAGGAGGAAGAGGAAGACGAACCAGAAGGCGCAGCAGCACCGGTTACAATGAAAAAATTAAAAAACAAATCCACAAAATTCCCACCCTTGAGCACGAACCCTAACATCTTAGCCTTCACCGAACAGGTTACTAACTAAATTCTAAATACTAATTGGAACAAACCCACGCATCAAAATCTTAACCTACAACAACAAAGGGCACTAAAGAAATTGGAAACAAACAAAAACATTACTATCAAGGCAGCGGACAAGGGTGGGAATATTGTTTTAATGGACAGAGATCAATACATCCTCATGTGCTACAAAATTTTGAACAATAAAGAGTGGTACCGCCCGATATCGAAAACAGTGATTGATAACTTCAAACAACAGTACCAACGTATAATCCATAAAGCACACCAACAAGATACCATTGACAAAGACACCTACGATTTCCTTCATGTGGCCCACCCGAGAACTCCGACGTTCTATTCCCTACCCAAGATCCACAAGATGAAGATACCCCCACCAGGGAGGCCAATTGTGTCAGGTATGGGGGGGTTGACAGAAAAAGCAAGTAAATTTGTGGACTATGCTTTAAGACCCTTTGCACAGACTCTGCCCTCCCACACCAGAGACACCTTAGATCTTCTACAGAATATTGAGGGGTTGCACCTTCCTAATGAGGCCATATTAGTAACAGTAGATGTAGAAGCGTTGTACTGCAGTATACCGCATGACAAAGGTATAAAATAGCGGGCAGTTTTCTTAAACAAACTGAATGCCAGAAACATGACTTTAATAATATTGTTTTGGACCTACTTCACTTTGTCCTCACACATAACGCCTTCACGTTCGATGAAAAACATTATCTCCAGACCCAGGGGGTAGCCATGGGGACCTGCTGTGCACCCACCTACGCTAACATCTATCTGGGTGGGCGGGAGCGAGAGATCTTTGGCGACCCCCAGGATAGCTACCTCACTGATAAGGTATTGATCTGGAAGCGTTTCATAGATGATGTGTTTATGATTTGGGGAGGTTCTCAAGATGAACTGTTACTATTTTTAAACAAATTAAATACGAACACATATAATTTGAAATTCACTTGGGAGTTCTCATTAACTGACATTTCCTTCCTAGACGTCAAAATTTATCGCAACCAAGATGGAACACTGGGAAGTACCCTATTCAGGAAAACCACTGCGGGTAACTCTATTTTAAGGGCCAATAGCTTACACCCTAGACCACTAGTAGCCAGCATCCCGTATAGCCAATATTTGAGGCTTAGAGGGAATTGTTCAGATGACAAGGAATTCAAAAAACAAGCACAGGAACTACAAACGAGGCTAAAAGATAGAGGATACAGTAGGAACTTATTAAAAAATGCGTACCAACGGGCTTGGACACAAACTAGAGAGTCCCTACTATTTAAAAACAAAAGAGACAAAGAAAACATAGATAAAACTGACTGTACTCGCATAATTCTTCCCTACCAGAACCAAGCAAATCAGGTCCGAACCATTATATCCAAATATTGGTACCTTCTAACAAGCAATGAAACAATTTGTAAATATATCAAATCATATCCGGAAATAACGTATAAAAAATCAAGATCTATTGGGGATAGATTGGTGTCGAGCCATTTGCATCCTATCATACAAAAGAAAAAACGTCCAGGTGTATACCAATGTGGGAGATGCAGTGAATGTAGGTGGATAGAAGAGAGCACCCACATCAGATTACCAAACGGATCCCTATATAGTTGCAGGCAACACATCAACTGCTCCACCACAGGAGTAGTTTACCTTTTCAAGTGTGTGTGTTCCTGCTTCTATATAGGCAAAACAAAAAGAGAGTTTAGACTGAGAGTCCAAGAGCATGTACGGGACATCGAAAATGGAAGAATAACATCGCCCATTACCCACCACGTGGGGTTCATGCACAACTTTGACTTGTTGTCAGGTCCCTGCACCTTCCCATCGGGCTGGCTCACCCCCTCCGGCTGAGCCGGTCACC
>CM070039.1:61499250-61512210 GCA_036250615.1 Ptychadena robeensis
GTACATACATTACACACAATATGGTATCCTGTACATACATTACACACTACATGGTATCCTATACATACATTACACGCTACATGATATCCTCTTCATACATTACATTACATAACACACTACATGGTATCCTATACAAACATTACACACTACATAGTATCCTGTACATACATTACACACTACATGGTATCCTTTACATACATTACACACTTCATAGTATCCTGTACATACATTACACACTACATGGTATCCTATACATACATTGCACACTACATGGTATCCTATACATACATTACGCACTACATGGTATCCTATACATACATTACACACTACATGGTATCCTGTGCATACATTACACTCTACATGGTATCCTATACATACATTACACTCTACATGGTATCCTAAACATACATTACACTCTACATGGTATCCTAAACATACATTACACACTACATGGTATCCTTTACATACATAACACACTGCATGGTATCCTATACATACATTACACACTACATGGTATCCTATACATGGATTACACACTATATGGTATCCTGTACATACATTACACACTACATGGTATCCTTTACATACATTACACACTATATGATATCCTGTACATACATAACATTACACACTACATGGTATCCTTTACATACATAACACACTGCATGGTATCCTATACATACATTACACACTACATGGTATCCTATACATGGATTACACACTATATGGTATCCTGTACATACATTACACACTACATGGTATCCTTTACATACATTACACACTATATGATATCCTGTACCTACATAACGCACTCCATGGTGTCCTGTACATACATATCACACTACATGGTATCCTATACATACATTACACACTATATGCTATCCTGTACATACATAACATTACACACTACATGGTATCCTGTACATACATTACACACACTACATGGTATCCTATACATGCATTACACACTACATGGTATCCTGTAAATACATTACACACTACATGGTATCCTGTACATACATTACACACTATATGGTATCCTGTACATACATTACACACTATATGGTATCCTGTACATACATTACATTACACACTACATGGTATCCTGTACATACATTACACACAATATGGTATCCTGTACATACATTACACACTACATGGTATCCTGTAAATACATTACACACGACATGATATCCTGTACATACATTACATACTACATGGTACCATGGATTACACACTACATGGCATCCTATACATACATTACATCACACACTACATGATATCCTATACATACATTACACACTACATGGTATCCTATACAAACATTTCACACTACATGGTATCCTGTACATACATTACACACTACATGGCATCCTATAGATACACTACATCACACTCTACATTATATTCTGTACATACATTACACACTGCATGGTATCCTGTACATACATTACACTCTACATGGTGTCCTGTACATACATTATATTACACACTACATGGTACATTTGTGGGATCATATACACACACTGTGTATGGTATAAGGGATGATTTACATATTTAGATCCCAATTCCAGTGGATTCTATTATACATTGTGTCTATAAATATGAAGATTACTCTCTCTCTTCGTATATCATACATTCTAATATGCAGTAGCCCATTATACAGTGCCTGCTGTTACTTAGAGCATGACCTATAGTCATGCCGAGGGTGACATTACACCCCATCGTCAGAGTCTATATCAAGGCACATTCATCATACACACGATACTAGTCCACCCATACATCACATAGATTGTTACAGAGATTCTTCATTAAACATAACATTTACTATATTCTGGAACATATACGTTGTACTAGACGCCCTAAGCTATGCTCAAATCTGTCCCACAATGTCTTGTATACTTTTGTATACTGATTCATACTTGTAGATCTCAGTGCACAAGGTGTATAGTTTTAAAGGTATATTGTACTAGATCATCTACTTATTCACTTGAAATGTATGTATCTGTATAAACCCAACAATATAGAACTCTTATTTCATAAATAAAGTTTATTAAACCTTTACATATGCTACACCATTTAGTTGAGTAGGCAGTTGAAGGGTTGTGCATTTGGCCATCAGTTTCTGTTCATTTATTTTATGTATAGGGTAGGTGACTGTAGGATTTGGCTGGTGAGCAGAAAGTTTCAGGTGTGTATTTATCTGTGCATGTACAATAAATTATATATACCACATGTTCCACACTGTCTGCACTTCCAATACCTGCAGGGTTAGCGCACAGCATGTGTATAGGCCTGGTAAGACAGTCAGCAGTAAGGCTAGACATTGGATCATGCAAGCTGTCATTATCTGAGCTGAGCTCTCTCCCATGATAATCTGCATAATAGATATAGCAGGCAAATACAAATTGTTGAATAAAAACTATGTTGTGTAAAGTAGCTTTATGTACTTCTCCATCTGACTTTTCTTCCTAACACACAGCCAACCTGGACTAACAGGTTGTTAATATTTAATATACAGATGTCATCCCACACCAAGTGGCTCCTAATTACCTCTCTATCTCACATCTTGTTTTATTGATTGACTTATTTTTTCATTAAAAAGTCTCTGATCCTGCAGACACTGTTTCTCATTGGTTTATTACAATAAAAATTAAATTAAAAAAATATTATTCTTGACCCTACGCTCGCTCACTCTCTGCGCCTCTGGGACTCAGTTAAGGCAAAATCCTGACTGCTTTCACCTCACCTACCTCTTGCTGGTGTTCTGTTTTCTCCACTTTTTCTTCCGGGACAAACAGACTTTCAAGCTTTCAGAGCCTGGCCTGCGACCCTTTTGAAGCACACATATAATTTTTATTCTACTAATGGGGTTATCCCCTTTGCTCACCTTCAGCACTTATATCAGCTGCCGTCTTCCGCTTTTTTTTCAGCAGCTTCACTTCCTTACCTCTCTGTTGTCACGTTCATTATCGCTTTCACCTCTCACTTTATCTAAATTTGAGCACCACTGCCTCCATTCCCCTTTGTCCTCTGGTCTTATTTCTCTTCTTTATCGCTCCTTCACCTCCCCCCAGACGTTGACCAAGCTCCCGTATATGCGGAAATGGGAGGAGGACCTGGGCTCTTCCTTGGATGAGTCGGATTGGGCAGCACTGGTATCCCGTACAGCTTCTTGTTCACTTAATGTCCTTGCATTGGAGAACTCTTACAAAGTTCTTCTGCGATGGTACATGACACCAGATCGACTGTCCAGATTCGTGTCAACCATCTCCAATGTGTTTTACAGGCTGTTCAGCAAGAGGTAACCTACATATCTGGTGGTCCTGTCCACGTGTCCAGCGATTATGGATTAGAGTTTACAATTTTATACGTTCATTATTGGGGTGCTCTCTATCTCGCGACCCATGGGAGGCTTTGCTCCACCGGAGGGCGCCATCCTTGACTAAATCTCAGGATCAGTTAGCCTCCTTTGTTTTTATGGCCACTCGTCAAGTGATAGCTAGGACGTGGCGCCAGCCTACGCTCAACTTCTCGGAGGTAAGACAGCGCCTGATGGACTGTTTTATTAACGAGAGGTTGACGGCTACCTTGCTTGACTCACAACCGAAATTCCTAAAGGTTTGGTCCCCATGGATCACTTACTTGCGCTCAGAGGGATTCTCACACTACCTCCTATCCGCTTGAAGGGGTTCTCTTTTCTTTTGTTCATTTTTCTTTTCCCTCTTCTTCTTCTCTCTCTCTTTTTTTTCCTTTTTCTTCTTTTTTTTTTCTTTCTCTTTCTTCTTTTCCTTCTTTCTCCTCCTTTTCTTAGGTCAACAATACTATTTTATTAGTATGGATTGTCTGTTTTTGATGGAATTGCCTGGGTTTGGTATTTATTAGGGCATTGTTTGCAGACAATACAATGTCCATGAGCAATTTTACTGTTTGTTATTGATACTCTGTAAATCAAGTGTAACCTATGTCTTTGAAATTTAATAAAAACTATTGTAATATAAAAAAATATAATTTATTACTCTCTAAAGCAGCACTTCAAATGTGATTGAAAACGCCCTTTTTTTCTTCTATGTGTGATTAAGCTTTATGTGTTTAAATTATTGACAAAAGTGGCTTCTGATATCATGATGGTCAGTAATTTGTATTCAAAATCATATTGATCTTGCAGTTTCATAAAGTTCCACTAGAGGGAGACAGAGGGCGCCATGTGAGCGCAGCACTGCCAGCTACTGATAGAACTACTAAAGGTTTATTGCTACCTAGGGCAAGGGCTGTCATCATCCTCTTAGATGGAATAGCCATTAGAAAATGACCCAGGGAAAACATCCACAATAGGCTATTTATATTATTTCCCTAAATAACTCTTAATGCAGGAGGTACATTGTATTTTCTCACGTGAGTCTGGGACATCAAGGATGGCAGAAGAGTTATGTGCCAACGTTTTAGTTGGCAGATGCTCAGAGATGGAAACATACAATAGGCAAAGACATATTCTATTCTGTGATTGGGAAACAAAACATTGATAAAGTTTAGTAAATGTTTCCACAAATAGTAGAAAAGGGTTTCTAAATTCTAAAGGCTCCCATACACGGGTCGATTTTTGACTGAATTTGTGAATGATCAATCACCATCGGTGATCAAGTTCTGCTCACTCTGAACGATTGACCAAACAAAATGGGAATTGACTAAAAATTTTGGAACTGTTCATAATTCCCTCTATCTTAACTAAGGTCCCAGTTTCACCTGAAGAAATACAGCCCCAAAGTATGATGCTGCCACCACCATGCTTCACTGTAGGTATGGTGTTCCTTTGGAGATGCATAGATAGATAGATACTTCTCCTGATATATATGACAACCATATTTCACCCGGCCGTCTGTAGATACAGCACTGACCAGCCTTTGTCTGTCTTCATTGCTCTATAAAAATATCCTGTGTTTCTTATGAAGATCTGATCCTGAAATGACATTAGTGACTGCAGCACCAGCATCTCTGGTTATATAGGAAGCTCATCATTGTTAAATTCTATCATTTTTGGAACAGGGAAATAAGGAAGGCTCTGTAGCCAGCCATCTGCGGTGATAAATGGAACATTAATTTGACATTATCGTCCCGTCTTAGTGGTATTTATAACTGCGAGTCTGATCTAAAAATAGCCATGGGAGCGAGACATTAAATATCCCTTAATCACCCATCGCTTGTCACCGTCATCAATGCAGCCTTAGGAGCAGAACTCTCACAGGGATCACAGTGCTTTCTTCACAATATGCTTACCTGCTTTCCTCTCTGTCTACTACAGATTTAGTTGTCAGTTCAGATACAACACTTACGTAAATAGTGTGATTACAAAGTTGGGGTCTGGTGATTGTGGAGAAGAGACTGAGCAGACTTGGACAGGAATCAAGAAGCACCACTTTAGGTGCCTGAATCCCATTCAATCGTTTGGATGGTGACCACTTGTAAACGGGGGTGGACGCGTAAGATGACCGCATGATTGACATGCACGACATCTGTAAGTATAAGTGCACCTTAAAGGATTATGAACGCCACCATTGCTGAATTCATTCTAAAGAATTCAGATTTTCTGTCTGATATTCTTGATCCAGTATATTCACTCACCCCAGTACATTAACAGCAACATTATCAACCTCCATATATGTCATTTTAAAGTTTTGCTTATAGGTCATCTTTGAGTGAAATCTATAGTGTGACAATGTGTATAAGCCATTTCTTCTGCATTGACAGCAGCTGTTCATACATTGTGTTCCTGCATATCTCTGTCTTCCAAGAAAGAATATTGTGTGTTCATAAAAGACACACGCATTATCCCGGGAGCTCAGATATCAGAACAGAACGTATAGGCACCAGCTCCTTTATGTGCTGATGAGACATTCATACTTCACTTCCAATGAGGTCTCCAAACATAGCCCTTACTTATGCGGGCCATGAATCATCTGATATGCCATATATTTTCACTGTGATATGTATAAAGCCAGCAAACAGCCTACATATATGTTGATCTGTTTAGTGGCATTGTGGCTCACAACGTCCTTAACATTGACAGGTAATTATTTCTACAAGAGTAATGTAACAACATCAATTTAGGTCAGTTGTGGCTTTCTTGACACCTGCTGTTGAACTCTTCTAATATAATGTCAACACAACTTCTCAGATGAAGGAAATTTTTTTTTTACATATATAAGTAAAAACTGTACTGGTTGAGCCGTCTGTAGAACCTCAATTATGTTGTTCATGGCCACAATGAATTTATGCACCCCTGACCATCATACCATATATGAGGGCACCAGATGTGCCATTCCCATCCCTTGGGAATATCACAACCTCCACCCTTGTGGGAAGTTTCCACAAAGTTACAAGTTCAAGTACCGATGTTGGAGGAGAAGACTTGCTGTTGCCATTTCAATACATCCCTGTCCTGGGCCCGACCATCTAAACGTGGGGAGGTGGCAGTCCTCTGCTCGGTCCTGTGTTCCCTGCCCTGCGCTTTGGCTGACAGCAGCTGAAGCAGAGGACATTGAGGAAAACGGCACTTATTAAAACCACACCACATATGGGGTGAGTACGAATCACCATTTCCTGGTACTCATCAGAGCTCACTAGAAATATTATATGTGCAGCCTCTGTAGCCCTAAGAAAGGGGGAAGGGAGGTCAAGGTGTTAAAAGAGTAGTGGTAGGCATCCTTTGGAGCCCTCAGACTGGAGGGTGCAAGCAAGCCCGTTTCTAGCATTTCGGGTGCCCTATGCAAAGCTGGTTCATGGGGCCCCCTGATGCTGAATTGCTGAGTGGGGGTGGGGGACTGGGGGGTTGTGCTATCGTTTTGCATCTGGCTGAGTTATTGAGCAGGGTGGGGCTATCAATTGGCGGCCGGATGAGTTGTTGAGCGGGCCTTTTGTTTTGCATCCTTTACCATCAGGTTGCTCTTAATGGCATGAGAGTTCCCCCTACCTGTATTTTCTTTCAAATCTCAACCAATGTATACCTTTTAAACTATGTGATGACAAATCCAGGGGAACTACTCACCCACTATTTATGACATTTTATAGAGCAGTGGTTCTCCCTTGGGGGGTCGAACAACAATTTCACAGAGGTTGCCAAGCTCACTGAAAGCATCAGAGCTGCTGCTAATAACCAGCAGCGCTGATGCCCACAAGCAGGGTGGGAAGTTAGAAGGGAGAGTAATGCCCCCCTAACACTTCTGCAAATGATGTGTGGGGTGGGAAAATACAAAGGAGGGGACAATACACTTACCTGATCGTACTGGAAGTAATGTTGCGGGGTGTCACGTCTGGTAATTGGAATGTGGAAGCGACACTTTGCACCGGAGCTCCAGGCCAATGGGAAGAACCAAGATATCCAAATCAGCAAGTACATGTGAAAGCACCATTAATAGTAAATATATATAAACTATTGATGTGGTATTAGCGTTTCTAGAAGCATAACACAATGTGGGTTTTTGGCATTCCACTCCACAATTCATTTTTTAAAACCTTTGTTGACAACAAGAGCTGGGGACTGAGGCAGATGATAGGTAAAAGTCAAGTCAGGAATGAGGTCAGGTCAGCAGTAGGTCTTGCTCACCTCGTTAATCCTCACTACGTTTATTGATGTCTCAAATAACCTGCAACATGAGAAATGCACTCAGTGTAATTACAGTAGCACACTCTTCTGTCCTTACCTGAAGGTATCAGTTTGCTGAGCCTCTCCTGGTTGGTGCAGATTGGGTTGTCCATGTCCTTGCTGAGTCAGGTGGTGGATTGAGACTTTTTTTCAGCCTAGATTCTCAGAAGCAATACAAACGGGAATAATGTGTGCTATAACCATTTCTGCTATATTAAAAATTGTGAATCAAGACTGAAATTTTTTTTTCATATAGTTCTGTATCCTCTGAGCATTGGTTAGAGGTGGCCAAATAGAAGGTTTATACATAACTGCAATCCTCTGGAGCACAGATGTCAAACTCTGTCCCAGGGGTTAAATTTCACCTGCAGACCAGATATTCCTGGTCTATGGCAGATGTAATAGATCTGCCTTATCTACAGCCCCTCAAACTGCTACAAATATGAGTCCCAGCTACTCTGCAGTGCCCTCTAGTGACATTATATTGAGCACATAAAGCATGCTGGTATTCATAGTTTTCTGCTCTAGGAATAGGAGTAGAGATGCTTAGGGAGTGTAGCAGGCAGAAACGCTGTGAAGATGGCAGATCTATCAGTCACAGCTATCAATGGAGGAAGGAGAAGTTTGTACACTGTATGCATAGGGATGAGGCCAGACCCATTTCTAGCATTTCGGGGGCCCTATGCAAAATTATTGCATGGGGCCCCCTGATGCTAAATTGTTGAGCGGGATGGGGGAGGTGGCGGTGGATTGTCGTGCTATCGTTTGGCGGCCGGCCGAGTTGTTAAGCAGGGGGTGCTAGGCACATGGGGCCATCAGGGCCCATCCAGTGCCTACACATACTGTACTGTATGTGTAGTCCATGTGTGCCCCCCATGTGTTTACTAACAATTTTAAAATTTTAACAGAAGCATTTTTGGTGTGCCAAATGCTTATTCAATAAGCCCTCGACTTTGCCCAAGTTTTAAATTTTTGCCCAATATGCATTTGAGTTTGACACCCCTGCTCTTGAGGATCCTGCACCTTGATGTTCTCAGGACTCCAGAGGCACCAGCAGTAAATCACATTTTAGCAGCTGTTGGCTTAGACTGAAAAGGTTTAACATGTAAGGGGTGTGAAAAGGGTTTAAAATGGTCTACGAAGACCACGGGACGGGACGGGACGGGACGGGACATGAATGATAACTAGCAGGAGTGATATCACTACTGTGCTGCTTGCTGTTCCTGCAGTACAAGGATCTCCCTGCTTCTGCTATTCATTTATTCGCTGGATCTCCTAAAATTTTATGAATATTATCCCACCAGTCATAAGGGGGCAGCTCTAATATCAACTATAGATCATCTGTGAGTTTAGATTTCTGAAGATACAAAGTGTTTATATTCTGTTTATCTTTGTAATTTAATTAAATTCCATGCTTGACACATGGGGATCTGGCATTTTGGATGGCAACTTATGCAGCACAATAGTGGCCATGATGTTGGAGCTGATGGGGAAGCGTCATGGGACTCCATTGGCTCAGAAGTTGTTCCCCGTTGTTCTTACCACTCCGGTTAGGGGGCTGGGGGGACCGTCCCCATGGTGGTCTGCATCGATTGTTCCATGAGTGTAAACTCATTTATCTACATGAATTTTGAGACTATATCAAGGGCTGGATCTCCTGAGGAAGCTGATATGGCGAAACGCGTCGAGATAATGCCCAGCAATAGTATAAAGCAATTGCTTATGTAAAGGATTATATGTTTGTAACAGCAATTTTTATGTGAATTGTCAAGTGTATCTTGTATTATGTGACATCTTTAATCATGTAGTGATGACATCAATCTTGAACAATTATGTATGTACCTTGTTTTTAATAAAAATCTTCTATAAATGATATCAACCATCAATTTCTAAAATGTGCCTTAAAAGTCCAGGAGTTTGAGCCTCCATTCTGGAGAGGATGGATGAGAGTCGATACATAGCTCTCTATCCCCCTCTTGGTTTTTGTTTTTAATTGAATTCCATGGACTTAGTGGTGTTAGTTTTTAGCGATGAGTGAGCATGCTCGGCCGAATACATGTTCTGCTCGAGCATTGCCATGCTTGTGGCATGGCGATGCTCGACCAAGCAACACATGTATTTGGCCACCATGCTCACTCATGATTTGAAGTGGATTATGATGAGACACAGTTGCCAAACACGGAAGCGGTGGACGATGTGGTCACTGACCCAACATGGGAAGGTGACAAGCCTTGTGAGGACAGCAGTATAGAGGGGGCCGCAGCACCGCAACAGGCTGCAAGAGGCAGTGGTGTGGCAAAAGGGCCACACCAAGTAGGCCTGCAACCGTGATGCCGAGCGCCACCATGCGGAAATCTACCTTGCCAAGGTAGACACTAGCAACTTCACCACCACCAGCATGAGCCACCACATGGCATCCAAACAACCTACTAAGGGATCTGAATGCTTGGGTCCACAGTCTGCCTGTCACACCACCAGGGGCACTGCTTCCCGCACTTGGACCAGCAGCATCTACGTCCACTTCCCTGTCCCACTGTAGTGTCCAAATGCCAATAAAAGACACATTTGAACCCAAGTGCAAATAGCCACCAGTCCACCATCAGGCCATAGCCCTAAATGGACAACTTTCAAAATTGCTGGCCCTTAAAATGTGGCTTTTTTTGGCTTGTGGAGACTGAAGCCTTCCGCAACTTGATGCTAGCGGCCGTCCCTAGGCACGCAGTCCCCAGCCGCCACTATTTTTCTTGGTGTGCCATGCCAGCTTTAAAGCAGCATGTGTGCCCTAACCAACAAAGTTACTAGGAAGGTCCACCTCACCACAGACACATGGGCAAGTGCTGCTGGCCAGGAATGCTACATTTCCCTCACGGCACACTGGGTGAACGTTGTAGAGGCTGGGAGTGAGTCATACCCTGGGACGGCACAGGTGCTACGCAAGCCCAGGATTGTGGGCCCTATATCCATCAGGGTCTCTGCCAGCAGCTATGCTACTGGCTCCAACCTGCACTTTTCCTCCTCCGCCACCTCCTCTTCCACTTCCACCTCAAATATCAGTATGCCGTCACTTACTAGCTGAAGGCAGTGTAGCACTGCTGTGGAGAAGCGCCAACAGGACGTGCTGAAAGCTGATCTGCTTTGGGGACAAGCTGTGGCAGGGTATAAGGCATAAGACTGAGCTGTGGCTCTCGCCACTCAACCTCCAACCAGGAATGGTTGTGGCTGACAATGGCCGCAACTTGGTGGCGGTTTTGGAGCTTGGAAAATTGACCCACATTCCATGCTTAGCCCATGTTTTAAACTTAGTTGTTCAGCAGTTTCTCAAAACCTACCTCGATTTGAAAGATCTACTAGTCAAGGCGTACCGCTTGTGCGCCCATTTCAGAAAGTCATCCACATCTTCAGCCAGTCTGTCAACCCTGCAGCTGTGCTTGTGGCTTCCAGCTCCCGCGACATGTTGTACAGGCTTTGTGAACAGCAGAGGGCAATTGTGGAATACCAACTGCAACATGTTCGTAGCCTTTCCAGTCAACTGCCACAATTCACAAGCGAGGAGTGGGCATTGATGTCAGACCTATGTAAAATTTTAAAAAACTTTGATGAATCCACAAAGATGGTTAGTGGTGATAACGTTATCACCAGTGTAACCATTCCACTGCTGTCTCTACTGAAACAATCACTTCTGACAATTCAGGAGGATGCTCTGAATGTGGCAGAGGAGGAGATGACACAGGGTGATATCAAGACCACCCACAGTTTGGCTTCACAGCGTGACTTGCAGCATGAAGAGGAGGAGCTGCTGGAGACTGTTGTCTCTGCTACAGAGGGTAGTAGTACCCATCTAACTATTATTCCATCACTTCAGCATGGATGGGAAGAGGAGGAGGAGATGGAGTGTCATTCAGATGTCTACTTCGATATCTTGCCTGTTGGTACTCTGCCACACATGGCTGAGTTCATGTAAGGCTGCCTTTCCAGTGACCCTTGTGTTGTACAGATTTGAAATAATACAGATTACTGGTTGTTCACCCTGCTCGACCCTCGCTACAAAGAGAACTTTTCCTCCCTCATTCCTGTGGCAGAGAGGACCAGTAAAATGGTGCAATACCAGAAGGTACTTGTGGAGACATTGCTGTAAAGTTTTATGTCTGACAACATGCCCGGCACAGTTTTATCTGAGTGTGTATTCAGTGCTGCTGGTGGCATTATAACAGATAAGCATATCCGCTTGTCCACTGACAATGCTGACAGGTTGACTCAAAACAAAATGAACAAGGCCTAGATTGCTCCTGATTTCTCCACTTCACCAGAGGAGCAATGGTTCCCAAATATTTTTTAAGCCCCCTTGTGTCAGAGACATACCTGTCAAGTTTTCCCTTATCGTATAAGTAAAAACTTACAGGAAGTGCCACTTCCACGTTCCAATAACTGAAGGTGGCTTCCATGGCGTCACTTCCAGCATCGGTGAGTTTAACATCCCCAACCTCCTATTCGCTAGCTGGCTAATTTAGGAAGCAGGGGGCTTTACTCTCTCTTCTTACTTTCCACCCCACATATCATCTGCAAAAACAGAGTGGGAACTTAAGAGGGAGAGTAACACCCCCTACCTTCTAAGTTACCCCATTTAAAAATCCTTATTGAAACTGATATTTGGCCACGAAAGACACCTAAAAAAAATTAAAAATATGACTTTCCCAGCCAAAAAAGGAGGGTTGACAGATATGAGCCAGGTCAAGCACCCCCCCGACCTACATACAAGCATTAAAAGAAATTGTGCTGGAAGTGATGTTGCTCCTGCTCTGATGTAATGTCCCCTTCCTCCTATCTTGCATGCACACAACCCTTCTTTATATCTCCAGCTATTCTGGGGATGATGCCTTGATCAGTGGTTTTGTAATTAACTCACAAAGTCAGATAGTGACATTTTCAAAATAATTTCCACAAAGTTGGGAACCACTGATCTAGAGTGACATCCTAACAGTGAGCTTTACTTTTCCACCACCTCATCCAACTTGTAAGGGATTCTAATCATTGGTGGTTTGTAGAATGTCTGATATCAAGACTTTCAAAATATTTCATCAATATTTGATGGCACATTTTATAAACAGGAATGTCATATTGTGCCCAGTGGTGTACTTTAAGTCCTGATGCCACCATTGAGAACCAGCAGGGTGGGAAGGAAGTAGTCTTTGATAATCAAATGCTACAACTGTACACTGACAAGGGGAGAGGGACTCTAGGAGTGGAAAACCTGGGATCAACGCTCCCACGGAAAGGCACTCGTCCGAGTCCGTCTCACAGAAAATTTTCCCTGGGCGCCAGGG
>CM070039.1:61520907-61542700 GCA_036250615.1 Ptychadena robeensis
AATCCAGTTCGATGCCCAAAAACCGAATAACCGTCGCGGGCCCCTCTGTCTTATCCGCCGTCAAAGGGACCCCGAACTCAGCAAAGACCCTCTGCATCGTGGCCAACAGACGACGACAATCTTCAGCACCCACCGGACCCACACACAAGAAGTCGTCCAGGTAATGAGTCAACGAAGGCATCCCGGCCTCCCGACGCACCGCCCACTCCAAGAACGTGCTAAACGTCTTAAAGTAAGAGCACGAGATGGAACAGCCCATAGGCAAACAACGATCCACAAACCAATCACCCTGGAACCGACAACCCAACAAAAACTGACTGTCAGGATGCACTGGCAACAGGCGAAAAGCAGACTCGATGTCTAGCTTGGCCATCAACGCCCCTGTCCCGCCCTCCGGACCAGCGCGACCGCAGAATCAAAAGTGGCGTAAGACACTGACGAAAGTTCCGACGGGATCCCATCGTTAACAGACAACCCCCGGGGATAAGACAAATGGTGAATGAGCCGGAACTTGCCCGGCTCACGTTTGGGAACCAAACCCAGAGGTGATACCACCAAATCGGCGCACGGAGGGCCCGAAAAGGGGCCCCCCATGCGCCCCAAAGCCACCTCTTTAAGCAATTTTTCCCGCAAGAGCTCCGGGTGCCGATAAGCAGAGACCAAATTGGAGCAAGAATGGCGCCCCCCAACCCCCTCGCATGGAATTCGGAAACCCAGGGTAAAACCTGGATTTTATAAACCTTCCTAGCATTTGTGACGGGCCAAGCTGGTTTGTTGAAAAACAAACTCTGAATGAGCTAGGCTCCCCGCTGCATATCCCCCAAAAGTTGCGGCAACATTCTCTTAGGCTGCAGCATTTCTGGGGTTATGTGACGTCACCATTCGCGTCACAGTGACACAGAAGGGGGCACGCAATAGACCTCCATGTTAATGGAGGGGAGTCGGCTAGAAACGTTCCATTAGAAATGTTGCAGTACAGGCAGAACGCTAGGGAGGTTATACAGTAACAGTCATATTAACCCTGCAGACACAGGTTACTGACAAACTGAACACCCAGTTACATGGGCCCAGCTTTTCTGTATTTAATAATGACCATTAATGTCCATAGTAAAATTTTATACAGTAATCCTATTGACACTGAAGAGGGAACATTTAATGGGGACATCTGATTCTTTGAAAAGTATCTGAATAAAGGACCCATCTTCACTATATGTAGTGTAATAATGACCATTGTCCTTGGAAATCCAAGATCTACCTGTTGTCACCGAAAAGGGAAAAACTTTTCATGGGGATACCTAGTCCCATGAAAGGTATCTGAAGATATATATTCTTAGAAACATTTTAAAGTACCGTATTTTTCAGACTATAACCTGACCTTAAGACACCCCCAGTTTTTAGAGCAGAACTCACAAAAATGGTGTCACTAGACAGCACACTTCGGCATCCCTTCTTCCTCTTACACGAGTGGCGCCCTGCAGGGGAATCTGCACTCTGGTGTCCTCTCTGCAGCTATGAGTGTGAGGAAACTGCCAGTGAGTGCAGCTTTCCTCACAAACACTCTGCATTGGCTATATTCGGGGGGCTCTGCAAATATAGCTAATACAGTTCAGATGGGAGATTGACTGTGTGCAGGGTGGCCACAGGTAGTCGCATATTTGGTCCATAACACGCAGGCACCCCCCCCCCCCAACTTTGGGGGTGAAAAAGTGTGACTTTTAGTCCGGAAAATGCAGTATATTAAAAATGTTGTATATGGTGGGTATAAAGTTTGGGATTTATATTTAGGGTTGGGGAGTTCCTTGGTATTTGCCTTGGTATTTTTTGGTTTGGTTTTCCTCATCCAAGTTTATTTGCGGTTTCAGAATTTCTAAGGAATTCTTCTCAAATATAAAGCCTGCCATACACCCACACACGGGTGCAGACAGACGAGCTCTGATGAGATCTGGAATGCAGCGTGATGACGTCATCACGTTGCATTCTGGGGCTGCTTTAACCGGCATGCCCTGAACATATACATAACTGCCCTCAATTGGTCAAGTGTTAGAATTTTTAAATCTTAATCTTAAAATGTTTAAATCCAAATAATCCAAATCTTAAAAAACATGTCTACCTTCTTGTTATCTTGACAGTGCGCATATAACTGTTCCATGAGCATGACCCTATGTAAGTGATTGTTGACCTCCTCCTTAGAGGGGACTGAGGGGCTCAACCATCTGCATAATATAGATTTTTTGATGCAGAGTAAACAAACGTGTTCCCACTTAGTGACAGGTGCTGCTCCCCCCCTCCCCAGCCACCGTGTCCAGGTGGAGCAACCCAGTCTCCATCGACATAGGTCGGGACCCTCCCATCACTCCATTCATAAACTCCCACACCTGATCCCAAAAGGTTTTAATCACTGGACAGTCCCACAGCAAGTGAATAAAATCCGAGCGATCCAAGGAGCACTTGGGACAAGTCCCTACCCAACTCGGGTCCGGTTTGCTGGGAGGGAAACGTGGCCTACAATACGCTCTATGTACCGTTTTAAAGTAGATCTCCCTCCACGCTCACTGACAATGGCCTTCCGCACACTAAGCCATCCGGCCCCCAACATCTCTTCTGCAGGGCAGTGAAGGGTGGTTGCCCACTTTTGGACATGGGAATCAATCTGAGGTGATACGTCCTTGCCGTTACAAATCCACCAATAAAGGTGCGACTGTGAGTGAAAGGAGTCCTTAAGCTCGAAGAGCTTATTAATTCTAGTGTGGAAAGGGAACTTCAAAGCGGGGCCAACCACCGTTTGAACAAAATGTCACACCTGTAGGTAGGAAAGGAAGTGGGCAGGTGGTATCCCAAATCTGGTTCTCACCTCCTGAAATGACAGGAGGACCCCCTGATCAGAGAATATATCCTGTATATCCCTGATATTATGGGCGGCCCAATCTTTAAATACCCGGTGAAGGCGGCCCAGCACAAAGCCAGGAGAGGTGGACAATGGCATATTCGGCGACACTGACCCGAGAGCCCCATCAACTTCCTCGCTTCCCTAAGAGCCACAATTGTATCCCGTAAGTAAGCCGATCTCTTCATCATGGGAGGCAATCTAGTGAACTATGTATTTAACAAACCCCTCAAGGTCCAAGGCCTTGCGAGCTGCGAGTCTAGAACACTGGTATGATGCGAAGTCTCGTTCCACCAATCCCTGGCGAAGCGCAGAAGGCCCCCCAAGTTGTACAGCCGTAAGTCTGGTAAGTTAACCCCCAAGTCTCCTGTAGGTCGTTGCAACTTCGCCAGGGATATCCGAGGCTTCCTGCCCTTCCAAATAAAGCAGCAGAAGGCCCCATTCAAGGCGCGGACATCCCTGTGCTTCAAGAGCAGCGGGAGGGTCTGCAGAGATACAGCAGCCGAGCGAAGCTGATCATTTTCAAAAGATGGCATCTACCCAGAACCCCCAGAGGTAGAGAGTGCCACGCCTCCAATTCCTTACAAATTTTCTCAATGATCGGCGTGTAATTGTGATGATATAAGTTAGATAAGTCCCTGGGGATATTTATACCCAGGTATTTTATCATCGAATCGCCACATTTCAGTCGGCCACTGTCTCCTGCCCCCAAACCCCCCCCCCCGCTGAGACTCATCAAGATACATCAGCTCACTTTTGTCAAAGTTGATGCGCAACCCTGAAAAAACCTAGAATTCCTCAAAGAGTTGAATCACTGTTGATACCTCACTGTCCGGCTGGCTCAGAAACAGCAAAATATCGTCCGCAAAAAGGGCCGATATGATCTGCCTATTACCAATTTGCCAGCCTTTAAAGTGAGTCCCCAGGACTCTCGACAGAGGTTCAATAGAAATGTTGAACAGGAGGGGCGAGAGGGTGCACCCCTGAAGGACGCCGACAACGCGCTCGAGGTGTAAATGCGCGCTGATGGGCACTCGTACATGGCCTGTATATACCGTAGAAATTGGCCCTGAAAACCCATGGCCTGAAGCACCTGGTGCAGCCAAGACCACGAGACATTGTCGAACGCCTTCTCCGCGTCCAGGGACACCAGCGCCCAGGTACCCCCCCCCCTCATCATTCTAAAGTACTCCATACCTGCCAGGACCTTCCTGATGTTCCCTAGGCCGCTGCTGCCCTTTACAAACCCTGTCTGTTCAGAGGGTGATGAGACCCGGCAGGACCTCCGCAAGTCTGTTAGCTAGAATCTTGGACAAGATTTTGATGTCTTGATTAAGCAGGGAAATTGGCCTGTAGGAACCCGGACACAGTGGATCCCGGCCCGGCTTAGGCAGAAGCCTTATATAAGCCTCATTCGCCATGGGAGGAAATACCCCCGATGACAGCACAGAATTGTAGAGGTCCCGCAAGGGCTCCCCAACCTCCGTCCCCAAGGCCTTGTAAAAATCTGAGAAAAACCCATCCGGGCCAGGAGCTTTACCCGAACCTGCTAGCTTAATGACTCGCAACACCTCCAAAGTATTGATAGGGCCATTAATGCCGTCCAATTGTTCAGGAGTGAGACGCGGAATCTGAACTTTTTCTAAAAATCTGCTAGAGACCGGCATAAAAATCTCTGAGAACCTCCGCTATGCACAGGGGGTGGTGCTGCATCCTACCCTGATAGGCGGTATATGCTTCACGGACCACTACACTCGCTTCCGTATAGCACTTCACAATGTTTTTCTTTACCGTAGAAGCATAGGCCAGGATACGGCCCCTGAGAACAGCCTTTGCCGTTTCCCAGTACAGAACCGGTTTCTCCCTGTGCTCCACATTGTGCGTCGCAAATTCAAGCCACCAACCCTAAAGGTGGGCCTTGAAAGTTTCGTCCTTTGCCAAGTATGAAGGGAATCTCCATACCCGGGGCGCTCTAGGCCCTCCCAACCCCCGCGCCACCACCACCACCGGTGCATGGTCCGATATGACCAGATCACCGATGGTAACTTCCGAAAAATAGTGAAGGAAACGCGAGGTAGTAAGGAAGGAATCGATAAGTGAAAAAGATTGTTGGGAATGCGAGTAATGTGAGAATTCCCTATCAAAGGGGTGGCAATGTCGCCAGAAGTCCCCTGCCCCCATCCAAGCCCGGAACCGCTAACCTGAGCCGACGCTGGTGTGGCTGAGACATCTGCCCTACCCATCTGTCTCCTGTCCCCTGAGGTGCACGCCGCCGCATTAAAATCCCCACTAACCAGGAGGGGGACAGCACCCTCCTGACGAAGACACATGGGTAGAATGGAAGTAAAGAACTCGGCGTTCCGGGCATTGGGGCCATAGACATTAAGAATATCCAAACGGGTGCCATGTATGTCTAGCTTAGTGATGGACCACCTGCCCTCTACCTGGTCCCGTGAGTGATGTAACACCTGATAGGGGAGTGCCCTCTGGATCAACGTGAGGACCCCCGCCTTGCATTCCTGAGCCTCCGCACCTAGCACCTCCCCCACCCAGAATTTTTTATGCATTTGAAGTCCGCCTCACGCAGATGCGTTTCTTGCAACAATGCTATATCAGCCTTAAGTTTATCTAAGTGCCGCAAAACACAAGACCGTTTATGGGGGGAACGAAGCCCTTTAACATTTCAGGTGATGTTACGGAGATCCCCGCTCATCCCGGGTCAAGTAGCACTGGTTGAATCATCATAGAAATAAGATGAAATGGCCTGGATGGATGTCCCTGAGCCTCCACCCACAGCCCTTCCGTCACATACATTGGGGATGCATCCTGTGTCAGGGACTCGCCGTAGGTCTCCTGCCCAGCTGGATTTAGCGCATAAGGGGTAGTAACAGCCAGAACCCATCCCACTCCTGCAGGCAACAGACCAACCCACAAAACCCACAGAACCCCCGTGCCAAGCAGCAAAGCTGCCAACCTTAAATACATCAACATTACCCTCTTTTGCGACTTCCTTGCTTCCAGACAGAAAGCCCACCCCTTTAAACAGAAATAACCAACCACTGCTAATTTTTGATAATCCTCTGGACTCTGGGAACTTGCCAGAAAGTCCCCCTCAGCCTCTAAGTCATAGGAGTCACTGAGTGCCGCGCCGCCATGCTCTGCCATGCGGGCCGCCGCGAGTTTTCGAACGGGATGGCTCTGCTGCTTGCCTTTACCTGCCGCCTTGGTGACAAACTTGTCCATCCCGACTCTCCTATTTCCCCATGTCATGAGGGGATGACGTATCAGCTCGCCGGTGCTGCGTGTCCCGGAGGAGCGGTGAGAAGGGTACGGAGCACCAGCGCTGTGCGACTACTCCATCAGGCGCCGAAACCGGAAGTCCACAAAGTTTAATTTTATATTTGCAATGAAACACCCTGGCTTTAGTGAGTAACGAGTAATCCTTTGGCAAAGTCTGCAGGAAAATAAAACTTTATCGGACCAATCAGACAGCCAGCTTCCGGGGACACATCTGTAAATCTATTCTTGGTGTTGGTTTACTTTTCACAGGCAAAATATCACAGTGCTGTATATGCTCAGCGAACAGCTGGGATCAGTGCACAGACAATGATAAACTGCACGTATTTCATCCCAGATGTCTTTTTACACGTTTTAGATTTTTGTGAAAAAAGTGAAGAATTGCTATGTGATGGGAAACATTTATGAATGTTATTGAATTGTCTTGGAGGTAACTAACTCCAAAATGGAGGTGGCCAACCCTCTAGGTACTTTAATAATCAATACATACACATTAATTTATAAATGTTAATTGTGCCTAATTAGTATCATAAATACAATGGTTGCAAAAGAAATGATTAGCCTTGGCTTTTTACCTATTATGTCACATTCCAACGTGTAATTTAAATGTTTTATAACCCTTTTTTGTGTTATGGAAGTGCCTTAAACAATCTAAATTCATAAAGTAGTTTGGAAATATATATATATATATATATATATATATATATATATATACACACACACATACAGTCCTGATCAAAAGTTTAGGACCACACCTACAAAAAACCCAAACCCTCCCAGAACAGAAATCAAAACATGAACTCGCCGCCGTTATTGTTGATCACTTCAAAAATTAGTTTCGGGATGCTTGATGCAAGCGTTTCCATGAGGTGAGTGGGAACATTTCTCCAAGTGGTGAAGACGGCCACCTGAAGGCCATCTACTGTCTGGAACTGTTGTCCATTTTCGTAAACTTCACTTGCCATCCATCCCCAAAGGTTCTAATTAGATTCACATATGGGGAACACGCAGCATGGGCCAAAAGAGTGATGTTATTCTCCTGGAAGATGTCCCTTGTCCTGTAGGCATTGTTTACTGTAGCGCTGTCCTGTTGAAAACCCAGTCGTTACCATACAGACAAGGGCCCTCAGTCATGAGGAATGCTCTCTTCAACATCTGGACGTTTGACGCCCCTGCACTTTCTGAAGCTTCATTGTTCCACTGAAGGAAAAAGCACCTCAGACCATTATGGCGCCCCCTCCACTGTGGTGTGTAGGTGGGGTCTGCTTGTCATGCCAGTAACGTTTGAAACCATCAGGACCATCAAGGGGAAATCTTTTCTCATCAGAGAATAAAACTTTCTTCCACCTTTGAATGTCCCATGTTTGGTGCTCTCTTGCAAAGTCCACATGAGCAGTTCTTTGGCGTTCAAGGAGACGAGGTCTTTGAAGAAGTTTTTTGTTTTTGAAGCCCTTCAGTCTCAGATGCCATCTGATGGTTATGGGGCTGCAGTGAGCACCAGTAAGGGCCTTCATTTGGGTCGAGGATCGTCCAGTGTCTTGACGGACAGCCCAGCTCAGTGCTGGTGAAATGTTTTGGGGTCTTCCAAATGACTGTCTTACTGTGTCCCACCTCAGCAGCAATGGCGTGCTCTCAGAGACCCTGCTTATGCAATTCAACCTCCCGACCACATTCAAGGGAGAATTTCTTTTGCCTTTGTCATCACATGTCTGACTACCTGACAGAAAATGACAATGAAACCACATCTTTGCACAGGTTTGGCCTTTTTTAAAGGCATGTGGCCCTAAACTTTTGATCAGCTGTAAAAAAGCCTGTTTCAGTTTATTCGTTGTTTTCATTAAATTCAGTGCTCAAAAATGTTTTGTCTCACTCCCATTTCTTCTTGTTGCATGTTGAAGCTCTACTTGGAACCTTGTTAAGATCCAACAATGTAAAATATGATTCTTTGCCATTTTTCAACTGGTCTTAAACTTTTGATCAGGACTGTATATATTGATGGTACTAAGTACAGGGATATACTTAGAAGGCACAGACTGATTCTGTGCCAGAATCCCATATTGAGGACAAGATAGGTCCTCTTATAGAATCCTATATATTGAGCACAGACAGATCCTGTACCATCACCCCATATAAAGGGCACAAACAGGTCCTCTACCAAAATTGAAGGGCACAAACAGTCCTAAAATGTTTAATGCTGAATATGAACGTTTTATATTTTCTGTCCAAGAACCATCGAGAACAGAAAAACGAATGACCCTGTAGAAGCTCATTTCTGCAACACAGGCCACAGCATATCTCAGACTTATGGTACTGATGGGGAATTTTAAATCACAGAAAGAGAGGCTTGAATGGGAATACAAATCTATACAGGAATGTTAAACTCTGGAGTATGGCCTGCAAAGGGACAAGAACTTAAAGTGACACTATGACTTCAACTGAATTCCTGAACACTGGCAATAAAACTCTTTATTATGGAACATCTGTCTCTGGGCTCCATATCTTTAAGTCAATTAAATCTGCTTCAATTAACTATGCACTATGCTATCTAGGTTTCTCTAAAATAAACAGCCATGTTAGTAGTATTTCATGGCGTCTCTAGTCAATTGACACTTTAATTGTTAAAGGAGGTAAAAATCACACCTGGATCTCTAATACTATACTATATTCTTATAACTCTTCCTAAATCACTATCTCCAACAACCCTTCACTTTCACATCTATCAGTCAGATGTGTCAAGAGAAAACTGTTATTTTTTTGCAAAACAATTTATGTCCTTGCAACTTTTTGTATAAACGTGAGTCTAAAAAGCCAGAATTGTATTAAGCCTTAAGAAGGGATCCGAGACATTCTGAAAGCTTGCTTCAGTTAGCCAATTAAGGGTGTCGCTCAAACTCCAAACTTTCTTTATTCATCTATGGCTAACATGGTACAAGACTACTACTGCTAAGATGGAATTAAGAGTGGGTAAGCTCCGTTCATGGGTACGAAGCATTAAATAAATATATTTAGCATATGTTTTGATGTCCCACATACAAATACTCTATATAGTCCATGTACAAGTTGATTCCAAAGACAGCCTGTTTGCAAAGTCAGCACATTTTAGGGGTTACAAATATATATATATATATGTATTTGTAGATCACATTGCATTCATTCAAATTAATTTACCCCATCAGAAAAAAACTCAGGAAAACATGACAAGATCTAAAATATACAATCTAGAATTGTGAGGTTTTTGTAAGGGGGCCCAGTATCCATCAGATGCAGGTGAAAGGATGAATTATGTAAGACTTCCAGACACTCATTCTCTAATCTCCTCTGTACACACTTGTATGGGTCTGCTGATTGTTACGCTCAATTTCACACCACAGGGCATGCAGTTCACTGCCCTTCATGTGATATGGGATCAGACCTGGTAAATGTGTATGGATTTAAAAGACATTCTATGGTCACACATTGTATACCAAGATGCAATTCATTTATTGAGGACTTTGTGTGAGTACATGAGACATTTAAAATAGTTTACCAATACTGTTCTCATATTGAACAAAATCTGTCCCCTGTTCCCCCATCTCTTAATTCCATATTGTAAACAATAAATCTTTTACATAATGAGGCAGAATGTATTTACATTGAATGTAGATATATATAGTATATATTCAGTTTAAAAACAGATTGAAAAGAGGAAATTATGCCTCATAATATGAAAGGGTTATAGTTTACCTATTGCTGATGTACAGTCCTGGCCAAAAGTTTTGAGAATGACACAAATATTCGTTTTCACAAAGTTTGCTGCTAAACTGCTTTCTGATCTTTGTTGCAGTTGTTTCTGTGATGTACTGAAATCGGAGCTTCATTGATGGGCTTCATCCGAGAATATGACTTTGCCCCAGTCCTCAGCAGTCCATTCACTATACTTTCTGCAAAAGATCAATCTGTCCCTGATGTTTTTTTGGGAGAGAAGTGGCTTCTTTGCTGCCCTTTTTGACACCAGGCCATCTTCCAAAAGTCTTCACCTCACTGTGCGTGCAGATGTGTTCACACCTGCCTGCTGCCATTCCTGAGCAACCTCTGCAGCTGAATCCTCTTTAGGAGATGATCCTGGCGCTTGCTGGACTTTCTTGGACACCCTGAAGCCTTCTTAACAAGAATTGAACCTCTTTTCTTAAAATTCTTGATGATCCTATAAATTGTTGATTTAGGTGCAATGTTAGAGACCACAATATCCTTGTCTGTGAAGCCATTTCTTTGCAAGTCATGGAAGAACAATTATTTCAAGCTTCACCCTACTTTTAACATGCCAAGTCTGCCATTCTAACCCAATCAGCTTGACATAATAATCTCCAGCATTTTGCTCGTCAACATTCTCACCTGAGTGAACAAGACAATTACTGAAATGATCTCAGCAGGTTCTTTAATGACAGCAATGAATTGCAGTGGAAAGGTTTTTTGGGGATTTTGTTAATTTTCATGGCAAAAAAGGATTATGCTATTCATCTGAACACTCTTCATAACATTCTGGAGTATATGCAAATTGCTATTATAAAAACTTAAGCAGCAAGTTTTCGAATTTCAAATATTAGTGTCATTCTCAAAACTTTTGGCCAGGACTGTATATTTCCATGTGAATAGTCTCTAATGAATGGCTAGGCTGCATTCTTAGTGATGTCACCAGTCTCTAGTGATAGGATAGGCTTCACTCTCAGTGATGTCACTGGTGTCTAGTGATTGGATAGGCTTCATTCTCAGTGATGTCACCAGTCTCTAGTAAATGGATAGGCTCCGTTCTCAGTGATTTCACAGATCTCTAGTGATTATATAGGCTGCATTCTCAAGGATGTCACCAGTCTTAAGTGATTGAATAGGCTGCATTCTTAGTGATGTCACTGGTCTTTAGTGAATGGATAGTCTCCATTCTGAGTAATGTCACCAGTCTCTAGTTAATGGATAGGTTCCGTTCTCAGTGATTTCACCGATCTCTAGTGTTTGGATAGGCTGCATTCTCAGTGATGTCACCAGTCTCTAGTGCATGGTTAAGCTGCATTCTCCGAGATGTCACCTATGTCTAGTAAATGGTTAAGCTGCATTCTCAGTGATGTCATCAGTCTCTGGTGAATAGATTTTAACCGCCCTTGTGGTCAGGAAGGCTACTGCTACTATAGCACCGGACGAGATGGTGCCGTCCAGTACACATCGGGGCTCCGGGAGCGCATACTCACAGTTCTGCGGTGTCCCTGATGTCACAGGCAGGCTGGCAGCATATCCTCCTTCTCTTCTCCCCCCCCCCCTCCGAGTGACGGGATGACGTCACATCGGGCAGGCGGCGGGAAATTCAAAAGTACAGTGCATGAAATCAGTTTTCTACGTAGAAAACTGATTTTAATGTGCTTCTATGTACTAAATCTCGCCAAAATAAAAAGTCTCTGGTGCCCCAGATGTGACCATATGCAGTAACCCTCTCTTCCCTGGTGTGGTTTTATCACATCCATCACACCAGGTTAGAGAGGGTTAACTGCAAGTTGGCACATCTGGGGCACCAGAGACTTTATTTTGGTGAGATTTAGTACATAGCATCATAGCTTTGTGCCCTGTTTTCTGTGTTCTCATTAAATTTATTAAAAAAACATCATTATATTCAGGATGTCTAGTAGACCCTTGTGCGGACAGATTTTGGGAAGTTACAGGCCTACAACATAAAGAAAAATGTGAAGAACAAGGGAACTTGATCATCCTGAGTGGGTGGTGTGTATAAAGGAAACTGTACTATTGAAGTTTATGGTGCATTTTTGGTACAGAAATCTGGACCTCAGCAGTGAGCTAGGGAGGTTAAGCAACAGAAAATCAAACACTTTGTAAAATAAAATAATACAGAACAATTCTATTGGAATTAACCACACTCATTGGTGGTTCCTCAGGGCGGTATCATGCGGCGGAGGGGAGGGGGCAGCATCTGGACTGAAAAGTTTTTCCTAATAGCCAAAGAACCATTCCCCCCTAGAGCGGGGGGTACTCATTAGGCGGACCCGGATCATTCCTCCCTCTACACTCACGAAGCGAAGGAGAGGAAATGCCCCTCCAGCCTGGCCCCCCCTTCCTCCTCCCCGATGTTCAGTTGTGACAGGCAGCAGGATTCTGTGTTCTCTCTGTCTTCTGTAACTCCATCCCGCCAGATACATCCTTCCCCAGCCAATCCAAACCGACGGACACACCCTCCCCTCTCTACACTGCACTGTAGAAAGCTGAATATTTTTGAACATTCATAGCACGAAACCCATGTATTAGTATATTCATGAAACTTCAGGGTGAGTGTAAAGCTACCCTACTACTACCCTACACACCGAGTTTCACCCTCTAGCTACAACACTTAATGTTTATTTCAGCTAAAGTCCAGCTATAAATATTGCTTCCGTATGCATAAGCACCTGCTGCATAGCTTTCACTTCTCCTATTTTGAAACATCTTTGAAACCCTGCATGGTAGACTTGATTTGGGGGTTACCAGTTAACCCCTGAGACCATCCATGCAAATTTGTCAGGTCCTGACACAATTCTTCCTACTAAAAGCCCCCTATCATATGATGTTGGATGTCTCATTTGTTAGATTGCCAAGTTTTTAGTTTTATGGTAAAGCATACAATTTATGTCACTGGGATAACCGCGGAACATTAATAGCGTATAAAGTTGCAGATAGTGATGTCACTGTTGTAAATTACGATCCAAAAAGGGGTTGGAGCATCTTGGGGGTGAAAGTCGGGAGTAGGCATATGTAAAGCTCTAGCTCCAGTCTGCTTAAAATCCTGTTATGAGCACAGAGATTTTGTTGCAATGTCAACGGCGTGGGGCAATGAGGGGGGTTTCCATTCATCGGGACCCTCCGCTAAGGTATTGATGTTCTCACAGCGACTGAGCCTTTCGCTGATGAGGCTGAACATAGTTGAAGAACGTTGAACCTCTGCATCGGCAGATGTCTGAAACAGCATCTGCGGCAGGTAAAGTCATGTGTCCATAGCCGTCAGAGACCTGGTCCAGGGGCTGGGGAGGCTTGATGGAAGCCCGCGGATCCAATAGCGGTGTGGAGTTAAGCAGTGCCTAAAGTAAGTCTGACTATGAGGTATGAGACTGGGGTTAAAACATTACTGGGGGTTACATTTGACCCAAGCCAGGTGGTGACGTTTGGATGAGACAGCTAATCGAAGGCTCAATCAGGACAGTAGGGTCCATCGCAGCAGATCTACCATGAAGGGACAGTAGACACCCAATATGAGTGTGCATACACAACACCATCTCCTGGTACTCTCTAGGAGTGCACTAAAAAGTTTGGCACAATAGATAGGCATTCTCTGGGGCCTCAGTTGGGGGGAAGGAGGGTAGGGGGCCCCGAAAAAATTCCTGTATGGGGTCCCGAAATTTCTGAGGGGGGCCCTGCACAGGAATTAATAAAGCTTGAATTGATATAATATTCCTAAAGGAAGCTTTGTGGCGAAGAAAAGTGGCCACCCCAGGGCTCCTCGGGTCCTCCTACCCCTTTCACCCGTACACTGCCCCCTCAATAATACTGTGAGGTGCCCCTTGTCTAGAATTAAAACATAGTTTAAGACTGTGTCCTGTATGAAAGGGAGAATATTTATATATACGTAACTCAACTATGTCAGGCTTCTGTCTGGGGACCTGGTCAGCGCTGTGAAAACTGCCGATCGCCGGCAGTGCAGTTTAAAATTCCAAACTCTGGACCTCAGACTGAATGGAATGTGGTAAGTGGACCTTTGAAATTTTTATTTGAGTAGCCCTGCCCTAGAGCATTGCACACACGGGGAGAGAGAAGCTGCTGGTAAGTCACAAGTCGTAAGTCTGTGACTCATCAGCACCCCCACCCCCCCTCCCCTAAGTCTGTTTCCTACAGTAGGAGAGAGCAACTCATGGAGGGGGTTGGGGCGCCAGAGGGGATGCTCTCCAGGGCGCCAGTCTAGATTAACCCCAGCTACATTTTACTGTGTTTGAAACCTTATATTATTAGTAGAGTATTTGAAAAAATTCCAGCTATCTAAATATTCATCCTCTATAACAGGGTGTCGAACTCAATCTAGAGAAGGGGCCGAAAATCTAACATCCAGCCGAACTCGCGGGCCGAAATTGCGGGCGAATGTTTACTGAACAGTCATAACTGACAATGTTAACCAGAATGTGAATTTAACATTTAAATTCACATTTCTGGTAAAAATGTCAGCACTATTAAGGAAAGATTGTTCCATTCATTTTAAACTTAAAATTTAAAGTTAAATGAATGGAACAATCTTTTCCTTAATAGTGTGTTAACCAACTACATGCTATCAAGCAAAACAGTAATATTGTTATCAAGCAAACAGTAATATTGGAATGACCTAAAATGCTCATTGTTTTGTTTTGCTGGATTTTGGCCGCCGACAAAGTGGTAGCGTGTGTGTGCGCTCCGGCGCAAAAATATCTTTCGACGCGTCGGAGGTGTAACCCCAAGTGTCCTGGGGGCTTTTTAGGGGATGTACCTAGGTGGCTGCTAAAACTCGGGTTTAAAGCAGGACGGAGCCCACAAAAACTGTTCTATGGCGCCAAAACACGCCCCTGCAGTGTATGTCACTCTCTCCTTGCCTCTGCTATAGGTCACGCTCCTCACGAATCCCAGCTACACGTGGACTATTGCGCATGCGGCCGGCGCATGGGGCGCGACACAAGCTCCTATGTCACCGCGGTAATGTGATGGAACGAGCCGCGGGCCCATTCAAAGGGCTCGGGCCGGATTTGGCCCGCGGGCCGGATTTGGCCCGCGGGCCTTGTGTTTGACACGTCTGCTCTATAACCTCAGATCTCATCTCCTTCCATTCTTGTTAATGCAGATAAGGGGCCCTACAGCTGGAAAGAGAGATGTACAGTTAAACAGAATCCTATGCTCTCCTGTCACTCCTGTCACTCTTGTAACGTGACACTGTGAATTATCCATATGGTTGACTTATACTATCTGCTGCTCTACGGCACAGGGCAATGAGTTCAAAGCTTACTGGCTCAGGGTGACAGGTAGGTTGACAAGTGTTCCATTGTTAATGATGTCTAAGCTTTCTGCATAGATAGCATGGATGTATCCGCCCCCCCCCCCCAAAGAATTGTGATAATTCATTAAAGTTCTGGTTATGGTGATGGAAACAGATGCAGACACTCAATAGAATAATATCTGATAACACATTGTAAGGTGCAAAATCAGGATACTGTGATACACAGTAGAGATACCCATACATTTCTGGCTTACAAGCTACTTTTAAAATGACAAAAGTAAAAAATACAAACAGACAATAAAATTAAAAACATATATTTATATGTATATATTGAGTATATTTTTATATTTAAATATATATTGTTTACCTTGGATAACAGCATGAACATTTATGACACAAAACCTTTTTCTGCCCATATCTTGGCCTTTTACTAATTTGGCAAAAAAAAAAAGGAGAAAAACCAGGAGAAAATTTAGGAAACTAGGCACTGTTCATCACCAGGACAATTCCATCCCTACAGTGAAGCATGGTGGTGGCAGCATCATTCTGTGGGGATGTATTTCAGTGGGAGGCTAGTCAGGATAAAAGTACATACTGGATGACCAGGAGACATCCTGGATAAAAATCCGCTGCTGAATGCTCTTGGGTACGATGGCTAATTTTTCAGCAAGAGAAAAAGAAAAGCCATAAAAATAAAATTAATCCAGCTTCCATCCAACAATCCCCAAAAAGTTAAAAGCCATAAAAAAAAATTTTTCCATCCAAAAAATTCAGAAAAGTTAAATAAAACTCTTCCGCAGCTCCGCTGGGCATATCCTTCTCTGCACTGAAAGAGGACTAATTGATTGAACATGTGCATTAAAGAGGGAAACTTTTCCTATGTCCATGACTTCAATGGAGCCTTTGTTTATCAACATTGTCCCTTAGGGTCATGCATAGAATGTTTTATTTCTGGCTTTGTAACTGTCATGAATTTTTGTGAAAATTTTGACATGTGTGTGTTTTTTAATGCACTTTTTGCCACTCTGAGGTTTATTGATTTGAAATGAGCAAGGGGTTTATATGACCCAAACATGTTATGTTTATGTTTTTATCTGTAATCATTGATTTCATATGAAATTTTTGGGGGTTTATTTGTGTAAATTTTTAATGTTTTCAGTAAAAAAATGTTTACTGTGTTGGATTATGTAAGAGGTTTATTATATTCAGCACTTGATATACCCTGACATCATTGCCGATCCAAGGCATTACAGAAATTGACCTGTTTTTTTAGCCTTCGATCCGTAGGGGCAAAAATCTTCTAAAAATCGATGACTGCATTTTGATTTCCATGGGATCGATGCTTGATTTGTGATCATATGTCGAAACTAACCACACGCATTGAAATCAATATCTGTATGGCTAACTTATCCACTGCTGATTGCCTGTGCTGGGGGAACCTGCGCTGGCACATTCCCCTGTTTGCCTGTGGGTTAGGGCAGAGGGAGCGCGCCCTATTCCTGCAGCAGGGGTAAGGCGCGGAAAATCTGTGCCCTAACAGCTTCAGGTGCAATTTTCCTGCTTCTTGGAAACATCTCCATTGATCTTTAATGGAGGTGTCTCTGGTGGCACCCCTCGGTTCTGTTTTGAAGACGGTGCAGATCGCAGCTTCAAAACAGCACAGCGGGCATGCAGCTCGCAATATGCAGTGTGGACAGCAGAATGGGAAGTGTATTCTCTGTGTCTTTTTCCATACTGCGGATGAGCTCACCTGTGATTGTAATCACGTTGCGGCAATCATGCCTATGCATTTGAATAGGCTCTTCCCCACAGCTGCGATCGGGCGTGGCCACGGGCGGTAGTGGCCAATCACGACCAATCGCGCCCAGATCCATGGCCACTATCTGGCCCACATCTAATGTGTGCATCCCTGTTTTCAAGTGGGACCAATCAATCCCGCTCAAAAACAGGGATATCGGACATGACTGTAAACCACGGTCGATGTCCATTGCTTTGCATGGAGACAACGGGTATCCATGCAAAGCATAGTTGGAGCTGGAGACACAACAGAGCTCTTCCGATAACGTCATCGCGCTGCTGCAGGGAACCTTGAACGGCTCCTGTATTGAGCCATGTGTTCCCTGCTTTATTCGCTATGGGCGCCCGATTGCTCCTGATCGCTTGCCATGAAAAAACACTAGCGATCACAGCCCTGCGATTAGAATTGCGGGTTATCTCTCATGTGAGTACATAGGCTAATGTCTAAT
This sequence comes from Ptychadena robeensis, assembly GCA_036250615.1. NCBI lineage: Eukaryota > Metazoa > Chordata > Amphibia > Anura > Ptychadenidae > Ptychadena > Ptychadena robeensis. The sequence continues at coordinate 61,538,354 of CM070039.1, forward strand.
CAGCAGGATGGGATGTGGTATTAAGCTTTATTGTATACATTTACTGCAGTGAAAACGTGCCGTGGTGCGGGTGCTTGGATAACGGACTGAACTTTATCACATACAGAAAGCTGGGAACTGCCTTTTTCTTAGTTTTTACTATGGTTATTTGTAACCATTTCAGATCTGCATTTATATTTTAAAATATGAAGGCATATGGCTGTGGTGTCACTTATTGGGTCGGGGTGGTCCATCAATATCATGATTAGGAAACTAAAGCTAGCCATACACGTGTCGATTCCTGAGCGATCGATCGACGCTCCGATCGATTCCGGTGAAGCCACAGGCGTTGATCGATCGACCATACAAGTCTGTGCCTACCACCTTAGGCTACCAATTCCTGGACGATTCTGTTACTAGTCGATCGATTCACAACGATTGTCAACGCCCCTTGATGTGTGCCAAATCGATCAGAAAACACCAACAGGCTGGTTCTCTGGCCGATCCGATTTGGGGGCCATGTCGATCGGGCGGGGTCGATCGGTCAAGGTGGGCTGCACTCGATTCCTCGGCGATCGGTCGGCGTGCACGCGCCTGGTGATCGATCGGCCAGGAATCGTGTGGGAAATCAACCTGTGTATGGCCTTAAACAAGGATTTGCAGCAATACTGATACTGAGTAGTGGTGGTTAACTGAATTGATATAGAGGGCCACAAGTGCGGCCTAAAATTACTTGTATAAGCATTTTTTATGAAAAATTACAGCAGGCATAGCTTGAATATTTTTTTTATTTGTAAATAACAAAACTTGTTTTAAAATGATATTTCAAGCTTTAGGGAGCTCTGTAGTATGGTAATGCACAATTTGTGTCATATAGATCATCAAAGCCTCTGATGATATCTATGGGGCACAGAACTTTTAATTCAATGATCATATGCCCCTTTTCTGAGGTTATGTGCCACAATCACCCCCTGTTCATTGGTGGAAAAGTGGGAGCATAGGCTTTTCCCAGTTCCCAGGTGGAAGAACACCCAAAGGGCCACATGCGAGCCATCTATTTACCGATTAGAGCTCACTCCAAGTAAAATACTGGAAAGTGATACAAGGATGCTGGACCAAGTTTTCTCTCTTCTGCCATATTAAGTATTGTCAACAATGTCTTTCTCAGAATCAGTTCACCTAACAGGTCTTAGTGTAAATAAAGTTGAATTGGTATTAGCGATGGTAATTTTTCTGATGAAAGTCAAACAGCACATTAGGTCACACAAAAAAACGACTGTATTTAAAGTAAACCTGAACTAAACTTTGTTTCACTTGTCTTCATATCTGCCATGTTCTGTAGACCTAAATAACATACTAGTACAAAGTGTCATCTCACCTTGTTGGACAGTTGCAGAATGTGTTGTCTCTGCTCCATGGGGGCAAACACATTGCTTTTCTACTTTTCCAGCACCGGTTATAAACTGCATTTTATTTTTTAGGTTAGCCATATAAAGGTCAAAACATTTATGGCTGAATTGTAGGTGACTATAACAAGGGACTGCTCACCTAAATGTATATTTCAATGTCCGGTTGATATAGGAGAACTAAACGACGTGACATTTATGTTTTTTTTCAATATATAGGTGAGAATGTGTTCCAGTAATTCAGAAGGGTCCCTTCTCTTGATAAAATGTATTTATAAAAGCAGTAGATGGAACTAACATAGGTGGGAAGAAACCCCTGAATCCCTGGGTGGACAGGAACCAAAATAATGGTGAATATGTCTCAGTGTTACAGGATCTAAGCCAGTGGCGGACTCCATCAATCAATCAATCAATCTAGTCTGTGGTCTTTGAACATGATCTCAATCACTTACAGCCACAACAGTGGCTCCTGATGGGCACTTGTCTAGCATGCTTGCTTTCTACTGACCTCATATTAGGTAGAGCATATTCTAGTTAGCAAAGAGGTGAAACATTCCAGCCATGGAATCCTTTGCTGTCCCCTTTGAACTGCTTCTTGGAGCTTGCATGTAAACATTACCATCAACATGAGTAGAGATCTTCACGTGTTGGCCTCCATGTTGTGTTACTTTGTGATTCTTGTAACCTAACTTTGGTTAATCTATAGCTGTGACTTCTCGAGAATGTGCTGCTGGCTTTTATACTAAACATTAGGCAATTTGTGTTCATGCCGTTTATACCAACCTAATACATAAATACACCCCTAACCGCCCCCTCCGCTCCTCCGGTGACCGTACAAATAACATTCACACTCATAACCTCATCACTTCTCTAGGGCCGCTCCTACTCTCTGGAACTCCCACCCTCACCCCATTAGACTTGCTCCTACCTTTGCCACCTTCAAAAAAGCTCTTCAGCCTTCGCTACCCATCTTCTCATTCCTAACATCACCACCATGCAAGTCCCATCCCCCCACCTATTGTATACTTTGTTCCCCAACCTATTAGATTGTAAGCCCGACCGGGCAGGGTACTCTATTCCTCCTGTGCCATTATCTGTACCTGTGTGTTATCTTGTGTTGCATCTCAACTCTAATGTATTGTACAGTGCTGTGTAATATGCTGGCGCTATATAAATAAATGATAATAATACTATTAATATTGGTTGTCAACAGTCAGCCAAATATGGTGCCAATCGTGAACCATAAGTATATTGTTTGAGCTCCAGATTCTGTGTGTGTACAAAATGACAAGTGAAACCAGTTTGCTTCCAGGTTCTAATAGTAAATACTGAGTTTCGAGAAAGGAAGATGACTTCTCATATATTTAAGCTATATAATAAGCAGATCCCGTAAACTGGTTGAGTAAACAACTGCAACTTGTTTTATGTCTTTATAATCTGTGAGTAATTATGTTGTGAGCATCAGAAAATCCACCATGCAGTTTTACTGAAATGCATATAGATATGATATGACTGTGACAATGGGACAGGATAAAAAAGGCGGAAACTATTTTTTTTTTTAAAAGAAGAAATTGTTTGTAATTTGCAGTTGTTAGGTTTTGGGTTCACATCTATTTCAAGGGTAAATGACAAATCCCCTGTCCTAAACCTTAACAAAATATCTGCAACTGGTCAACATGATGGTAAAGCTACTATATAGATCCATACATCTCCAAACCTCTTGCCAACTTTAACCTACTGCCAGAATAAAAAAACTAACATGTCTTAGCAACTAATTGGGTTGTTGGTCTACAGAGACAACAGGACATCCTATTCTTAAATCATGGGCATTAACATTACATTTGTGGTGGCAACAGCCTCAGCTCTTCAGAGTACCCTTTTTCTTTGGATTTTTAAATTGATCTTTAGCCATTTTTGTGGATGTTCAAAATAAAGTATTTAAGTGTTGAGGTGTTGTTATTCATTTGAGGTTAGAACTCTGATGCTTTGGTGTGGAGAACCCTTAGTGCACTGCACAAACTTTCTACACTGAGCAAAAAAATAAACACTACACTTTCGGTTTTGCTCCCATTTTGATGCACAGGTGTGCCTTAAACTGCTCACAATAAAAGACCACTCTGAAATATGTACAGTTTTGCATTACTGGTGGCCACCATTTGCCTCAGACAGTGCAACACATGTCTGTCGTATAGAGTTGATCAGGTTGTTGATTGTGGCCTGAGGAAAATTGGCAGGAACTAGAACACGCTGCCATATACGCTGATGCAGATCATACCAAACATGCTCAATGGGTGACATGTCCAGTGAGAATGCTGGCCATGCAAGAACTGGGATGTTTTCAGCTTCCAGGAATTGTGTACAGATCCTTGAAATATGGGGCCGTGCATTATCATGCTGCATCATGAGGTGATGGTCCTGTGTTCATTGTCCATAACATGACATGGATAGTACAGATGTACTTTGTTCCTTACCTGACACCATGGCCCCCCAACATCTCCCAAACAACTTAATTACCTTCTATAATAATTATGCAACACTTTGTATTTAAATTGGCCATAGCGCCATTTTATTAACAACATCAATAACAATTCAAAATATATCAGATTGTAATCATTCTTGTTTTCGGGTCTTTGAGGGGGTGTCACCAAACCATCAATATCTGCAGGTCCTCAGTGCCTGCAGCCTTAGTAATTGTAGGCCCACAGCCGCCACTCACCGACTCGAGGACTACTAAGGCTGACGCAGGCCCACTGAGACCGCACCAGCCTTGGTCGATTCTATCTGACCAAAATCAAGTAAATACCATCATGAGATGTTTTCACCAACCGTGTTCAAACTTCTCCCCCTTCAAAGACCCGGAAAACCCGCCACCGCACGATTGGGCGCTCCTCCACAACCTAATGGCCCTTTGGACCCCATCCTGGAGACCAAGAGCCCATAAGTCAATCCCCACTGCGTTCAG
>CM070039.1:61551337-61567138 GCA_036250615.1 Ptychadena robeensis
AGCGACATCGGGGGTAGTCTGCCTGCACACATCGGCGTGTGTATGGCAGGCATTAGAGACTTCCTATCCACCCGCTACTATATCAGATCCTGGGAAAATTAGCTTTGTCTCTCCCTTGACACTACAGAGCTCCAGAAAATCTTCATTCTCACTCACAAGTCAAGTATGGCAAGCTCTGTACATGAGCGTAACTTCAAAATTCTCTGCAGATGGTACAGAACTCCCTCAGTCTTTCATAAGATTCTCCCATCCACACCACAAACATGCTAGCATTGCAAAACTTCAGTAGGCACGATGCTCTATATCTGGTGGCAATGCCCTCTCCTGTGTCGGGACCGTGCACGTGTAAGGCCACTTTGTCATGTAAAAGTTATGTTGCTTCTTTTTCATTCCCCTTATCACCATTGGCTGTTTCTATCATCCCCCAGCAACTCCAATCAACACCTATTTCATATGCCCCTAACCAGACATTCTCACTCGCTGCCCTCTGTTTATTCAATATCCTCCTTCATGTTCGATTTAATTTGATCTACATCTGAACTCTGTACTCTTTTTTTCTTATAACTAACATGTCTTTGTGAAAATTTTATTTGAAAATGTTTAATAAAAAGTTAATATTTAGAAAAAAACCTGTGACCTGTTCCCACTAACTATGCAATATTGTGAAATTGTTTTTGTAGAAGATTGAAGGCTTCACAATGATAAAGGATGGCAAACATCTGACCATCAATGAAATGGGGTCTTCCAATTGACCAATGACTAAAAGGGCAATCTTCTCATTGACCATGGTGATAAGAAGTGTTCAGCCACTGACCATTAATATAAAGGGTGACAGTCAACTCAGGGGTTCCAAGGTTAAAAAAAATGCAGACACCATAAGCATCACAAAAGCAAGGGCAAAGGGGGTAATACGTTCATCCAGGAAGAGTTATTAGAGAACTTAAGAAGCAATTTAATGACCATAGTTAAAGTTAATGTCCGGCTGGCCTGGTTATGCTGGTTTGTAAACAGCCAAGCCCAGGCAGCACAACATTGGCACTCCAGCAATAGAACAGAGGACTTGTGAGGACAGTTGAAGGTTCTCAAGCCAGAACAGGTGGAAAAGATATTATCTGTCATTATCTGTAACCTGAAGGGGCCTGGCTAAAATAAGCGTGGCCAGGAGAGAGCGAGTGTGTTTGTGAGGATCTTTCATTTATTCTTCCTGTATTCTTGCAGTGGTCGATTTGAGAACACACACACAGTAGTAGCTAGCACCCAAAGAAATAAGAAATCACTTTTCTAAAAGCACACTGTATGGTTATAATAAACACATAGGTTAAAATTCCTACAGTTAAATCTGCACATTAAGCATTTGCATTTATAAGCAAATTTACACCTTCCCAATTAGGGCCCATCTACCAATGAAAATTGTGTGCTATATCTAAGTAGCTCTGGGGCGTGAATACAGGTATACAACATGTTCCAGGGGTTAAAAATATAAAAACAAAAACCCTTGTTTGGGCAGTTCTATTCCTTAAGTAAACATTTGGTTAAATTGATGTTCTCGGAAAGTTGTCTTCCTAGTTTAGCATTTGCTCAGTTGAGACACGTCTACAGATAAACAAAATGGTAAATCATTTGCACCTTTTACATTCATATCTTCTCAGAATATTGGTTTTCCTCCCCAAAAACTAGGTCAATCTTATCCTACAAAATACAGGATATCATCCTTTACATATATATATGTACATAAAGTGGCAGTATAGGTCAGACAGACACACTAGGATATACACTTTATGTTTATGTAAGTGTCCCACAGGTAAAGGGCTCGAAATTCATCACGATTTCTTGTTAAGAATTACATACACACTGTGTGAGACCAGACCATTCCCTCGAACAAAAATCTTTCCATACATGCAAATACATCCCTTGTATGAATTTCAAAAAGCCCTCAGACTGCCACTGGGTGCTGCCAGCTTAGATATCACGAAAGCATCCCCAGCAGACCCAGAGCTGCCTGCAAATGGACAATCGATAGCAGCACTATCATGAGTAATCACTGAGGAACCTTTAAAACACATTTTAGATCCCAAGAAACACTGTCTATGAAAATACCCCTACATTGATGGTCTCATAAAAATGATTGTTGGTGCTCTGCCAATTGCCTAGATATTTGTTTAAGAACTATGCAGATTCCTTTGGATATCATGCCATACACAGTTCAAGGATCTTTAAACTAACTGTAGAGGAACCTGGGCAGGTGCCCTGACTAAGCATTTGAAATACTTTGACATTTTGGGCAGCTAATCTCTTGCTATCCATGTAAGGGTACTAGATTTCTACCATTGACTTTAACCAGAGCCTTATGTTCTAGGCGTTTGTCTCTTTGCAACCCCTTAATTGAATCATACTTCCTCCTTAATTGCATCCTACCTCATATTTGCCCCTTAACCCCTAATAGAAACACCTCAGTGTTTGTGGTACTTTAGAATCTTTACAGTCTGATATAGCAGTCTCTCTCATTTCATGCTCTACATAAACAAAAATAGTAATGACATTCGCACATCCACCCACACCCCAATAACAACTAGCCATCATAACCTATTTACGTCACTTTTCCTCTTTTTTCCAATTATAAACTCTCAGCAGGAGAAACTTGGTCCATTTCTGCTTATACAGGTCATGGTATTGCGCTGAGAGGTGCAAACATATGGCTTAGTCATTAGCTACATGGGAGGCAGACATGCTTTATACATAATTATATACATAAATATCCTATATTAACTGGTTAAATCAAAGTTATCTGTCAATGATAGCTGCATGTGTTATCCACAGCTCCTTTCAGAGTCTCCTTTTCATTCTGAATTTTACTAAAATAATACACTGAACAAAGATGGATAATTTGTCTACATGCCTGCTTTGTTTATTCCTCCAACCATCCCTTAAAATTTAATTTTTTTTATAACATAGAGAATGTAATAGGAGGAGCTGGGCAGAGGTGGGCAGGGACACATAATACAGGTGGAACAAAGATGCTTTGGAAATTAAGTCAGGGAGGTTTTCCTAATGGGCAATCCAAGTCAAGCATGGAGAAATTGATTGTTTCAACTTCCCGGCTACAGCGTGAATTAAAATATCCATTTCAGATGAGCTGAAATTTTTTTTCAATTTGGATCCTTCACAAGACTGAAGAATCATATACTTCAATGTTCTTAAAGAACAGTTACTAAAACAAAAGCAATCAGGCAGTTCCCAATTTCTGTTTTAAATGTACCAACCTATTGATTTACCCTTCATAAGTCATCTTGCTAGAATCCCATGTTGTGACTTTCCTGCTCTTTTGATGCTTTACACGTAATGGCAACTGTATTGTAAACATTTAGAGCCCAATCTATAGAAGGTAGAAATTGAACACAAAAATGTGGGTAGACTGCCCACCCAGGATTGACTTAAAGCACCTGGCATTGCCTTTCAATTTTAGTGAGACAACAAAGTAACATATCTGTCATACAATGAATGCCAACGCCACTCACTGGTGTATGTCCATTGCAGTATGTTGCCCCCACCCTCCCCCCATGAAAATAAATATACTTCCTTAACGCAATAAACTTTAAAGTTATATGCACTGCAATGGACTGGTTAGGTGTGATTGAGCACTTGTCTTAGCACATGCTTTTTTTGCATCAAGGAACTTATCATTTTAATCTATTTTGAATAAGCACCCCAACCCATAAAAATAAGTAGCTCTGATGAACTATAGCACAAGTACCTTTTTGATTACTGTAAATGCTTGTTTGGTGCCAATTCAACATACCAAGAATGACATCACATAACAAATACTATATGAAGTCATCTCAAAAGGTTCTTCTTGTGTTTTTTTAGAGATACATTTGTATTTGAACTAATTTGAACTAAGTAAAAGAAGACACATGGAGGACAGAATATACCTTACCCTTCAAACAAAATGGCAACTTTGTAGCAAACCGCAACCATTACAGTGAGGACAAGACCTGCTGGGCTGGAGTTCCTAGGTTAAAAAGAAGAAAAATAGGAGCATCAGATGTGTAGAATAGCTGTAATGGACATTAGACATTTCTGAGTAAACATGAGTGCCTGGTAATGGTTATATCTGGGCCTTGTAGCTCCTGATGGTACTCAACATGGCTTTTGTTAAAATGAGCTGTATACTGTAGGGGGAAAAAAAAGCATCTCGCTAGGTGGCCTGCAAAGAAAAGTGAAGAGCCAAAGTCATGTTGTTTGTGAAGAAGCACTTGAAACGTATGTAAGACTGACAGTATTCACAGCATACCCACAAATAACACAAATTTGATTGCTGGCCGCCTTCAGGGCATCACGTACGTTAAACGGTAATAATACAATACTGCAGTGGTCTATAAATAGAAAGGTTTTACATCACTGATATGCTGCAAAGCTTTCTCGAGAGTGTTCCTCAGAGGTGTGATATCTAATGCAGGCATAGAACAGGCCAAGTCTATTTACAAAGCAGGCCTTACATATGGCTATGGTATAGGTTCTATATAAGGTTTGGATGTACACTGTATCATTTTGAAAATGTTTGTTTTGATATAGTATACATTTAAAATGTTTTGGTGTTACGTACATATGGTCCAAATTTATATGTCACTAAGACCATTTTAGTAACAGTAAATATATATTTTGTCTCACATTGATTGACTGTGCCTTAAAAATATCCACTTCATTTTCAAGAATTACGTTTTTTTCCCCCCACTATCACTCCTCCTATGGAATATATATATATTTGAATTTTTTAAAAGTGTGGCATGTGCAAGTAGATAACCTATAATCAGACTGGGGAGCAGCCTGAGAGACATATAATGTACGGTATTAATTGCCAAAAAGGACATCAACACATAATGTCTTCTCTTAGGACAACAACTCCCGAAATTGATGGTGCCCCTGGATAGGATAATGCCTGAACAATGCGGACTCTGAACTATGTAAGCAATAAAATACCTGGAAGCATTACAAATAACTGAACATGCAGGATCTAAGAAGACTACATGTACCGTATATATGATGATTAGGGAGACTAGGGAAGGTAAAGTTCTTCAGCAAGAGAACTCAAGGAGAAGTACATGATCAGTTTGATCAGTTGAACGGTTTTGGTCTAAACTGATCCCTGGATCTTTCAGTTTAGGATAAATTATGATCAGCCATTTTGAACAGTACTAATTCCTCTGAAGATCACATTTGATCATGTACATTTCCATGGATTCTGTTGTAGTATATATTTCCCTATATAGAGCTTGCCACCCCTAATGTAAATAAATCCATTTAATGTGAACCTGTCAATAGAGCAAAGTAAAAAATATTATGGTGAATATACCAGTGACATACTTGGGATGCTTTGTGATCAATTGTTATTTAGATACATTAACATATCTGCAACTGGAGACTTTGGAAAAGTATTTTGATTAGATCTAAACATATAGTAAATCTAGACGTCTATATGTAAGATAGCAGCTCATCCATCCAATGAGCCAGCCACCAGTGATGTCGGTGACAGCAGACAGGTGGTTAGGCACATGTAATGCCTCGCTCCAGCCAGCACCATGGAGAGGAAAAAGGCATTATAGAGCTGGTAATTCATAGATTGGACTCTCAATTATTAAGAAGGGTAAGATGGACCGATAATGTAAAATGAATGTTCCATTTATCCTTGCAGATGGTCAGCTACACAGCCTTCCTTGTTATCCTGGTTCCGAAACGGCAGAAAATTACAATGATGAGCTTCCTATAATCAGACTGCCACATGTTGCAGAGCCTGAGCTAAGATGGCAGTATCCTTCTCAACAGAAAGGTAGATAGGAGGCAATGTCAGGAAGAGTACTGTGATCTCTCAAAGCAGTTGTGATAAATAAGCTTTAAGAAGTGACATTTTAAATAATATCTGGACTAATTTATACAGCACTAAATGGTCCTCTAGATGTTATCTTATTGTAGGTAATGAGGGTAGCCATAGCGTCTTGACACCAAGGTGACAAAGGGCCAAATTAACCTCCTTGGCGTTATGCCCGAAGCCAGTTCGGGTGCAGTTTGATCATGAATGTTAATGGAGGGGCGACGCTTTTCTCCCCACACACCACCAGCGTCTATTTAACACTGGTGGTGTGTAGATGGCTGGGGAGAGAGCAGGCAATCGGGATTGCCGGTGAGACAGCTTTTCGTGCCATAAAAAAGGGCTCGAAAAGCATGTAACGCCCAGAGGGTTAAAAGACTAAAGGGCCAGTCCTTTGCCCAGGTCTGACCTAACTTGCGCCCAATGTTATTAATAGGAAAAGACCATAAGTTGAAAAGCTGACAACCCACTGTTAGTCCGACTTTACTTTACTTGTACACAGTGATCTATGATCTTTTTGACTATTTTAACAGGGGGCTCCTGTCTTTGTTCTAGAGATTCATTCCAGATACTGTATAGCTGAATCGTAAGGGGAGATATATTGTACCTATGTATGGTTACACATCTAACAATACATGTATCATATTCAGAATGCTCAGTTTGTCTGTTTGCTTATTGTTGGAATTCATTTGTGATACATCCTTCCCTCTTCATTGACTGATTGCTTTGATGAAGCAGCTCTGCAATATTAAACACCGTCGTGACTTACAAAGCCTCATCCAAATAGGATATCATTATTTACGGTGTATGCTTCGTGTTTTATACACAGTTTAGCTGATATTTTGCTAGTATAGGGTAATTTGTGGATGCAATTGACAAGGAAATTTATATTTCTAGTGCTAGTCTCACATATTTTTCTGTTAGCCAGTAATAAAATAATAATTGTTCATAAATAAGAAAAAACAAGCAGCCAGCAGAAAATGCCTGAGGCAGATTAGCCATCATCTACATGGCCCAGCAGCCATTTTGTAATCACAACCAATATTTTTGCACACTGCTCTTTCTCAGGTAATAATCAATTTAGTGCAACTTGTGCTTTATTTGGCATACAGCTCAACAACTTGTAACAAAAATAATAGCAAAAAGAGGCACAGTTGAAAACAATATTGAAAAATCTCCTGTAATCCACTCGGCCCTGGCCATCTCCGGCTCCTGGGCTTTTACTAAACTCTCTACTCCGGTGAGGGGGAACCCAGCCCAGTGTTTCCTGGCACAGCTGGGACAGTGTCTGATCGGCACAGCTACATACACCGTATACGGGTTGTGCTGCTAAGGAGCAACTTGCATGCTCCTTCTGGCTGAATTGGGACCACAGGGAGACCAGGGACAGAAACTTTAAGCCCTGAATTTGGGTGAACAACCCCCCAAAAACCTAAAAAAATGGTGAGTGGGCGTTACAGGTACATAAAGCCATGTAAGGAATTGCTTAAAAGGTCTTTAATAACAGTTTTTTATTTTTTTCAAATTTTTTATTTTTTTAAAAAGTTTTATAATAACAGTTTTTTTTTGACCAATACTAAGGTAGATTCTTTAAGAGTACAGATCATGAGGTCCTATTGCCCATAAGATGTAAACATTAAGAATACATTACAGTTGTATCCAATACACAAAAATAAAAAAATAAAATTCTATATACAAAAAAATGTATACAAGGTAGAAAACATATAACTTATAATGACCAAAAATTTGAAGTGCAGAGAGACCAAGGAAACACATTTAAGCATATGGCTTACCATTGTGTGGATTCCAGACAGGTATAGCCAAGAGAGTTGGACTAACCAGCCAGCCACCATTACCCCCCCTCATCTTTTCCCTGGTCATATATACCCCCACACTCAAAGTTAGCCCCACCCCCCACAGCTGTGCATGCCAATTCAGGGCTTAAAGTTTCAGATATATAATAATTGGCTAAGGTACAGGAACCAATTAAGATGTAAACGCTCCTTAGCAGTATAATAAATTTAGTCCAGGGATAGACTCTTACGCTGCCTACCTCTTCTCCCAGATCACTTTCGGACGGAAATGTTTTTATAGCCTCTACGCTGGGCCCTCCTCTAGTGTCTGGGAGACAAACTGCAACTTCAGAACTTAGCTCTCCCCCTTCAAAGCTGGGCACCCCCTTTCCTAAACAAGAAAATCATTTCCAGAGTCATCTGTGGGAACAGGTGAACATTCAATCCCAATACTTGTTCTAGGGACAACTGTAAAATGTAATGTTAGACTTTCATTCTCTCCCCGGGGGATACCCACTCCATCCAGAACTACAAAAAAAAATAATTTGAACTTATATATGTATTTTTCAATACCAATGTGGTCCAACATTTTAAATCAATTTGCTTCACTGAAGCACAATGAGCCTTGGCAAGTAGTATTTGTTGCGAATGGGCCAGATCAAGTGTTCTCCCCAAATCACTTACTTAGTGACATAGGAGAGCGGTTGCCAGGAAACAGTTGTAAATGCTTCCTTTATCTCCAAGTATAAAGCTGAGAACACACGCATAGATATGGGCCAGATCGATGGCCGATTCGAGGGCTGAGCGCGTTCACGGCCATCTATCTGGCCCATATCTAATGCGGCCATCCCTGTTTTCGAGCAGGATCAATCAATCCTGCTCGAAAACATAGATATCAACAGAGAAACAGAGATATCAGACATGACCGTAAATCACGGTTGATGTCCATTGCTTTGCATGGGGACCACGTGGTCGTGGCCAAGCATCGTCGGAGCTGGAGACACCGCAGTGCTGTGCCTTCAGCTCCTTCGATGTAGGGCAGCAGCGCGATGACGACGACCTCAAGTCTGATCCTTGCTACCTCCTTTCTAGCACTATGGGAAGGGACCAAAAATGTGGCATGATTGTTGATCAAACTCTATCTTCAACAGCCAATGAGTTTTGAAGATTACAGTTAATCGGGTTAAAATAAAGATCCTATTCCTTAAGCTGGCCATAGATGTCTTGACTTTTCATGCGATTTCTGAGAAATTGACCACCGCAATTGATTGCAGTGGAAAATGGTGCACTTTTGATCGAAGACTCAATCTCAAGTTGCAATCGAATAACAAATCGATCTCAGGAAATCTATGCTTTACTCACATACTCTAAACAAAGCCTAAAGCATCTATATATATACACAACGTCAATATGGATATACCCAGCATTATCATAGTGTATCTTAATCCAGAATACAAGTGTCCCCTCTGCTGCCTTGTGAACTAATAATTCTATAAATAATTTCTATATCTATTAATCTCCCAACATGTCAAACCTGGCCAGTCTTGTACAGCCTTCTGCATGTAATTCCTGTGAATAAAATATGTAATATATTAACTGACTTATCAGACAAAAAATATGAGGGCTGCATTTGTTTTCCATAACTCACTTAAGTTCAGTTAATTTGCAAGTTCAGACTGTAGCAGGCCACAATTTAGTCTTAGACATCTGAAATATTAATACATCCCCCTTACAGCTTCTAACTCTGATGGCTTCTCAGAAACAAAAGAATTGTGCATGAAAAATGACTGTGCTAGGATCACCAATCAGTCAGCGTATTGTAGAGGCCTACTTTTTATTTGAAGGGAAAAATGAAGTTATGCCCCCGGCTCGAGAGCAAACACATTCATGTCAGTGTAATGGGGTTATGAATCAAATAAAATAAAAAAGGCCTCCATTTCTTCTGCCCACTTCCCAGGGGTGGGGGAAATCTTTTTCTTGGAAGGATCTGATGTTTGACTTGTAATATCTTTAGCTCCTGTACATCACATAGCCACGAAAAAGCAGACTTTCATCTGTGACCCAAAGCGGCACATGAAAAATGGCTGCCGGCTTTAGCAATATTCGGGAAAACCATTAGAGGTTCTATACACCTATGGCTGAGGAAAAGAAGAAGCTTTGATACTATTGTGTTTTGTCTACAAAAGGTGGTGAACATGTCAAGATAACTTTGAATGCACATAATGAGGCAGATTATTTCTTTATGGCATAGCGGTAGGATAGTGGGTCCATCGTTCTCTCTATACACTCTTACCTTACAGTAATACATGAAAGGCCATTTATGTCTTAAAAGGTGAATATTTTGTAGGGAGGAAAAGTTTGGCTACTTAAGCATAAGTAGAATTTACATGGAAACTTATCACCTAGTCAAATACATTTGTGCTCATAGGTTTTACATACCATTGCAGACTTCTTCTTAACTATTTTTTATATAAATGATTACACAAAAACTTTTCTTTCACTCATAGAAAGTGATTGGCTATAGTGGTTTACTCTTTTTAAATAACTACACAAACAACTCAAATGACAATGATCAAAGGTTTAATTATCCTTATGATTTTTAGAACTACATCTAACCTTACACTACACTTACCCACTACTCCCAGGTGCCCAACCTGCGGCCCCTGGGTCCTCCACTTGCGGCTCCCAAAACCTGTCAGTGCTTGGGCAAAGGATTTTACCTGTGCAACAATCCCCCACTGACAAGTCTTTGCTCGGAATCTTCTTAGAGCGGGAAGAGGAGGAGAGGCGAGGGACTTGCTCAGGCGCCTTCTACATCATTGATTGTTTTTTGTATGCCAATCAGCCTGCTCAGCTGGAGCATTATGCAGACAAGTGAGTGCCTATGCTCCCACTTTTTCACCAATGAACAAGGGATGAATGTATAATATATATTGTAGCACATTACCTGAGAATAGGGGTACATAATCAAAGAGTATGCGCCCCATAGATATCATCAAAGACTTTGATAATATCTATGAGGCACATAACCTTTGATGATATATTTCACACAAAATGTGTATTACATAATAATAACATAATTTAAACAAGTTTTGTTTTTGTTCTAGCTATGAATACTTTTCTCTTTTCAATGAAAAATGCTTACACAAATCAGTATAGATTGAAAATGTTTTGTGCGGCACTTTAGTGATGCCGAGGGCCTCCATATCAACTCAGTTGCCCACCACTGAACTACACACTTTCACACAATACACAAAAAATGCAAACTCCCTAAAGCTGGGCATAGACGTGCCGATTCCTGCACGACCACCGAACGGATGCCGTGCGCATTCCCATTCGGGATCGGGTCATGCAGAAATCGGGTGCAGGAACTAGCAAGATTGGGCTAAAATCAGACATGACGGATAATTTTGCTCCGATCCCATTAGTTTGGCTGGGGACGGCTGCCCTCAGCCGAAGTTATGGGCGGCACACAAAGGGTGCCAGCCAATTCTCGGCCCTAGCGGGCGGGCGTGAAGACGTCATCACGCCCGCCCGCTAGTGCCGAGAATCGGGTCGGGAGTCGACGGGAAATCTTCCTGTCTATTCCCAGCTTAACATCTCGCACATACTTCACTTATTCCCTGTAGTTGTAGAGTAATTCCCTGTCCACGGCTGGACCTACCAACCATTTCCCATTATCCACAACACTCTGCATTACCTTGCTAATAACCACCAGGCCATCTCTTTACCATGTTTCTTAAAATGTTGTACAAAAATCTAGAAAGTACATTAACAAACTTACCTATTCCTTTGCTTTTCCTACCCCCGCCTATTCAAATATTTGCACATTATTGCCAGCTTCAGATAAAAGTAAGATTTTAGTTTTTTAGAGTTTAGAGTTTAGTTTTTTATTCACAATTTACAGGGTGGATCGTGGTGTAATTCCCAAATGGATATAACCGTATTTTTTGGACAATAAGACGCACTTTTTTACCCCCAAAATTGCGTCTTATGGTCCGCCTGCGTCTTATGGTCCAAATGTGCGACCCCCGTGGCCACTCGGCCGCCGGTGGTCGCACCTTGGCTTTCTGCCACCTCTCCCGGCACGAAGATTAGCCGGGGAGCTGGAGGAGCTGTCAGTTGAGAGATGCCAGCTGGTGTCCAGCTCTCCCATCTGTACTGTATAATTGCCTATGTCAGCAGATCTCTGCTTGCATAGACAATGGAGAGAGAGAGAGATGAACTGCCGTCTTTCCCTCTCTCAGTGTCTGTGGGAACTGCAATCACTCTGCAGTTCCCACGGACACAGTAACAGCTGATCAGAGGAGAGGAAGAAGACTGCAGATTTCTGCCCGCCCCCCCCCCCCCCCCCCCCCCCCTCCTCCTGCCGATCAGTGTGAAGTAGGATGCTGGGCTGAGAGTGTACTGCTGCTAGTGACCCCTACTGGCTGAATTGAATATTAAATTCATTGCATTAACCCAATTGATGTGAAAACTTATTAAATCTTTTTTTTCTGGTTTTCCTCCCCTAAAAACTGTGTGCGTCTTATGGTCCGGTGCGTCTTATAGTCCGAAAAATACGGTAGTTTATAATGAATACAAGGAGCCTTCAAAGGCTTTTTTATATGTCTTTTATAAAGGTAAACAAGGTCCAACAACCCCTCTGTATGAAGATAGTCAGGTGTTCTGGTGACAACTGTCCTCTTTCCTCTCATTTCCTTATGCGTTTCTAGATACAGAATCCAAACAAAAGAAAGGGAGGTATGGTTTGAATTATTCATAAACTTCTTGACTATAACAACCAACAAGTTTTCGGCACCTTAACACTTCTTCATCAAAGCTTACAAGTTGCGTATTTTATTAAGAAGACTCAAATGGAACAATAAACAAATTAATTGTTATATAGTTTGTGCAAGAAGTGTTAAATTAATTAGGCAATATAACATGGACAAGGCGTAGTTTCATGCAAATGTTTTATAAAAAAAAAATAGAAGCTGGCTTTGACTCACTTTAAATCTGGTGCACCCTATCCTGTGTTATTCTTTCCAAATTAAAAAATTAACTGGAGTGACCCTTGGCTTATCAAAACAAAACATATTGGAGGAGATATCAGTTTTTGTCACAAAATGCAATGCAATTCAGAATGTTAATGTAAATACACAACTCATTCTATCTAATTGTAAAATGTGTCTCTCCATAAGTGGGTCAATGTGTTCAGAGAATGGGTACTGCTAGTGCAGATAAGATCTTTTCTTGGCAGTGGCTTTTTGGGTTGGCTGGAAGGAATGGAACACATGTATTGCTCCCAGGATGGTTGGCACTAATTCGAACTATAAAACACTTTCCCATTGATTTTAATGGTAACAACGTGTGTCTTATAGTCTGAAAAATATGGTGTGTGTGATTATATAGAGATAGAGATATAATAACACAGTGACCCCAAGATCACCTGTATCACTGTACAGAGTGGTGGATGGTATCTCAGATTTCCATTTTAAGGTAAAACCAGCAGTGTTATGTTTGCAGGGAACTTTCATGTTCTTATGCTGTTTTTCTGCATTGTGTTCTGGGGCTGGTTTTACTGGGAATCTGCAAGAGCAGGGAGGGGCGGATTCCCAATTCCTGGTACAGTGTTTCCAGAGGCTCAGGAGCCCATTAGAGCACCTGGTGCTGAGGGTCAGGTGGTGTGTGTGTGTGTGGAAGACTGGGCAGTCAGACAGCTTTTGCTTTGGTTTAGAAGCCAGGAGGCTATTGATATCATTTATGAACATTCTATGTTACCGCTGATGACCCATGCGAGGGTATCTTCTTCTGTTTGAGCCTGGTGTGCTCTAATAAACACAGGCAGGAGCCCTAGAAAGAATGCTTTTCCTTGTGGATATCCTTCATTGGCAGACGCCATTTGAGAAAACCCCCCACAATATATAAAAATTAAGAATATGGTTTAGTAACTAATAACCAACATTAATGTTAATGGCCTTGTTATTACTTGTTTATGAAAAACTAAGCCACAATTTAACTTTTCTGGTACCTTGCATAGTGCAAAAATATTCCCAATTAATTTGTATGACACTATGCAACGTGCCAGAAAAGAGCAGAATGCTTTGCATTTCCTTAATGAAGTCAACAATAGTGACAATTTGTAAAACATCACTGTGATTTATAAGACCAACAATATCGCTATATATTTTATATAATATTCAAATCTGTAATATAATTGTTGCATTATTATGTTTGCGCATTATGAGTAGAACTAGTGCTAGTAACTAGTAATCTTTTTACATATGTTTTACACCTGGTGATCCAGCCAGTGACACACATCCTCTCTTAAGGCCCCCAAACACGGTAGATATTTTATCCAATCAACTTAATTCAATCAATTTTTTGGTTGATTGATTGAAAATCTATGGCAGCCCATATAGTTAGAAAAAAATGATTGAAAAATGAGTGGACATGCTGGTAAATTTTTAATTGGTTGTTTTGATTGATTATACTTTCAGTCGATCCCAAAAAAGTTGATCAAATATCTGTTTCTACAGTTGGCAAACATACAATCAATCACCAATTTCCCTTCACAGAAGATGACTTGATGTGCATCATAATAAGAGAAATAGGTATTTGATCCCTTCACAGAAAATAACTTAGTACCCTTAGTACCTCATTGGGAAATTCTTTCATCATGTGCTTTGTTATTGTTATGCTGGAAAATCCACCCAGAACCCATTTTCAATGTCCTGGCTGTAAGAAGGATATCTTCGATGCAGTGAAGGTGTTCTGGTCACGTTAGCACCCCCAAAGCAAAATGTGTCCACTTCCATATTTGTAATGTCAATTTCCAGTTAGATTGGTATACTTGGTGTCATAGGTAGTAGTCTTCTTCACATAAACATTGCAAAATCACAGAGCTTGATTTTGGTCTCATCTGACCACAACATTTTTGCCTGGTTCTCCTCTGGATCATTCAGACGTTCATTGGCAAACTGCAGACAGGCCTGTACATGTGCTGTCTTGGGCAGAGGGAATTTGCTGCAAGATTTCCTTTAATAAGGTTGTAATGTGTGTCTAGTTCTGTAGGTCTACATTCTTGTCCCTGCATTCTTGTCCCAGTTGCTCTATATTCTTGTCCCTGACATCTTTGGACATCTCTTATATTTTTCACATATATCGTAAATTTGAGAATTTGTAAATATCTTGAATATGCTGTCGAATTTTCGTGATTTCGAATATTCAACATTTTTTTACACTAAACATTATCCCTGGCTACAATGTCATACAGCTCGATAACTATAATAGCGTTTTCTAGCGGCGATTAATCTCAATTTCAGAATACAAATTTTTAAAATATTAATTGAATATTGTTCAAATAATTTTCGAATTCGAATATTGCCTTTCTGCTCATCATTATTCTCAATCCCTAGCGGTAGGGAAGTGACACTCACATGGTAATGAGGGGGCCTGACGGTCAGCACGTAGGGACCCAGGCGTGCTGCCGGATCGGTACAGCAGCCTCTGCTCACTGTCAGCCCGGATTGCCATTGTGTACGATGTGTTGCCGGCTGCTGTACCGATCAGGCAGCACGCTGGGGGGGGGGGGGGGGGGAGGGATTTTTCAGCTAGCACCCCCCCTAAACAAGTGCTGTCATGGGGCCCCAACATTTTTGCTCTACGGGGCCCCATGATTTCTGACGGCTGCCCTGGCCCCTCCTATCAATCATTTTTATACCCTGTATGATACTTCAGCACCCTCCTGTTACTGGCAAATACTCCATTCTTTACAGGGAAGATGAACTCAATGTGATTTTCAAGAAATTCTGTTACATTACATAATTACAAACTGGTATTAGGAGAACTCCCTTACAGGGGTTGTTACTTCTTTAAACCTGATACCAGTATAAGGCCTGAAATCTTTTTGGTTGATAGGGAATCAAATTTCAATGTACATCCATTCCTGAATTTAGTGTACTGGGGTTGTGAGGGTTTTTTTGTTGTTATTCTGGTCATTTCTTTGCCAGAGGGCAACCATACTTAATCAGCAGGTAATCAAATATCTCTTTCCCTCACTGTATATAAGTAGTGATGGCGCGAACCCGGATTTTGCCGTTAGCGAACGGCGAACGCGAACTAACGCAAAAGTTCGCGAACCCGGCGAACACGCGAACCCGC
>CM070039.1:61567238-61578041 GCA_036250615.1 Ptychadena robeensis
GAACATGCGATGTTCGCCGCGAATAGTTCGCCGGCGAACAGTTCGGTCCATCACTATATATAAGATATATAATATAATAGATTTACTGAAGGATCCACTTTAAGGTATCAGGTCCTAGCTAAAGTTGGAGTCTCAGTTGTAAACAAACATGTGCAGGTAGTGTATCCCTGTGTCCTCTTGTTAGGTTGTATAAAAATACTCCCACGTCCCCTTGAGAAAGGCCTGTTAAACTTCCATGAAATAACAGCTGCGGAATATAGTGTTATTACAATTGGCCACGTTCTGATTTCATTACATCAGCTGTTAGTTAGACCTTATTGTGCTAATACTAATCTCCTATCAGCTTCTTGATGTATTGATGCAAATGGGAACAAATTTACATGGATGCTGATTGTTGTAATTGAGGAACAGTGCTGTGGGCCCCCAAAGGCTGGGCTTTAGTAGTTATGAGGTATTAATTAATTACAGATCAACCTATTGGCAAGTCCCTTGTCTATCGCCTGATAATGGAGCCCTGGATACTGTAACTGCAGGGAGATATATATTAAATCAGCTCCTAATTTTGCTAATGAGAACAACTAGTTAGACAATGTACTTTCTATAATTAGCGTCATTGCACACACGCTGAGCCTAAAGCGGAATATCTAGCATTGCACTAAAGTTTAATCTCATTTACTTGTTTCGAATAAGGATACACATTTTCGTCTGCAATAATTATATATATATATATATATATATATATATATATATATATATATACACATACACATATATATACATACACACAAACACAGGTGATTTGCAAAAAAAATAGAATATGATCCAAAAGTTTCTGTATTTCACTAATCCAACTTAAAGGGTTGACCTAATATATGAAATGACAGATTATATGCAAAGCAACATTAACATATATTCACTATGGGGTTCAGTTAAGGCAAGTTTGTTGGCTAATTAAGCACAGTAATCCCATTGTCATTAAACCAGGTTAATATATAACAAGTCCTGCTGGATAATGAAGTCAGCATCTCCAATAAGCCTGTCTGTGGAAGGAAGCATGAAGTACCCCAAAATCTCCTGGTAGACGGCTGAGTTGACTCTGGATTTAATGAAGCACAGTGAAGATTTTTTTTTTTTTTATAGGCTGTAGGACATAATCATCAAAATTATAACAAAAAAAGACTTGTAATCAGTCTATTTCATGTATTAGTTTCACCTTTTAAGTTGCATCAGTGAAATATTTTGAACGATATTCACATTTTTCACAAATCACCAGTATATAAGCAGTACGCTGGTGTGCAAAATGGTCTAAAAACTAGCTCTGCGTACCTTTATAACGTTATTATCCTTCGCATCCACCTACTTCACAAACACGGGACAGATGCACAGAGCTTCCTTCCCCCTCTGCCCCCCCTCCTTCCTGCTGTGTGAGGAGCAGTGCTTGTGTTGTGCTTTGACGGCAAGCGTTCTGTAGTGACATCCTATGGCTAAAGCTGATATTGCAGATGGAGTTGATATTACAGCTCCACACAACTTCACTATCATTTATACACTACTGTAAAAGGTTTTTTTATTGGCAAAATTCTTTGGCAATTTTTATTGTTTTTAAATGTCACTTGGATAACCAATGGTAAACTTTAATAAAGTTTATATATTTAAAATATAAAAGGTTGCAGTTAGGGGTGTCAGATTGGAAATGTATATGACTAATTAAAAAATAAGATTGGACTTATAAGGGTGTTGGAGATCTGGTGGACAAAAATCAGAGTAGGCCCATGTAGGGTAAAATCTGACAAGAGAAAAGTTGCACTACATATATACGATACTGACATATATATATATATATATATATATATACACTGAGATCTGGGGGTTCAAACAGTGTTGTACTTTGAGAGTTACATTTGACCCAAACCCAGCTGTTATCCTATTAATGGAGACAGCTAATCGAAGGCTTAATCAAGAACTTGATGGTCCATCTGTAGCAAAATCTACCATGCAGGAAGCTGATGCAGAAAACAGTGAGGAAGACAGTGAGATAGATCACCCTAAATATAGGCCAAGTACCAAACACCATCCCCTGTACTCATCCAAGTAGCTCACTGAAAAAGTTATGTTCACACACACACACACACACACATGTCTTAAGGTCCCCATACACGGGTCCGATTCCCAAGGGATTCCGGGACGATCGATTCCGGGCGCGTGCACGCTAAACGAGCGCCCCGGAATCACATGAAGCCCACCTTGCCCGATCGATCACGTCCGAACGATCGGGGGCCCAGAATCAGATCTGCCAGAGAACCAACATGTTGGTCTTTCTGATCCGATTCAGCACACATCAGGGGGAGTTGCCATGTGTGAAGTGATCGATCGGGCACGGAATCGTCCAGGAATCGTGGCCCAAGGTGGTAGGGACAGACTTGATTGGGCGATCGATCGGACATCCGATTCCCTCTGGCATCGCGGAATCGATCGGATAGGTGATCGGCCATGAAATCGAAACATGTATGGCTAGCTTTAGTGTTCTTTGACACCTGCAGTTTCAACAACTTCTTCTGGGAACTGGGCTTAGGATGAGCCGGCCAAATCTTTTACCATAAAAAGTTTGGTACCTAGTCAATGATTCCGATGATGGGGATTGTATTGTCACTTACAGTTAATTATAGGGCAAGCCAATAGAGTTTGCTAGAAAAAGTTCACGGATACTGCTCATATCAAATTATCCTGACCAGTGCAAAAAGCAACTTGATCAACCGATTGATCATTAACTTTTCCATGAGTGCTCCTGCAGGAACTTACCATCAATAAAAGCAGTATACAGCCCCTGCACCACTCGAACATGCTAGAAAGTATGAAAATCCCCACAGACTTCTAAAGGGTCATACAGAAAGTGCTGAATTGTCAAATCTACATATCTAGTAAAAGTGTGATACATGCGTGTTCATTTATGTAAATATATTTCTAATTTCTATATCCTTGCAGCTAGTACCATCTTGAAACAAGCTTTGTGATACCCTGCACATGAGAAGGGAAGGACCAGCACCCTAAGCCCCAGGTGCCCAACCTGCGGCCCTTTAGGTGTTCTTTAGGTGGCCCCCCTTGGTCCTCCCCCTCTGTTATTGCATAGACCATAGGAGCTCACCTGTCCACTGATCCCCCTGCTGACAGGTCCTCGTCTGGGAACATCTTAGAGTGGGGAGAGGAGAGGTGATAAATCTATGTGATAGCCAATCAGTGACCTAGATGGCGCCTGAGCAAGTCCCTCGTCTCTCCTTTTCTCCTCTAGTGTTGGTGGGGCATTAGCAGACTGGTGAGTGCCTATGCTCCCTCTATTTCACAAATGAACGGGGGTGATTATATACTATATATTGCGGCACATACCCTGAGAATAGGGGCATATAACCTTTATAAGCAGTATAGGTTGAAAATGTTATGTGCGGCCCTTTAGTGATGCTGAGGGCCGCACTTCTGCCCTAAGCCAATCAGACTGAGGTGCCCCATGTGCTGATAGAAGGAGAGAGCTTAGTGGTGGGTTTTCATGGTCCATTTCAGCAGTCTGGGGAAAGTCCCTTGATTTTAAGAATCACATCCTAGAGTTCCTAGAAAAATCTAGTTCAGACATTTGAGTTCATTATATAAAAGCAGACTCACAGTAAGGCCATTCCCAGGTAGTTGGCTGTACTGCCCCAGTACATAGGATTTTCCATCACATTGAAGGGGAAGCCAGTGACTTTCTCATCCATTAGGATTCCGAAATAGTCTCCTGAAAGCAACAAAACATACAATATTTAGAAATCTTGTTTAAAAAACCATGAATGTAAAAGTCAGATATATAACCCAAAGTATGAGGTTGGAGTGGGCTGTCAGAATAGAATTTTATTTTCCAACCAAAAAATCTGAATATTTTGTCTGAAATGGAAGTTAAACTCTGGGAGATACTCCATGGTGGTTCACCTTGCCACATGTATTATTCCTTTAAGTGCAGTGAATACTTTATGTGGCAGAGACTCGTCCTCCTCCCATATGTAAAAAGCCACTCATTGGGTTATTTAAATAGCATGCGTTGTGACTATTTACACTCCCCATAAGAAATTTCAGCTGTATTGAATATATTATGAGACAAATAGACTGGGCAGAGGAGGGCATGTAATAGGTTAAAAAAAAGGATGATCCTATGTGCTGGGGTATATGTAGCTTATTTGTGTCTGTAATTGAGAATATATGCCAGAATACCGATCCACTCATTTTCAATGTTTTGGCTGAAGGAAGGAGATGCTCACCCAAGACTTGACTGTATATGGTCCAGTGTGTGCTGGGGTATATGTAGCTTATTTGTGTCTGTAATTGAGAAGAATTAAGTGAGCACAATGATTGCAGTATATACAATGAGTGGAATAACTATTGATGCCCTGCTGACTTTGTATGTTTGCCCTCTGACAATTGGGAACAGATGGAAAATGAATGTAATTACTCCACGATCCAGAGTAGGGTGAGTAAGTGTGATAAAATAACATTATCTTTATTAAAATAAATTAAAACCACATGAATTCATTCTTAAATCATACACAAAAGCAACACCTAAATATAAATGTAGCTATACATCATGAGAAATGATAATCCTGCTCTCAAACACCATCTACAAGGTGGAATATATGGTAAAGCAAAGTATGCAGGACTGGACCATGCAGTATTCACTCTATATTTCTCCAGCCAAATGGCCAGTGTCAGGAGGGAGGTCGCTACAGCAGAGTATGCAGGGCTTAAGCTTCAGAATGGATTTATAGACTAGCAGTAACGGTCCTTTGAACATGGTGATCAACTTATAAACTTATAAAGAGACACATTTTACAAACTGTAACTGAACAACTTACCCATGAGTAGCTATTTTCATATGGGAGGAGATATGAGTCTGTGTCCTAAAATTACAGCCAACTGTAGAATGACCGCAGTGGTGTACCTTATGGTGTGCCACTGCGTGGCGTTCTACGTTGATAAAACGATACATGAATTTAGAGTAAGGATAAGGGAGCACATAAAAGAATTAAGAAATGCTATCTAACTGTAAAACATGTCTTTTGGTCAGTGTGTTCAGAGAATAGGCACTGCTAGTGCTAATGCAGCTAAGATCTCCTTCTTGGCAGTGGCTTTTTGGGTTGGCTGGAGGGAATGGAACCAATGTCAGCCTCCTGGGATGCAAAGCTATTGCTAGGATGATTGGGACTAAAACGTTTTTTTACATATCCATTCCAACCATAATATGCAGGGACATTTTCATATTGATTTAAATTGTAAAAAGGTGTGTCTTATAGTCCCAAAAAATACGGTACATATTTGATCTCTTCCCAAAAGATGACTTTGGCAAAATCCTTTTTGGCAATCATAGAGGTCAGATGTTTCTTGTAGTTGGCTGCCAAGTTTGCTCTCAGGAGGAATTTATATCATTGCAGATCCTTTTCAAGGTAGTAAGGTTTTGTGGCTGATGTTTGGCAATTAAGCCTTCAACTCCCTCCACAAATTTACTTTGGGATTAAGGTCTAAGACTGGCTCGGCCACTCCAGTACCGTCATATGTTCTTCTTGACCCACTCTTTTGTTGCCTTGCCTGTGTGATTGTGGTCAAAGTCATGCCAGAATACCGATCCACTAATTTTCAATGTTTTGGCTGAAGGAAGGAGATGCTCACCCAAGACTTGACTGTACATGGTCCTATCCATCATATCTTATTGAAGGAGTCCTGCACCATTAGCAGAGAAACACCCCATAAGTATAATGTGTTCACTGCCATGTTTGAAGGTAGGGATGGTGTTGTTATGGCAGCATCCCTCCTCCTTCAAACACGGCGAGCGAGCCTTAATTTTTTTGTCTGAATAAAACATTTTTACCCAGTTCCCCTCTGGATCATTCAGATGTTCATTGGCAGGCTGCAGATGGGCCTGTACTTGTGCTGTCTTGAGCAGGTGAGACCTTGAGGGTGTTACAAGAATTGTCCTTTACAGTGTAGTGCGATGTTTTTTTATGGTGACTATGGCCCCTGCTATCCTATGATCATTGCCATGTTTTTACTGCTTCATAACCATTCTAATTGCAACTCCATAAAGTGAGATGTTCAATAGAACCGCAGACTGAGGGACATGGACAGTCATTTGTTGTATCTTCTATTTGCAAATGGTTGTGCCATCTGTTTTCATCTTCTCACCAAGCTGCTAAGCAATAGTCTTGTAGCCCAGTCCATCCTTTTGTAGGTCTACAGTCTTGTCCCTGACATCCTTGGACAGTTCTTTGGTCTTGGCCATGGTCTTTTTTTACAGGTACTGTAACAAGAAGGAAATAGTAGCACTCCCGTCCCTTATAGAGGTTGCACCCTAAGGTTGGGGTATGCTTTAACCACACTAAACATCATCCAATCATAATTTACACCTCGCTTTATAATATAGACCACCAAAGGGGCTGAGAGAGGAGAACACTGCAGCCTATTGACTCTCTGAGCTGTCCTTATATTCTTCCCTCTTCTGATGTGCACAATACCCTCACCCTACCTTAGCACTGCCAGCCAATCAGAAACCCGTGGATGGACAAGCAGGAAGCCAAACAAAAGGACCTTGCAGGGAACTGGATTCACACAATCTAAATACAATGAAGAAGAGAGTGTATGAAAC
The DNA here is from genome assembly GCA_036250615.1 of Ptychadena robeensis. Classification (NCBI taxonomy): domain Eukaryota; kingdom Metazoa; phylum Chordata; class Amphibia; order Anura; family Ptychadenidae; genus Ptychadena; species Ptychadena robeensis. Next base: position 61,573,894 of record CM070039.1, read on the forward strand.
GTGTGAAAAAGAGCATATGCAATATGTGTGTGAGAGGTAGCGAGAGTGTGTGTTTGTGTGTGCGTGTGTTGCTGAGCAGGTTGAAAGTTGTAGTTCTACAACTGCTAGTAAAAGCAGCAGTGCATGTTGGGCAGTGTAGTTCATCAGCAAATGACAGACGGGAATTATGGCAGTTATAGTTTCTTAGCACAGCAAGTTGGTACTTTGTCATTTGTGCTCTGTTAGAAGAATGCCATAGGACATGAACATATGCTGGAGTCTGTAGTCCATCAGCAGCCAAGAATTTAAAGAAATTATGTTACTTCCATGATCCCCCCTGAACAACAACTGAAGCCATGGCCAATAACTCAGAGTTATAACTGCATTTCATTATAAAGATTTGAGAAAAGGCAGATTGTCAATGACATGATGCAAGACTACATATGGAATAACATGGTTCTATGGAAAGTCATGTTTAACTGATTAGGGTCATCTAACATTTAATTAATCCCTGTCAAAATAAAAAATGAAACTGATGAAATTTTCTTCAGCAACGTTTTGTGACAACTCTCTGTCCTTGTTCCCTAGTTATTCTCCTCCTGTGTCACACAATGATACTAATGAAGACTACAAATGGCCATTTCTGTGCATATTAAACAAGTGTCACCTTTATTTGAAATGCTATGCAACCAGCTCAAAAAAATAGAAAGTGACTGAAAAGAGGACAGAGGAGACCAGCAGCACTGGGGTATACAAAGGGTTTAAATGAGGTCAAAATATTTTTATTATTTCAATAAATGGTGCAGATTCAAATCTTTCAAAAAAATCATATATGACCCAGATATGATTTTTTTATTATATATTTTGGAGATGTATAGAGGTGGTTTTATATCTTATAAGAAAATAGAGTGTATGTACCATGTATGTTTACATGATTCATGAGCGTATATGATTTTGTGTGTGTTATTCAGGTTACTGAATATGCCTGCACATTGAGATAAGTAATTGGGTGTTTGGTTTCAGTTTGGGCACTTGGTCTCTTAAAGGGTCGCTATTAATGCTTCTAATAGGTGTACAATTTTTATTGAGCCAAATGTCACAAGTACGGTAAATAAACACATTATGGTGCTGAAATGCTAATGAGGTCTACAGCAATGCGTGCTCTAAAGAATAGGGCCAATTTCCCGTTGTCGCCTGCTGCGCAATGGCCACGTCATGTGCATCAGTAACCAGATGAATGGTCCACTCTTACAGCAAAGGCAATATATTTGCGTATTTCCGTTGCGTTACGTTAAAAAGCCGGTTGAGGATCAACAATAAGGCAGATTAACATTATGTAACATTAGTTCAATAAATCATCCTGTAAACGGCTTTGCTGCAGGAATGTGGGAAAATGTACTTGCATGCCAAATTCAAATTACATACCGAATACAGTAGATGGAATGGATGCTTGCAGTCAGGCAAAAAATTTCAAAAGACTACACCCACCACCGGATGTAATCAAATTTAAAATTTGTATTAATCCATACGTACAGACAGAAATATTAAAATGACTGAGGAATCCTGAATTGCTGTTGCTTACATGCCTAAATGTTATTTCAGTTATTAATAGTCATTAATTCCTTAAAGCAGCGGTTCCCAAAGTTTCCATGCAGGGCCCCCTCTTCTAGAAAGAAACATTATCAAGCCCTTCCACTCAAACTACACAGGTTTAGATGAAGGGCCATTTCACACTAGCCGTGTTTGCGCTGCAGTACTGCAACACACCGTTTGCAAAAGGACCTTTTCCAGTGTCCCCACAGTTGTGTTTTGCTGTAATGTACAAAGCAGCGCATTACCACAAACTGCCCTGCAGAATGCATATTTAGGGCCACATTACAAGAGTCTCTCAAACAATTGTATGCACCGAGCAATGTGGACACACAGGTTTTTATCTGCAACAGACATTGTAGCATTACCACTAGCACGTCTATAACCAGTAACAAAAAACGTGAGGCTACTGTGAAACAAAATTTGAAACGCAACTCTATCTGCACACACACACCAATTATGCAGAGACATGCATCTTATATACACAAACCAATAATGCAGAGACATTCATCATTCACAAAGAGACATACACACATTACAAACACTCTACTTGCTATCTGCAGCTAGTTCTCCCATGGTCTGCTTCCTGCTTGTATCTCCCTCAGGCTTGTCTAATTGGCTAGATGATGGGAGGGGAGGGAAGGGTGGACTGTGTGCAATCCACAGAGAGAGAAGATCACTGACACTGAGGAGAGCCAATAGGCAGAGTAATGCAGTTCTCTCTCTTCCCCTCTCTCTAGCTGAAATTGCAATTTTCACACAGAGAGTTTCTAGTACCACCTTTGCTCTCCCCAAGCTGCACCCCCCGGGTATACCGCTGTACCCTTCCAGGGGGACCCACCCCCCAATTTGGAAATCAGTGCCTTAAACTATCTGTAAAACTTGAGTTAGACTTACCAGTAACTCAGTTTCCAAGAGTCTTTTCAAGGACAGGTCACCAATGAGAGAAGGGGATCCACCCCCAGAGGGAGGAAACACAATACCCAGCCAATGTTTAAATTTCCCGCTCCTTCATCCACTGGCAGTCTGTGTACGAGTATCTCGGAGCGGTAAAGAAACTGAAAAATACTAAACAACAATATGTTAATTGCAATAGGGAGGGAAGGTTACTGTCCTGGAAAAGACTCTTGGAAACTGAGTTACCGGTAAGTCTAACTCAAGTTTTCCCCAAGTCGTCTTTTCCAGGACAGGTCACCAATGAGAGGATAAACGAGCACTCACCTCTGTTAGGGTGGGACTATTGCCTCTAGTACCCTCCTGCCAAATGACTGTTCCTGCACAGCCATTAGGTCCAGTCTATAATGGCGTACAAAAGTACCGAAGGAAGACCAGGTAGCAGCCTTGCATATGTGCTCCGGAGTGGCCCCTGCCTTTTCGGCCCATGATGCAGCCCACGCTCTGGTGGAGTGAGCCGACACCAGGAGTGGACAAGGCAGACCCTCAAGCTTGTAAGCCTCAACAATGGCCTGCCTAATCCACCTAGCAATAGTCGCCTTAGAGATGGCCTTTCCCTTCCTGGCTTTCGAGTGCAGAACGAAAAGAGAATCAGATCGTCTGAAGGATCAGGTAGCTTCCAAGTACGCCAACACCGACTACCTAACATCGAGGAGGTGAAACACCTTCTCCCCGTCATTAGACGGATTAAAACAAAAGGAAGGCAGAATGATTTCCTGAGCCCTGTGAAACTCGGAGGCGACCTTCGGGAGGAAGGCCGGGTCCATATCAGGGAAGACCTGCATGTACGGCTCCCTGACAGACAAAGCCTGGAGCTCGCTAACTCTCCTAGCCGATGTAATGGCCACTAGAAACACCACTTTCCACGAGAGAGTTCTCATCTCGCAGGGATGATCAAAAGGGTGTTTCACAAGGGCCCCCAGGACGGTAGATAGATCCCACTGGGGAACAATCCTATTTCTGACTGGAGCAGACCTAGCCACACCTTGCAGGAACCTGGAAACCATGGGGTGCAGTACCAACCTACATTCCAAGAAATGACTAAGGGCCGCCACCTGTACCTTTAGCGTGCTCAGGGAGAGGCCCAGGTCTACCCCTTTCTGCAAAAATGTCAGGATGGCGGGCACCGAAGTAATATCCGCCTGGGAACTACAGGAGGAAAGAAAAACTCTCCAGACCTTCCCATAAATCCGCCTCGTGGAAAGTTTTCGACTGGCCAATAGGGTATCAACCACTGGTACCGAGAAACCCTTAGCTAACAGCCACCGCCTTTCAGATACCAGGCAGTCAAATGCCATGCCCTGTCCTGGTTGGCCTGAACTGGACCCTGGGAGAGGAGATCCTCCCTGTCCGGAAGGGGAAAAGGGGCATCCACCGCCATCCTCAGTACCTGGGAAAACCATGCCCTCTTCGGCCAGTATGGTGCCACAAGAATAAGATGCGTCCTCTCCTGCCTGAGTTTGTGCAATACCAGCGGCAGGAGGCATATAGGCTGAAACGCGTATGCCAGCTGGAAGTGCCACCGCTGACTCAACGCATCCAGCGCCCAAGCTCTGTCGCCCTTGGAGCAAAATCGAGGGAGTTGTGTGTTGCCTGAAGAAGCGAAGAGATCTATCTGAGGCAAA
>CM070039.1:61598098-61618014 GCA_036250615.1 Ptychadena robeensis
TGGTGCACTTTTGGTACAGAAATCTGGACCTCAGCAGTGCGCTAGGGAGGTTAAAGGGTCAAGCCACAAATTATACTTCAAATATAGATGGAGTCTGACGGGCTCAGTTAGACCCCAGCTACTAATACCTTTGATACTCCAACAATGAGATCTCTCTGCTAAAATTCCTGCCTGTGTCAGAATTTTGTGTGTTCTTTCTATTTCAAGTCCTTCTCCCACATGCTTTATACCATTTAAAAAGTAATTTTAAAACTTAGCAAAAATGGGGGCAATTCTCATCATAGGCACAACAAATGCATAGTGCTGGGAACTCATAACAGGATGATGATGATTATGATAACCCTTAATGGCCATAGCAGGAGCTTTTATCTCAGAACATATATAATGGGATCCCCTGAAAATGGACACCGTAGGTTTCCACACCTGGGAATTAAACTTAGAGATCTGGACTAGTTGCATTATTAAACATCCACCAAAATAGGTAATGCAGGTTCAGGCACTTCCACTTCAGAGACCTTTTCCATTACAGTTTTGAAACAAAGTTACCATGACTTTGACACAAAAATACTTGTTTCTTTGCCTTTCTTCCCCACGGCGGGTTTGTTGGATCATTCTTAGGCTGACCTACAACAGTAGACAAGGCAGCATTACATGTGTACGCATACAGTGGCCGCCTTTCATACTTTTACAGGAGATGACACACAAACCTCAATCCAAAAGATGAGTCATGATGGTAGCCGGTAATGTTTACCTTCAGAAGATTCAGCCTTTGTCACTGTTGATGGTGGGGAGCAGCCAAATGTGAACAATAAACTTTGAAAACTCAATTAGTTGAGTTCTAAAGATGAAATGTTTACCGCTTGTGCCCCAGGTGCTGTCCTACTGCCCGGAATATTGTGGAAAGGGCCAGAGCAATGGTTATTACACAAAATAATTTCTCACAGGTAACAACAAGCGAGACTAGATCAGACAATATTCTTAAAGTTTAGGTAATTAAAAATATAATGTAACTTTTAGTGTCATATTTTTAATACTTTGACATTTGTAGCTTATGCTCAAATAATCTGCTAGGTCTTTTATTAATAGACAACACTCCAACTCTGCTTTAATTTGGCACTTTATTACACTGGCATTCAATGGAGACTATAAACAACCATTTCAACACACCACCTGCAAACCAACCCTCCAGTGCGAGTAGACTGGTAACGGCTCTAGCATACATAACCTCATCTTCCACATAGCATAATAAAAGATGAAAACCAGAAAGATGAAAACATGGCAACTTTTACCTATACTTACTAAATCAAAAGTCAATGCTTATATACTGTAGGCACCACACCAAAGCAGTGTAGCCAAAATACATACTTTGTTCTAATAAAAGCCATGGGTCTATGGGGCTAAGCATTGCCCTCTTTATCAAGGCTCAGGAAATAAAAGGTACTAAATACAGACTGGATCACACTTAACACAGGTTTGTAAGTCTGATAACTGTTAAGAGAAAGAAGAGTGGGTTCTGTAACCCCTCGATGGAACAACACCAAGGCAACCTTGTGCACGCATTTCCTTTAAAAACTCTTTTCAACTAGAGACACATGGGGAGTTTGATGGGCATAGCATGCCAGTGCCCTGTTAATTTATCCCCATCACAATGGATGTCATTTGGAACCTTGACTCCCTGTTTCTAACTGTTTCTAGCCAATCTGTACCAGTCAATTACATAGCCCCCCCCCCCATACACCTTACAATCTTATTTCTGTGCAATCAACTGTTCTTCTACCCAAACCATGTAATATGAGGACCTTCCTAAACCTTCCAATCACTATGTATTCAGGGAGGCCCAATTTACTACACAGTTGTTGGTAGATCTAAAGGAAAGTGTAAGGAGTGATCTAAAGGTGTATGGGAGGTTTAAGCAATGCCTGCAAAATGAGTACCACAGGGAGTTCTGCAACAGTGCTAGGTAATATTTTATGTTTATAAATCACTGTGTCACACTCACTTTATCACTCTGACTACTTCCCAAAATCATTGCAAATGTTGGCACTTAAAATATTTAATATTTCTGTTACAACAGTAACAGTTGTCCATGGTAACTTGGGTAATGAGACAGATCAGATCCTTATAAAAGGACTTCAAAATATGAATTGTGTCCATTGGCATTAGTAATTAGTTACTACTTTTTTTAATTCATTTTATTATGTGTCATTATCTAGAACAAGCTGCTAGATCTTACCTCCAACAAATCATGTTAGTGAAGAGTGTAGATATTTTTTTCATATTAAATGATTTAAATAAAGTTTGTGGTTATGTAAGTACCCTAGGGCAGATGCCCACTATATTATTAAAAGTATTGGGATGCCTCACTTAATACAAGTGAATTTTGATGACACCCCATTCTTAGTCCATATGCTTTAATATGGAGGTGGTCTGCAGCTATACAATCCTCTTCTTTTCTGGGTATGGAAATGTCTGACTAATTCTTCTAGAAGAATGTTGAATAAGAAGATCTGGTTCATTGTCATCTCTCTAATTCATCACAAAAGTATTGGGTGGTAGACAGGGTTCTGTCAAGTATCTCCACACCAACTTTCCCCCAATCCATGTCATTATAGACCTTACGTTGTGCACTGGTGTGCAGAAACAGAAAAGGACAACCTGTTAACTGTTCCCACAAATTTGTTCAAAATGTCTTGGCATACTGAAGCATATGGAGTAAGGTTCCCTGGAACTAAGAGGCCAAGCCCCACCCTTGAGGAACAACCCCACACCATAATCCCAGTTCTCCATACTTTAGAGTAAGAATATATGGAGGGTTTACAAATTCTACACACCCCTGGTAAAATGTCAGGTTCATGTCATGTGTAGGGCTAGCTTTAAGAGGGAACAGTTATATCACAAATGTTTGTAGAAGCTGTCTGCCTGCAGAGGTAATGATTTTATTAACCTGGTGCCATGGAAATTTGGGACACCTGAAGTCAATAATTTGGAAGGGGGAGGGATACCAATAGTTTTGCCAATATAGTGTACTTAAGCCTCCCATACACCTTTAGATCATTCCATACAATTTCCTTTAGATCTAAAAACAACTATGTAGTGCCGAGTCCTCCCTGAGAATACATACTGCTTGAAAAGTCCTCATATTACATGTTTTTGGTAGAACAAATGTTGACTGTACAGAAATTGTATGGTAAGATTGTAAGGTGTATGATGGCTTAACTCTTTACGCTTATACACTCTGCTTTCTGGCATTGCTGCACAGTGACTATACTTTGTCAAATCAAAACCAGTAAAATGTGACTGCTTGAAAACAAGGCAGCCTCTCATAATTGCAGCAAGGTTGATATTTTCAGTCTTAACGATAGCATTAAAATACACACTCAAGTGGAAACTTACACATCTCCTAATGACAGTAAAACAGTAAAACAGTTATGAAAAAATGGTACAGCATTATGGAAAATTTTCTTTTAAAATGACTTTAAAGTAAACTGAATAATATATGTAGATAGTTGCTCACTCATAATACATTTAAAGCAATAAAATATATACATTTGTAATAAAAATGTAAATAAAAAAATTGAAGATCATTTGTCAAACGATCACCGCGAACACGCACAGCAATTGATCGTTCGGAAATCTAACGAAAAATCAGCCCCTGTATGGGTACCTTAAGAGGGTGAGAGGGTGAGTTCCTTCAAATTGCGGGCAGCTTGAATGCAGTTCAGGATGCACTATCATCACATCGTCTGTAATTAATTTGCATAATAATAATGCAGAAATACCATGTCCCACTGATGCATCCATTGATTTCCAACATGGGGGCCACTTTGGGTGGCATGGAAACAATGCCTAAAGTTAAAAAGCTGCATTTCAACTGAAGCTGGTTTCATTCAAAATTCATTCTGATAAAGTACAGAACCAAAATTAGAATAAAGCCTCCCTCCCAATATTTACTAACATTACTACATTTGCCAGTTTGCATGAAGTTTAGTTGTAAATAGAAAATAACATATACCACAGCAAATCATTTTGCTGGAAAATGCACTCCTAACTAGGATTCATCATGTCAACCATAACAACAAATAACATAATGAATTTCGGGGACATGGGGCTTTTAGAGGTTCATTAGTTACACTCAGGTTATCCCGTTTTGCCTTAGGGGTGTCTGGAAACATTACGTTGTCAATACAGCAGTAAACAAGGCCATTACACGCTATTAAAAGTTTCAGCCACTGTGCCTAGACTGGACAGGCCTGGTGTATACTGGATGTGGACAATATCTGGGGGTCATTAAATTCCAGCCAGAACCAACACTCACCCTGCTTGGTTAATAAAGCAGTACACAGACTCCAAAGCAATCAATTAGGAGAAAATGTCAATGAGAGCTGTAGTATGCAAATTTACTATACATGATACCATTGGTCTCTGTAAACTATTAGGGCCCTTTCACAGTATATGCGGCTTTTTTTTATTCATGCGTTAAAGCATATATAAAACGCATGTGTTTTCCACATACACATCTACGTTTGTGGTTGCATTTTTTTAAAAATTCACAAAATACAGCTGGTTTTCACAAGAAAAAGCTCTCCAAAATAGTACAAACTAGTTGAAACCAGTCTGGGTTTAGTGTTCAAGATTTCAGCTCACCTTATACATTTCACTTTAGTCACCAGTCTCTTTTCTGGCTGATTGGTGGTGTACAGTATTTGCATTCATTCTGCTACATTTGCTCGCAGTGTGCACCATTTGCCCTCAGTGTGTGGAACTTGCACTCAATGTGCTACATTTGCTCAGAGTTTACACCATTTGTATTCAGTGTGCGGCATTTATGGTAAAGAATTTGCTCCCAGTGCGCACAATTTGCACTCAGTGTGTGACAAAAGTCAACAGATGAATATAGGCAATATGATAGATAAGCCTGAGGCTCCACTACATTCTGCCAAAAACACAGCCAACGCGCAGATCGCGGGTACCGCCCATTTAAAATAGATGCGATGTGTACATAAGACCAAGCCACTACGGTTTGCCATGTTTTCAGCAGAACATAGTGGAGCCTCAGCCTATATGCCACCATGAACACGCGGAAGTGTAGATTGGCCATCATGAACGCGTCACGCAAATACATCCATGATGTCTAGTTGACACAAGACATAAAAAAATATACATACAAGTAAAATATTATGATAAAATGCAGCCAAAATGTGGAAACACTGTTGTGTTGCATGCAGTGTGAAGATTACAACATTCACATTACAACAACAAGTAACATTGGCTATGAGAAACTCAGTACTGTAAACATGTGTATTAAGGTGGGTTTACACATCAAGATTTTTTCGTCCGACAGGCGAACGACGAACGATTTTTTGGTTCGGTGTACAAAAATCTAGAACGGCAATTTGCGCCGATCATCATTTTTAACCAGTAGCATAACGTATTTCCTGCGCAATGAATGTTGGGAATTTTAGAATGTATGATTTTGATTCATCTATGATGTTGTTTACATTTTATTTCCAAGTAGAACTTTCCGAACGAAACAATTGCATTGTGGATGAACGTAACAACGCGCTGTCTATTGCTGTGGTATAAGGTGTTTCAAAAATATATATATTTCACTATTAAATGTTCGTTGTTAATAGCGATATGTATGTATGAGTTTGAATACACAGTGAATATACAGGTATGTGTGTACAGTATGCTGCAGTGAATATACAGGTGTGTGTGTGTACAGTATGCTGCAGTGAATATACAGGTGTGTGTGTGTACAGCATGCTGCAGTATACATCACAGTAAACATCCACAGTATACATCCACAGAATACATCACTTCCTAAAAAAAAAAATCTGAAAGATTTTTTCATTCGTGGATCCACCGTTTTTTTTTCATTCGATATTTGTGTCGGTTGTACAAAAATCTAAAAAAAATCTAATTACCTTCGAGAAATGGACGAACGATATCCGATAAAAAAAATCTATCAAAAAATCGAATCTCAAGTTGAACGAAAGAAAAATCTTGACGTGTAAACCCACCTTTACTGTATACTTTGCGTGACATTTCTACAGCTCTGTGCTGTGTTACTTTTCTATGCATCATGGGGATGTGATCATGAATTTCCTCACATATCTCAGAATATAAGCCATAGAGTTCTGCATTTAATCAGTGTCAAGTAGGAACTTTGCTTCCGCCAACGTGTATTTACACTGGCACACCTTTAGTTATTTATAAAAATTGGAAATTCATGTTGCATCAATATTTGGTTTCCTTTCTGCAATTAAAGGTCTATCTATGAGGAAATGCTGGTCCAGGGCCTGGAAACCTCCGAAAGACACAGACTCCAAAAGAGTCTGCCACCATGCCCAATACTAAAGTCATTTATTAATAGTGAGTCTGTCACCACCACCAACACTAGTTGGGTTAATCGTAGCACGAGTCTGCAACCAACCCTAGGGGGTCATTTCAGCAGATGTCTCCAATCACCACCAACCCTAATGCTAGGCATACACATACCGACCTACTCCGATATCTTCCTCCGATATCTTTCCGGGAGGCTAACGTGATGACGTCATCACGTTAGCCTCCCGTTGCATTCTGGGGCCCCTTCAATCGGCTGGGCACCCTTTGTGTGCCGGCCATAAGCTGCGATGAAGACGCCGCTTCATTGCAGTTTATGGCATCGGCTGCCATCGGCCAGAGAAGATCGGACATGTGATCGGGCACATGCCGATTAGCGGCCGATTTTTAACCTGACCGACGGCGAGATCGCGCACGCCCGTCGGTCAGATTAAAAACGCGTTATCGGCTGTTTATGACTAGCATAAGAGGGATTTATTACAGCCCCAGGTGTGTAAGACCTTAAAAAACCGTCGGTGTTTTGGCCACGGAAAGTCAAGTTTTTTAATGTGGCTTTTCTGGCCACAACCGCTTGCAATAAATTCCAGAGTTATTTCACAATGGATTCCTTGAAATCACGATAATCTAGCAGGGAGAGGTAAGACTTATGTCCCACCCCATCACACTAATCAGCACAAGGAGAATGGGAACAATAGACGCCCTCTCCCTGCTAGATCAGAGCCGAGACAGTAAGCCCGGTGGAAACGCGGAAGTAACCAAGATATGCATACAGAAGTGATGTCACTGACATCACTTCCTGTATGTCCCCCCCCTCTTTTTCCCCCAAACTTGACAGCTAAAACAAGCTTGCTCCACCCCAGGAGGGTCATATATGCCAGTAGGTCTGCCGTCCCACCAATACTAAGTTTTTTTTCTTTTTTTTAACCAGAGTTGCCGCCTTGCACCAAACCTTTGAATACTAGTAAACGTTTACAGCCAGAGTCTGTCAACCACCACCTATCCTAGGGGAGTTTATTACAGCCCCAGTCTGCCGTCACTACACCAACACGGGGGGGGGGGGGGGCTGGCAACACTCAGTGCGCCACAACCAATAAATTCAGGGTAGTTTGATGCAGCCTGAGCTAAAATTGTGTTGGGTAACAATAATCTAGCATGTCTATGTAGCTTTAGGCTATGGTATTCACTAATATGAAGGTTATCTGGATATATTAGTTCCTCTAAATTTACCGTCTCCTTAAATACAATTATGCTGTTTACTGTTAACTATATTCAGCCACCCAAAGGCAAGATAAATTACATAAAAAAAAATTAATGAAACCCCCACATAAAAAAATTTGGTAAGCATATATTCATTTTTGTTTCTAATTGTAATCACTGTCAGATTATAATTTACAGTATCAATTTCAGGATCACAGCCTCAGGATAAAACTTTTGCATTTCAGAAAGGTTACCTGGAGTTAAAACATGTCATGGCTGTAAACAGAGGATAAAATCGTTTTCCTGTAGAATGTGAAAGGTTATTAAAGCCGGTCAGACGTCTGGAAGCATGACGCAGGCAATGCAGATTAGTGAAGCAATGTATTGTATACATAGCGCGGCTCTAGTTATAGGAAGCCACCTGTGTGTAAGCTCAGCATGGAGTGAAGAACATGACATGATTGCTGTGAAATGTGCGTTCACCTAACCCGTCAGCCTCAGCTGGGATTATTACCAACAGCCTGCAGTGAATCAAAGCCGCTATTGAGAAAACAAATTATGCTCAATGCTAAAAAAATTCAGGACTTTTATTCATGCAAGTAGAAATAGCACATTTTGTCAGCTTGATGTTTTAGCTATCAAACGTTACTCCCCTTTTACTCCACCATACCTGCGCGTTAGATGGGTTACGTAAAAAGATGTTAACGTTGAACTCTGCGCACAATATACTTGGATGGGGCCTACACTAGGTTTTCCCCGTGCTGCAATAGCCTAGTGCAGATGCTCCCTACATTCCCTTACAGGAAATGAGCTTCATAACCCCCGTTAGAGGATGTTGTGGATCAGTCTGCGTCACGCAGACATACCGGAGTCATGTAACGTTCGCTCATGGTTTGCTCATGGAAAGTATAGGGCGCGGTATTGCTGACATGGTGAAGGTAGAAGGACTAGTGATGGCCTAACAATTTGCCCGGTAGTCGGTTTGTCATGAACAACATGTATTCTCAGTCTGCCAGCCAGGCAAACACTTCTGATGTTCGCTCTGCCTCCTATACATCAACATCAAGGCAAACTTTGACCTCCCAGTCAGATGGTGCAGTACAATTGTGATACATACAAATATGTCATTTTCCCACCCAGGCAACCCCCCTTCCCAAAAAAAACCAAAAAGTTGGATCTAACTTTTTATTTGAAAAAGAGTGGCATTAAAAAAAATGTGGGGTCTCTCCCCTAGAGCATTCCATTAAGCATAGGGTTTGGTATGCTCTGGAAAAGGGAACCATGAACCATGATTCCCCCTCCCCCAGAGCATACCAAAACCCCCACTGACATAGGGTCTGGTATGCTCTGGAAAAGGGGGACCACAAAGAGCATGGGGTTCCCCCCCTAGAGAATACCAGACCCCTTTTAGCAAGCATGGAAGAACATTGTGGCTCACCAATGTTTGTAAACAGAACTCCAATGAGAAAATAACAAAAGAAAGTAGCGGGTGTGTGGTCAATATACCATCCCCACTTGTTCAAATGATTAATTGAATTCACTAGCCAAAAATAGTACTAAAAGGGTTTTTTTATTTTTTGTGGTGACAACAATATCAATATATGATTGTATGCAGCCCAACTAATAATATAAAATTAAAAGATTAACACACATACATAGTAAATACACATAATTTCAGTATACCAAAGCTTCTCACACAAATACCACATTGACATATGATTACTGCATATCCATGCGTCAGATGTTTAAAAGCTTAGTACTCATAGTTATTCTTCCTCCAACATGTTTCCCCCTACCAAGGCTTCCTCAGGGAGACCCAACTAGATAATATATATAACTAGATAAAATATATAAAAAATTATTTTGCATAAGATACAGTATTGAGGTGTCAGATGCGTTAATGTGAGGCAGGTGATTACACGAAGGCTCATTCCTTGGAATGAAACAAACTCCAGCACCAAAAACAATGTCCTAGAGTGATGGGCAGCAGATGGACGCATTTTAATGGCTTCGCCGTTTCGCTCCCCCCGCCCCGCATTTTCCAAGTGATCGGGCGTGATCTTGCACATTATAGGACATGTTTTTCTGATCGCCCATAGAAAATGAATGGACACTGTAAAAACCGCGTCCCTATTCATGGTCCGGGATTAAAATCGCCCCCCCCCCCCTAAATCCCGGCCGCACCCGATTAAATGGAAGTTCAATGGGAGTGATTGGCCGCGGACGTGGGGAAACCATTCAAAAACGTGTCCACCCGTAGCCGATAGCTCTAGTGGAAACAAGCCCTTATGCTAACAAAAGCCAGTAGCCAGAAACTTGACCAAACTGGCAGATTCCCGAGGAAGCCCTGGAAGGGCGAAACATGTCGGAGGGATAATAACCATGAGTACTACTTTTTTAAACGTCTGACGCATGGATATGCAGTAATCATATGCCAATATGGTTTGTGTGAGAAGCTTTGGTATACTGCAATTATGTGTATTTACTATGCATGTGTGGAAACAAACTTTTAATGTTATATGTGGGCCCGCTATGTACTATAAAGAACTTTATATTATTTTATAGAACTTCAATGAGGGCATCTAGCATGCGCAGTGACTGTGGGAACCGCTGGCTGGATATCAATATATAAAGAATATTAAGAATATGTAGATATTTCTATCAAATATGTAATCTCTGTGGTCTTTTCTTTCTTGGAAACTCCTTCAAACCCACTTGTAAATGGGTAAGTTGTCCTTGGGAACTTTGTACTCATTGCATAGGGTGGAGAGTGGGATCTGGGGGTCCTCTTGTTAAAGGTAAACCCGGATACTCGATAAGACCCCCACCCAACAACGACTGGCTCATGTTGTGGGGAAGAGACCCACTTACCTTAACAAAGGGTCTCCCATTCGTTGAGGGATGAGGCCTGAGGTATGGCTATGATTCCTTAAACATGCAAACTGCAGGTATATGCGGAAGTGTTCGCAAACGGTCCACAAACACCTGAGGCTGATGTTTGTCCATCACCACTAAGGATATTTTTTGCCTCAGAAAATTGCAGGTCTTATATACTTATGCAGTGGTCACGATCCCATCTAAATTTTCTTTTGCAGTTAAAAAATAAAGCTTTTAGCTGTGTGTTTTGTGCTTGGTCTGGGGAAAAGGCGGGCTGAGACATGACCACGACACTGGGACCCGAGGAGCGGTACTAATTTCTCAATCTCAACAACTGAATGAAGCTGCTATTCAGAAATAAGAAAGGGAATTACTTCATGAAAGGTAAGTTTACCATGTCTGGAGTTGGACTTAAAAGGAACATTAGGAGAGGTAATATACACACCTCTGGTGGACCATGTCTCCAAACCTCACTTCATTTAAAGTCCAATTCCAGCCAAAAATGACAATTGAAATAGCCCAAGCTGGCCCATGGATTATTATCCTCTAACCAAAAGTATTATACTTTCTTACCTAAATATGTCCCGACAAATCCCAACGCCAGGAAGCTGGAGATGACAAGAACACCACCAACAGCGATTAGAACCATGCCGGCATAATAAAACTCTTGCCTTCTGAGGAACTCGGACTGCGGTTGAAAGACTATTGCTTCTGTAAAGCTGTAAAACAATGAACATCTATAAGAGAGCATTTAATATAAGAAACAATCACTGGTTAAAGCCCCCCATACATGTTCAGATTTTTCATAAAAATTTTGCCCGACCGACCAACGTGGTCAGTCGGGGTGATCGATCGGGAGAATAATCGGATGCGGCATTATGTACCCAACGAGACCGCTTTGGGTCTGACCGTTTTTTTGGCCGATTTTGAGAAATCGGGATCGATCAGGACTGCTTCGGGTCTGCCTGTAAATTTTGGTTGATCTGCTGTTAATAAATAGTGTCGGGCCGATCGATCGGTGATAATTCGAATTCTGATTTTTTGTGCCAGCCGACCAACCAACCATAACATTTTAGGTGAAAATCGGGTGACACGATCGGACAAAAAATCGGTCAGACAAATAACTGGAACATGTATGGGGGGCTTAAGGGATATAAAAAAAACCCACACATACTTTATTATAGATTAGCAACCCTAAGATGTAATGGCTGCAATCAGTTCCTTTTTTTTAAAAAAGCACATCTTCAGCAAGTACTGAAACACCTGCATATCCTGCCAAGTATTCTGCAAGAGAAAGTCATTCTGCCGGGTGGCGCCTGAAGACACATCTCCGCCCTATTCTATGACCAACCCCAAACTGGGCTCCTCTTCCCTGCTGGATGGCGGCAGCATGGGTGGGCAAAGAAAAAAAAATGTATGATGCAGCCCTGGGTAATCGTCCATGTCATCCATGCCTAAACCTATCACTGCTTGTGTAATGGAGTGGTTGAGGAATATTCTTGGTGGAGCCTGCCAGGGGCAGAGCCCTCAAGGAGTACGTGACTTGGGACCCCAGTCCACCACCTTCAAGAGGGAAGAGATATTTTAAACTATGATACTGTAGTGTAGTGGAAGTACACTAATTACTGTATAGCTGTATATACCTGGCAATAACATGGTTAATGCTTCTAAACTATGTGGAAAGCTGCTGAAATCCTGCGAGAGGTCAAGCCAAGGCTCACCCCACTTTTTGTTTACATTGTCTAGTCTGGCCAGTAAGAGCTACTGGCCAGCCGCTTATAAATAAGCTCCTTGCAGAATGGCCTGGGCCATTCTGCTGTCTTCCTGCCACCCTGTGACTTCACTTTGCTAAAGCCGTTGGTCATTGTGTGTCTTCAGAGCAGAGCAGAGGCCCACTTACAGGAACAAGACTCCCCTCTTGGATTAACCACATCTTGGATGACAGCCGGGCCACCTCCTTCCACTCTTGGCAGCTGGTTAGGGCACAGTTCGGAACTGTAGCATTCCAAGTTGTTTGCCCCGTCTCCGCCAGTGGGTTTAGTGTGAAGCTATCAATATCATCCTTTCAGTAAAGACTTGTAAATATCCCCTTAACCAGTGCTTTATTTGTGTGAGAGCCATAAAGACAGGGGTACATTGAGCATCAAAGAACCTGGTCGTTGCATTGCACCACATTGCACTGCATGACACAATACAATACTACTGCAGTAAACATAAATAGCCCAGTTTATTAGCACAGTGAACACCCCTTGTTGTGGGACCTGTAGGTGGTAATGCCACACCATGGTTGATGGTTATAAGGTCACAACACAATCGTGGATTAATTGAACGGAAATCAATGTGCACCACATGGGCACAACGATTCCCGTTCAATGGGGACCCGTTCTCCTAAGCTCACAGCCCGTGTTGTGAGAGATCGACTCACTCACAACACAAGGCTGCGAGCTGGAGAAAGGGAGCCAGCCTCACAGAGACTGCTGGCCCCGCCCCCTTCACACAACTCTAGGAGCAGCAGCACATCCAATACTTTGCATGGAGACTCACGCCTCCATTCGAAGTAATGGAGATTGAAAAGGGTTTTTCAACAGGAAGGCACACACGGGTGGATCTGTAAATAGATTAGAGCACAATCAAGCTCTGTGAGTTCGCACAGTGCTCGATTGTACTTAAATCTATTTACAAATCTACCCGTGTGTAGTAGTAATAATAATGCCCCCTCCCTTCTAGTAAAGGGTTGCGCTGTGCTACAGAGATGTGTATCTCTTAGGACTGGACAGGCAGAAATACAAATCCATTATGTATGTTATCTGTGTGTTAAAAAGTTTGCTTTAATTTCATTAATCTGTCATTTAGTGCAAGACATGCCATAGCAAGAGTAGCTACACGAAACTGCTTGCAACTTTCTAGAGCCTGTTTAGTGGTAAATACTCAGGGCCAAAATGTTTGGTTAGCAGCAAACATTGCATGTCCGTAGTTCAAAACATTATCCATACATTAATATTTAGCTAATGTTTGATCACTTGCCCCACAGTCAGGTGGGACAGTGCAGCCAATTTCACATTTGTCCTTCCTGGACCAACCACTCCCCTCCTTTAAAATAAAAAGCACTGTGGCCATTTTAAATTGAGGGGTAGCTTAGATATTTGGTTAAAGTACTTGTGGAGGTAGCCGATCTTAATATATTTCAGGAGAATTATGTAAATTTGGTAACAAAGGCCAGTACCTTCCAGTATCCTGTCGTAAAAGCCTTTTGTCACATGTTTACTAATCACCAGGTGGTCAGGAGGCAGTTGATGGATAGCTCAAGGAAACTAAACAAAGGGACTTAAGCTGGGCATACACAGGTAGATTCCCTTGCATGGTGACGCCACTACGCTGTTATTGATTGAGGGTCAATCGGATGGAAATCAATGTGCACCAAAGTGCACAGTAATTGCCATTCGATGGGGACCGGGTACACCTGTGTGGTGAGAAAATCTTACAATGAGGATTCTTGGGGACCAGAATGTAGATTTTAAGATTCCCTGACACTTGTAGCCTGACAAACTAGAAACTGGCACAATAGCCTCTGACCTTCTCCTGCCAGTTCTCACCTTCACCCTGGGTGATCTGTGGCACGGCTCCTTTAGATACTGGCACGATACCCTTTTCAACAACAGACAGATCCCCTTTCTGGAACCGGTGGCAGGTGCTCTTGAACTCTAAGCAGACAGGTTCCCATAGAGACAACTTCTCCAGCACATAAGGCTTCCTGGACCTTGTGGTGCACCCAGACTTGAGGTTAAGATTTCAGCTCTTTCTCAGGGCAGACTTTACAAAGTCTTTACCAGAAGAGACACAGAGTCCCCAGAGGGAATCTCATGCTCACAGGAGATGCAGACAGGAACACAGACCACACAGGGCCCCAAGGGGGATCCCTGGGGTCACTTAAAAAACACAAACCTGAGTGAGCTGAACCTTTTTATACACCTCTAACAACACCCCACATTCCAGAGGGATGAATCATCTTCCTTTTAAAATGAGTTAATGAGCAGGTGCTGGGTTGTTTACCAGCCCAAATGTCACGGATCAGGGTTGATACATTTCCAGCCAAAATTCTGGAGGAAAAATGAACAAGCCTGCACCTGTCAGAGAAGACAAAGTGGACCCCTTCTGGCTGTAACGCAGTGCAGGGGTCAGATCCCCGGGCCCCCCTAGATGGTGGGCCCCAGGACAGGAGTGCCCCCTGTCCCCCCCTGATGGCGGCCTTGAACGTTTTGTAGCTCTGCAGCTTCCTGCTAAGGTAGTCATTATAAAGGCATACGGTTTGCATTGCGCTTCAACATCCCAAAGCTAGAAACAATTAGCAAGTAATAGTGACAGCCAGAGAGGATGCTCTTCTGCCCTGAGTTTAAAGTATAAATGTTGGTCCCAGACTAGGCTGCAGAGAAGGAAAGAAATAATAGATAAAACTGGGGGCAAAGAAAGGCAAGTATGATGCCTGGCAGCATGGACAGGTCCATTGTTTGCCCTGACTATTGTACCCCATAATAGCTCATCTTATACAGCAGGCTATCAACTCAGGTAAACATACAATGAATGCCATAGTCATTAGGAATAACAGTGTTTGCTGAACCAAAAGTTTCTTCTTGTATTTCCTGCTTATGACACAATCTTGGTCAAGTAGTCATGTTACCAGAGAATCATTTTTAGTAAATAAAGATAGATAACATATCAATACCTGAGGTAAAATGCTGTACAATGTTGGAGTGTATAAAAGTATTTAACCTCCCTACCGCACTGCTGAGGTCCAGATTTCTGTACCAAAAGCGCACCATAGACTTCAATGGTAAATTTTTATGTTGTAGGCCTGTAACTTCCCAAAATATGTCCGTACAAGGGTCTAATAGACATCCTGAATATAATAATGTTTGAAACAAACAATTATGTAAAAAAAAAATGTTTTATTAAATTAATGAGAAAACACAAAATTTGCTATGTACTAAATCTTGCCCAAATAAAGTCTCTGGTACCCCAGATGTGCCCATTTGCAGTTAACCCTCTCTAACCTGGTGTGATGGATGTAGTAAAAGCACACCAGGGAAGAGAGGGTTACTGCAAATGGGCACATCTGGGGCACCAGAGACTTTTTATTTTGGCGATATTTTGTACATAGAAGCACATTGGAAAACTCACTTCATGTAATGTACTTTCAATTTTCCCGCCGCCTCCCTGATGTGAAGTCATCACGTCACTCGGAGGGGGGGGGGGAGAAGAGACGGAGGATCCAGCCAACATGTCACATCGGGGACACCGGGACAGCGCAAAACTGTAAGTATGCGCTGCCGGTGCCCCCATGTTCACTGGACGGCACCATCTCATCCAGTGCGATAGTGAGAGTAGCAGCGCAGGACGAGATGGTGCCGTCCTGGCCGCTAGGGCGGTTAAAAGCACACCTACCACTTGTTAGGTCTCTCTGTAGTATCAGCTTCAGCTCAGCTGATACTGCAGAGATCCTCGACTAAAAAAAAAAAACTGTTTCCGACAGCTGGAGGGGTGTCTTTTTAGAGACAGCCCCTCCCACGGTGTTACATCTCGCCTAGGCAGGATGTAACAAGCTGCAGAGGTTACTGGGAATTCTCTCCCATAAGCCCCTGTGTCTGAGTCTCACAGACGTGACGTCAGTGTCACGTCTGTGAGACTTTGTGAAGAGAGGAGAGAGAAGCCTCTCATCACTCAGCCACAGCTAGAAGACTGCCCCCCCTTCTCCCCCACACACGGAGCTGCAGAGGAGTCTCTGTCTGTGTAGGAGAAAGGGGGGGGGTTGTTGTCAGCTGCTGCCCGGAGAAGATAGATCAGGAAGTGGCTTCTCTGCCCTTAGTCAACATGTTGCCACCATCAGATAAAACATGAAGAAGGGAAGTCATTTTATTTGTTTTTGTGTAGCAGTTTTCCAGGATCTGAACTACTGACAGGTAAGTAATGTGCTTGTTTCATGTATGTGTGTTTTTTTTTGTTTTAGTTTAAAACCGCTTTAAGTGGTTTGGAATTACAGGATTCTGTGGCACACAATCCTCATTAATAGTCATGCATATGAGGTTTTGTGGGACAATGTCACTCTGGATGCTGATGACTACAGGCTTATTGGTGTGACTGCTATGGTGTTTACTTAATATGTATTTCACTCCATTTTAGACCCAGGTTCACATTTAAACACCCCAGATGGCACAAGAAACCCCAACTGATGTGATGGTCCTATCCATGTGTTACAGTTTGCAAAAATGACTGATCAACCTGAAGACAAACATATTTGTTAAAATTGTGTAGACTAGGACCAAAGCATTATATGTGTTATTGTGTGTATGTTGTGACAACCAAACACTGAACGAGATATAGCCCTTGGCATAGAACTCTTTACAAGGGAACTATGTCCAAAGTAGGTGTTCGTGTGATACTAAAAAAATGGGGAATGTGGAGGAAGCCAATCTGTGTGTATATATATATATTGTAGGGGTTCAGCTGCAAATGGGGACTCCCAACAAAGCGACTCTATAAGACAGTCCTTTCTTTAGGGCTCCTGCCTGTGTTTATTGGAGCATGAAAAGACTTACAGAAAGAAAAGATACCCTCACAGGGGTCGTCAGTGGCAACAGTAAATGTCCATTAAGTAAATAAGTAGCCTCCTGGCTTCTAAACAAAGCAGAGCTGTCTCTGACTGCTCAGAGACTGTCTTCCACACACACACACACCACCTGACCTTAGCACCAGGTGCTCTAATGGGCTTCTGAGCCTCTGGAAATACTGGACCGGGAATTGGAAATCTGCCCCACCCTGCTATTGCAGATTCACAGTAAAATCAGCCCCAGAACACAATGTAGAAAAAACAGCACAAGAACATGACAGTTCCCTGCAAAAAAAATACATTGCTGGTTTTACCTCAGAAAGGAAATCTGAGATACCGTGGTCCAACGCACCTATCAGTAACACATGTGATATTGGGGTCACTGTGTTACAATATATATATATATAAAAAAGTGTCCTCATTGATGTGCACACAGCACCCAATATTGACAGAAAAACACAGAATTATTGTCATTTTTGCAGATTTATTAAAAAGGAAAAACTGAAATATCACATGGTCCTAAGTATTCAGACCCTTTGCTCAGTTTTTAGTAGCAGCATCTAATACAGCCATGAGTCTTTTTGGTAAAGAAGCAACAAGTATTTCACACCTGGATTTGGGGACCCTCTGCCATTCCTCCTTGCAGATCCTCTCCAGTTCTGTCAGGTTGGATGGTAAACATGGATGGACAGCCATTTTTTGGTCTCTCCAGAGATGCTTAATTGGGTTTAAGTCAGGGCTCTGGCTGGGCCATTCAAGTACAGTCTTAGAGCTGTTGTGAAATAGTTTTTAGCTGTGTGCTTAGGGTCATTGTCTTGTTGGAAGGTAAACCTTCATCCCAGTCTGAGGTCCTGAGCACTCTGGAGATGGTTTTTGTCCAGGCTATCCCTGTACTTGACTGCATTCATAGTTTCCCTCGATTGCAACCATCCTTGTCCCTGCAACTGAAAAACACAGCATGATGCTGCCACCATGCTTCACTGTTGGGACTGTATTGGGCTGGTGATGAGCAATGCCTGTTTTTCTCCACACATACCACTTAGAATTAAGGCCAAAAAGTTATATTTTATTTCTCACCTTGGAGTCCTTCCGGTGTTTGTTAGCAAACTCCAATGCAGGTTTTCATGTGTCTTGAACAGAGGAGACTCTGCCATAAAGCCTGACTGGTGGAGGACTGCAGTGATGGTTGACTTTCTACAAATTACTCCAATATCCTGCATCCCTGGAGCTCAGCCACAGTGATCTTTGGGTTCTTCTTTATCTCTACCACTAAGGTTCTTTTCCCCTAATAGTTCAGTTTGGCCAGCTCTAGGAAGGGTTCTGGTTGTGCCAAACGTCTTCCATTTAAGGAATATGGAGGCCACTGTGCTCTTAGGAACCTAAAGTGCCACAGAATTTTCTTGGCCTAACCAAGTTACCATTTTCCTGTTTATCGCTGCTTCACCAATTTAAGTTAAACTGTGCAATCAACGTAGGTGTTTGAGTTCTAATTCACTAACCCCGGCTGGGTATATTTGGCACTGTAAGCAGGGTAGTGACAATGGAAGCACACCAAGAAGCCGCCGATCCAGCTGTAGTTCCCGTGGCCGACGCGCCTCCTGCAGCCATGGCCATGCCCATTGCCATGATCCCGGGTGGGGATGGCCTACCCAAGTACAAGGGACCTGTGTCTGATCTCACCATCTGGGCTATGCAAATTTGGGGTCATATTAATTCCCATGCAATCCCTGAGACTTTGCACGCTGCAGTGGCGATGAGTGCCCTAGAAGGAGAAGCCCACCGGACACTACTGGAACAGCCTGGAAAAGATTGTAGCCTACTTGGACGGCATATTTGGGGATCCAGGGTCTTTGAATGCCTTGCAGCGGCAATTCATCAGCCACATGCAGAAGCCATCCCAGAGTTCGCCAGTGCTTTACAGGACTTGGCTAACACTGTACAATGGTGTGAGGAACCCCGTGTGGGCCTTGTCCAAGAGTTGGCTGAAAGAACAATTGGTCCAGAGGTTCACACACCTCAACGTGAAAGAAAAAGCAAGGGAGAAGCTGCGAAGCACCTGGTTAGAGTCCGACGGAGGCAGGTGTGGAACAACAGGAAGGCCCTAATGGGGGTAGAGTGGGGGTAGTCAAGGTCCCTGGGGCGGAAGTGTGTTAGTTCGAATCTGTAATACTCAGAGCAGCCGGCTTTTCATGCCGGTGGGGGCTATGGTGGCAGAGTTATATGCTGCAACCATGGAAGAGGGGACCGTAGATCCCCAGATTTTGTTACAGAGGTGCAGAGAAGAAAAGTATGTGGCTCAATTGTTCTCTATAGGACAGGGCAAGGGGATAGCGAGGGACAGCGTCTTTTTGAGATTTGCACGCACTGGTGTTCTTCCAGGGGAGCATGATTTGGATTGTGCTGCGGTCATCAAGCATGAGATCAGTACTGGCCCAGCTACCCCCAGAGGTTCAGAAGTATTTCCCCTTACCTGTATCAGGAAGTAAAACAGATGGAGAGCCAGACGTTAGCTCAAGGGGTGGTGGAAGAAAAGTAAAAGTCTGTGGGGGCCCCAATTGTTTTAGTAAGGAAGAAAAATGGGTCCCTACATATTTGTGTAGACTACCGCAGATTGAATGCAGTGATGCCTACCAGCACTGGTATTTCTCCATGCTGGACCTGGCTAGCGTGTACTGGCAGATCCCTATGGATGAGAAGGACAAAGATAAAGTGGCTTATGTGACACCACTGGGACTGTATCAGTTTAAAAGAATGCCATTCTGGAACTCCTACTAGTCTGCTTAGATAACATTATAGTCAGGGGTGCACATAACTGGTCCGCTGGTACGCATACAGATCTAAAAACCCGTTCTGCGTACCTGTTTTGTCCCTCTAAATCGCATCTGCGGACCACAGA
>CM070039.1:61639559-61658079 GCA_036250615.1 Ptychadena robeensis
CCCCCCCCCCCCCCCACCACCTATTGTATACTCTATTTCCCAACCTATTAGACTGTAGGACCGATCGGGCAGGGTCTTCTACTCCTCCTGTGTCATAGCCTGTACCTACCTGTGTGTATTGTGTTGTATCTCCACTCTCCAGCTCTGCATAATATGTTGGCGATATATAAATAAATGGTAAAAATAATAATTAGCTGCCTTCTTATTGGCCACATTGGGAAACATACATTGGCATCTTTTTGGATATGGCCCAATGGACTCAAATCTGGAACACCACTGCACATGGAAACCAGAAAGCCACCTTTATGGAAGCTAAGTATAGGCTTTTACTTTAAAAAGCTTTTACAACAAAAACAGCCCTCCTCCATGATTCTGTGTCCAAATTTGAAAGAATATGGTCCCCATGGGTAACACATCACCATTCTCCTACCTATGACATTACCCTTCTGGCATTATAAATGGGTGCTTATTTCTAAATTTTCATCCTCCTGTCTGGCCAATATCCCCCCCCCAACACTTTTGGATTTCTGTGTTTCTAGCCCTGAATGCTTTAATTGCCCCCTGTGTTTCTTTCTTGCCCCAGGCGTTTTGTCCTAAGATTGTTTTCTATGATATTACTATATACAGGGAGTGCAGAATTATTAGGCAAATGAATATTTTGACCACATACTCCGCTGAATATCATTTATTGCAGGTTGTCTTACTCCCACTGTATAGGCCTCAAGCGCCTACACCAATTAAGCATATTAGGTGATGTGCATCTCTGTAATGAGAAGGGGTGTGGTCTAATGACATCACACCCTATATTAGGTGTGTATAATATTAGCAACTTCCTTCCTTGGCAAATTGGGTCAAGAAGGACTTGACAGGCTCTAGAAAAGTCACAAATATGAGATATCTTGCAGAGTGATGCAGCACCTCTTAAAATTGCAAACTTTCTGAACGTGATCATCGAACAATCAAGCGTTTCATTCAAAATTGTCAACAGGGTAGCAAGAAGCGTGTGGAACCAAAGCGCAAAATAACTGCCCATGACGAGAAAAGTCACAGCGTGCAGCTGCAAGATGCCACTTGCCCCAGTTTGGCCATATTTCAGCTACTGCACATCACTGAGTTTTGCCCAAAAGCACACAGGTGTGCAATACTCAAGACAAAGGCTAAAGACCCACCACCATGGACCAACCACAAGCTGAAACGTCAAGACTGGGCCAGAATATCTCAGACTGATTTTTCTAAGGTTTTATATGGACTGATAAAATGAAGTGAGTCTTGATGGGCCAGATTGATTGGTGCCTAGTGCCTGGATTTGCTTAACAGGGAGAGAGCTCCCGTCCGACTCCAGACGCCAGCAAGGTGAGGTGGAGTACTGGTTTGGGCTGGTATCATCAAAGATGAGCTTGTGGGGGCCTTTTCGGTTGAGAATGGAGTCAAGCTCAACTCCCTCCTACTGCCAGTTTCTGGAAGACCACCTTCTTCAAGCAGTGTTACAGGAAGAAGTCTGCATCCTTCAAGAAAACACATGATTTTCATGCAGCGACTTGCTCCATCACACGCGTTCCAGTACTCCACACGTGGCTGGCAAGAAAGGGTATCAATAAAAAAACACTATGACATGCCATCCTCGTTCACCTGATCTGAACCCCATTGAGAACCTGTGGTCCATCATCAATGTGTGTATTTACAAGGATGGAAACAGACACACACCTCTCTGAACAGTGTCTGGGAGGCTGTGGTTGCTGCTCGCATGCAATTTGATGGTGAACAGATCAACACTGACAGAATACCATGGATGGCGGCTTTTGAGTGTCCTTGCACAAGAAGTGGCTTATATTGTGTCACCGATTGTTTTTGTTTTGTTTTTTGAATGTCTACGAATGTATATTTGTGAATGTTGATTATGTTATATGGCGTTCTACTGGTAAAAATAAATAATTGAAATGGGTATAAATTAGTTTTTTGTTAAGTTGCCTAATATTATGCCAGTAATAGTCCACCTGCACACCACAGATATCCCCCTAAAATAGCTAAACTAAAAAAAAACTAAAAACTACTTCCCAAATATTTCAGTCCTTTTGATATTAATGAGTTTTTTTGGGTTAATTGATGAACATGGTTGTTGTTCAATAATAAATTATTTCCTCAAAATTACCATCTTTGCCTAATAATCTCCTAGCATCGAGTGGCTGCCGATATAGAAAGCTCGCACAATGCCTTATGCAGGCTTGGTATGATGTTGTATAGAGGGAGCAGTTGGCTATGGTCTCAAAATAAACAAGCTTATTGGCCGCGGTTCGGTTTTTAACGGCACCGTCACGTCATGCCCGGGATGCTCAAATTCCTCCCCCCCCCAGTATAAACGGACTGTATTTACATAATGCTTAAACTATAGCGTCGTGCAGACCGGGTCAATAAAACACATCGCTGCATTTCTCTGCCACTTGAAATGCTGCCATCTTGAACCGGAGTCGGCTAGCAAGCGTTAATAATAGAAGCACCATTTATGCCGCTGTGGTGCATAAAAACAATTGTTAAGCAAACGCAAGGCACCTACCCACCCCACCACACATAAATGCATGCTGCATAGGCGTGACTTTTAATAAAATGCGCTGCATTTGAAGTAATGTGCTTGCTACCCCATCCTCCCTCACACAAACAGTAAAACTGTACCTGACAGGGTGCCGTACAAGATAAAAAACAACAGGTCAATACTCTAAGGACACAGTGTTTCTTAGTGGCGTTTTGTCTATCAGCTGCGTTTGATGGCTCGGGAATGTCACACTCGGCGTCTATTCCCCCTAGGGATCGCATGCCCACACTCACCTCTAACACCATGCGAACACGTAGACTCTAGGCGACATCACAATGAGGCGTTAGCCATAATTACCTCAAAGGAAGTACCAGCAAAGAAGACGGTGTGGGGGGGTGGAAGCCACGGGCCGGTGGTTGGGTCCAGCACCCTTGCTTATACACTAGTTATGTGGGTTCCTTAGACGTCAATTTTTGTGCGAAGGTTCGGTTAACGTAACAACTTCTCAAACAAAAACATCCCCCCATACTATTACAAGTAAATACACTCAATCGTGACTAACCTATTTACGACCAAGCAGCCTCGAAGTACTAAGCAGTTACATTGCATGTACTCGACGCTGTGCTAACACTATCTTTACATAACACAGTAAGAAAAACGACCTAAGTTGTCTCTTAAACGTAATCGCTAGTGCTTCCTGCACGGTCTCACTATTGCGCGTCTACAGTAGAAACATTCGAGCGGCGAGGGCGCTCATCACTGAACACTACACACCCCAATACCAAACCTTGGCGTCCTGAATCTACGGTAATCGGATTTCGGGCACCAACTACACTAGTCGCATGGGTGCACTGCCTAATGGTGCCCCTTCGGACTCTCCGACTATAGGGAAGCAACGCCGCATCCCAACAGGGGTTTGGGTACATGGAAGAGCAGCCAAGTTCAAGATAATGCCCTGCAGGAGTGGATCCATGTCCAACTGCTGATCGTTTGGGTTGCAGTTTTTGCATAGGAGACAGGAGGACACGTAGGAGACAGGAGATTGAGCTGAAGTGGTGTGAAGGGGTTCAGTGTGCAGGTGATATGGGCGCTGATGGATTTTGGTGGTGACATGGATTGGTAGCATAGTTATAAATATCTTATTCCTTGCCCGCTTGCACGTCCCAGCAATGTTTCCTCTACCTTTCCCTCACATCCCCTCACAGATGACACTTCCATGTCTTTCGCGGGATGGCTTCTCACTTTCTCCAGATCATGTATATGTGAGCGTATGATGTGACCGCACACTTACGGGGGTTATCTGCTGGTGTATTAAAATTCTATACTCCTTTCTGCTGCCAGCTTCCAGTTCTGTTCTCCTCTATATTCTCCTCCCCACAATCACCCATCACAGATGCACACTTCCATGTTTGGGCAAGGTCTTCATCTCATGCAGATCCATGTATCATGTAGGTATTGTAGGACAGACTGAGGGTTACTGGGTGTAAATTACATGATTCAAATTCACTCTTTTCGTCCTTTCCTCTGCTTCGCCATTCCCAGCATGTCTCCCTCTAAACTTTCCACCCCAATCACCTCAAGATGACCTCCTAGACAGAGAAGGGGAGGGGGGAGTACACACATACCAGGAATGCACTCTGATGTGGACGTCACAGAGGCAACGATGCCTTCTGGTGAATCCCTTCTCATCTTTTCCTCACTGCAGCCTTTGTCTCTTTTCTCTCTCGGCCACGTCTCTCCTCACCTCTGTTCCCTCGCTTCCTTCCACAGCTCTGGTATTTCTCGTTGTTCTGTTTTTCCCCCCTGCCCTTCACAACGTTTCGCAACTCTTTCCGTCCCTGCTGTTACAGATTTATTTTTGTTTTCTTTTTGGACATTGATTTGCCCTATCTTTTGGTCATTCCTGATGCTCGACAGCTTCGCAAACCTGAATCCTACAATGGTAGTTCCCCTTTAAGCTTCCTTATGGTTTTGGCCTCTCAGGACTTAATCCCATGACTTCTTGTCCTAGAGTGCTAGTGGATATATAACCCGCTCCCATACTTGTAGCACTCACCACTATAGCATGACCCGAAAAGCCTCTGACTAGAGTTGCTCCTGTATTCCCATCTTGCCACCGTCCTCCCCACGCCTGCATATTACAGATAGTAAAAGCCCCTATCAACACTGTATTGTTCAGATAGAAAAAAGCACAAAAAATGGAATGTACTCAAACGGTGCAAATACAACCGTGTAACGCATTCACAAAAGAAAAGTGAGCCAATATTTTGCCCCAAATGGGACCTTCCCACAATTAATTAAGGAAGCATTAGCCAATGATAGCTCAATTATCACACCTGGAGTTGTACACCAGTGGTGAATCTGCTTTTCTTCTCCCCAATCCAGCTTCTAATAGGAAGAACAGCCCCTTTCGTGGTAAGAGGCTTGGAGTACGTTCAAATATCTTCCCAGCCCCAACAGTTTTTTTTTTCACTTATCATCTCCTTCCTGAAGCTCTTCCTCAATATTGAATGAATCCCCTGCCTCTTACCAGATTTGCCCCCACCTTCACCAAAGAGACATGATACATTGTCCTAGTTCCTAGGCCTTTGTCCTGAACCTTTTGTTAATTGCTCTACACCCAATGCTCTGTAATGCTCACCCTGAGTTTGTATCTTGTTTTGCCAGTGGTTACTGTTTATTCTACGTATATAGAATGGTTTCCACCGTGCCACATCTAGATGTCCCCAATGGACCTCCTTGGCCGTCACCGCTACCACTCTTGTACACAACAGCAAAATCTGGTCAATTACTCAAAAAACAATGTTTGCGCTTCATTCCTTTTAGCTTACACCCGCAAGCAAATCAGGTTGTTGCATCTTCTCCTGGCTCTGGTCCTAGTCCTCTGTGACGTAATGCCCTCTCACCCTTCTCCCAAACTTCTATCAGCCTTCATCGAATTTACAGTAACTCAGTTGCGGACAGAACACACCATCGCTCTTGGTGATCATGTTAAAACCATGATTCAAGGCCAGGAGTCACAACTCAACATAATTTATCAGGCTCTAATGACACTGTCTGCATGCGTGAGCTCAGATCTGGCACAGGGTGCTGATGGAATCCTGCAAAACAGGCAAAAGCAAAGATAAGCAGTACTTTTGTGTTCTCCTATCCCAGAAAATATGACACGTGATCCTACATAGGACAACGTGGAAGACATAATTCAGTTTCGGACCACAGGATCCTGCTACCCTCATGCTTTTCACGGTCCCCCAGTCATCACCCCCCCCGCAAAAAGACTACCGCACCCTCGCATGGAATAGGCACGTGCAAGTACCCAGGGCCAATTACCAACCACCGGAACCCACAAACCTCCAAATTCACCCCCCGTACCACCCGAGCCCAACCCCACCCCTTACTGACCCCCCAACTACAACAAGAGGACACGGGGGGGGCAACGAGGTTGAATTACTGAACACATACAAACAAGAAGGGGATATCTCGGGCTTCCAACTACCAACAAAACAACAAATAACCAAGCACACACAACACCACAACGAAAAATTGGAAAGGGGGGAGGGGGGTACGCGAAAAAGGAGGAAAGAAGCCAGAGAGAGGATTTAGCAAGACTGCCCGCCGCCCATCACCCCCTCAGGCTATACAAGCGCCCTGAAGGCTGGAGTGGTCGGAAGCAAGCCACGGGCCCACGTTTTCTTAAAGATTTCCACCCTGCCATCTCCTCTGCCACCAACCTTTCCAACCGTTCAATGGAGTCCTTCCGCCCCATTCCGACACATCGGTGGTGTAAGTAGAGCCACATGTTCGCGGGTACCATTGCGGGCTGCAATGAGAAAAAATCTCAATGTGTCCTCCTTATAGACCGAACGATCCCGGGAGCATGATAGCAGGGCATGGCAGGGCAGTTTGGTGACATCAGAGAGTGCATCGTGTTGTATATCGTGAAACTGGTCCGCAAGGGCTTGATCAGGGGACAACCCCACCAAATATATTCATGTCACCCCTATCCTCCACCCACCCCCGCCCGCCACACACCCCCCCTATCAAACCACCCGGGGCGTTCAGAGGTAAACCCCGCTGTGTCACCTATCCACCCCGCGTCAGAACTTAAAGCCTAGTCCTCCTGTGCCTTTCTGGTGGATGAGTTTTGTCGTCCAAATGATGATTTAGCCCAGTCGGCGGCAGTGTAACGTCTCCCCTCCCCCCGCCCTCCATCCCCCCCGGGCAACATAGAGGTGCTCGACCCTCTTGTTCCGATCCCTCATGAGCAGGAGTACAGGTTAGACTCTGCTGTCGGCTGGTTTTTACCATCACACAGAAGATTGCTCTCGAAAGGTTCAGTTATCTGGAAGCTTGTCTGGGGTCGGGAAGGTCGTACAAATGCAGCAAGTTATAATACTGAAACCGAAGCCTGTAGTAGACGAGTCGCCCTCAAATCCGAGCGTCTGATTAGGGATCCCCCTAGGAGAATTCGTGAGAGATGAAATGGTCATGCCTGTTCCAACCCAGAATTCATCGCCTACGACATGCCGGGGGAATCAGGATGGTCGAACCAGAGGGCAGGCGGTTCCCGGACGGGAGGACAGCCGTCCGACCTCCCTCAGCCAGACTTCCCACCTCTTACAACCCAGGCCTGAGTCCAGGAACGTACGTCCATCTTGGTTCTATGAGTCCGTCAGCCAAGGGAGAGCCCCGAAGGTCCCCCCCCCCATTCTCTCTCCAACCCCCCCCCCCGCCTTTTCCTTCTGCCTCCCCACCTCCTCTATCCCCACATTAATTAGCAATGCTCGGACCCCCCCCCCAACAACACCTTTTGACAGGTTGAGCTACGACTACGGGCCACACGCGGGCTTTTCTTTCCCCTCCTCACACAAAACACGAACAACCCTCTACCGACTGCGTACGTATGGGCGTACGAAGAAGGGAGCTCCTTAACATACAATAATTTAGGAAGGACACCCACTTTTACAACTATTCATCCCTGCCGTAGCATCTGCCCATAGAACAAGACCCAGCGATCTTTCGTGACCTCAGTATTCCGTCTAGCAGATATCCTTGATTTCTGGTGCATAGGTAGAAAGTTGGAGGCAAGAGAGCCTAGCGGGCATCTCCGCTGTCACGTCCACCCGTAGTAATCTCAGCGGCGCCGCGGGCAAGACCCTGCATAGTGAGTTACCCCACCCTGCCTCGGAGGCCGCCGGTGGGCAAAGCACAAACTTCAAGCGCAATCCAATGTTGAATATTCTTGTACCGTACCGACCCCGGTCTTCCAAAGCGTATACCAAATACTCCTCTACTGAAGAATGTGTATAGCCTTATGTGAGAATCGTGCCGCAAACAAGGGACCTTGTTTCTAGTCACCCCGAACGTCGAACCCCCCTATCCTCACTTTCTTTGCGTTCACGCCAGACATGCTTCTCCAATCTTTCCTGTGAAAATGAGGTCCCGTACCTCCTGACCGGTCCGTACAATGGCACGTCCCTTCGCCCTCTCACGCCTCGCCCTTGTCCGTCCGTCACCAGATACGTGGCCCACATTCCTCCTCCCTAACCCCACCTCCATCGGTCCCCATCCTCCCACTCCCCTTTCAGGTACCTTCTCGTCATCAATAGATTACGCACACATTAGGTATATTTTCCGTTCGCCTTGGCCAGTCTCGTTCGTAGAAGGACCACCTTGATAATATTATCACGGCCCTCCCTAACCCCTGCACAAACCCGTCTGGTTCAAATGGATAATGGAGGTAACGACGTGGGTCGCAGGGCAATCGTTTGGGGTAAAGTTTAATATCGAGATTATCAGGAAAGGGGCTATAGTTGGCACACAAAGGGGTCTTTTGTTCGTTAGGTAGAGCGATATGTGGGCCTCCATCTCTCTGCGGGGGGAAGGAAACAGAGCGTATAGAGTTAACCCACAGAGGCCAGAAACGGGACCAATTGCGGGAGAAGAGCTTACAAACTTTGGCGTAAGTTCCCATCAGGGCCCGGACTTTTACCGCTGGAGACTGTTTAACTCGTCTGCCACCCCCATCGTCCCTCCTCAAGAGTGCTGCCTCCAGCTCCTGACCACTTTCCGCGGAAGTGACGCAACGCTTTGTTCCCCATATAGTCCCCTGGAGGAGGCGGAGCGGGGTGTGGTAGTTAAGGAGTAAAGCTTGGCATATAGGTACGAAGCCTCAGTGATGTCGCGCGGCAGGTCAATCGTTCTCCCGCCCACGGGATTTATCAAAGGGACAAAAGTTAGCATCACCCCCGGGGATGGGTCTACGTGCTAACAATTCTGCCGCACTTATCCCCAAACTTATACATTGACTTCCCTTGCATTGATCCCTAAACCCCCCGGTGAAGAAATCAATCAGGCCCGCAGGTGCACGCGGGCCTCCACGAGCCCACCGCTGTATCCGGAACTGATTGGACCTGTGCAGGGCATCGAGGCGGCAGAGATTGGCATACTGGACGCAATATCAGCCTTACGTGCCTTTTGGTAGACGGAGCCCTCTTTATTTTACATGCCTCCCCCAGTACCACCCCCCCTTTAAAGACCTCCCACTGCATGAGGATCTGGGCTGTGTCATTCCGAGCGTGGTCCTTCACGAAGTGTCCAATGTTGTTCTTGACATCCTGCAGCACTAGGCTCGTCCTGTAAGCGGTCCTGTCATTAGACGCCACTCCATCCGGATGGCCCGCACTATCGCCCTCTCCTGAACCCGTCACAATAAAGTGCCACAGTAGAAGTGATCCGACTCACAACAAGGGGACGATGGTGGCACTAGGGGACCTTCTCCCATATACACATGGCTTTCAAACAATAGTCCCTACCAGCCTGTGTGGGTTGGTTTGGACCGAGAAAAACGGTATAATCTTTAGCGCTAATTAAAGTACCCCCACACATCGTTCAACCTGGCTCATGAAGAGTCCGTTTGAGCGCCCTCAGCTTACGGTACGCAAGCCAAGACCCTCCCCCGAGGATGAGTCAACTTAGGGTCCAAAACAATTACATCACCACCCCCGAACCAGGCCCTCAGAACAAAAACCAGCTAATTTAGAGAACACTCTTACATAAAGCGTCATCAGATTGTGATTAGGGGTACCGTCACGCGATGGTTAGAGAGTGTTCCCATATGGACCCCTTAGCGAAAACAATCGTCCCGCTGGGTCAACAACCCGAGTCAAGCCCGTGTTGAGGTTTTTGTGGAAGCTATCGAGACCCTCTATATTTAGACTCAGGACACGTGCTATTGGAGTCCAGCGTAAAATACGGTTATTACCTATAGGTACTTTCTCGCTTTAACCCTCCCTAGCTATATGCCCGATACCCAGTCTCGTCTGGCACCCCACACGGAGCTTCCATCACTCGACTAGACCCGAACGGTTTCGCGGCCATCGTCGGGGCCATCCCCGTCTTCCCCTCCTCTCTGCCTTCCCTCTGCCGTCCCATCGCCACGCTTTTCTTTTGCCGTTCCCGCGCGGCTACTCCTTCTTTTCGGGTCCCGCGTGACTGTGTACGTCTACGGGGTGCGGACCCTCAGGTCTTAGAGCAAAAAACAAAATTTTTTTCTTTTTTAAATCTTTCTCTTTACTCGAACTGGATTAGCGAAATCTTTTTTCTCATTTCCCAGTTCCAAAAGTTGAACCCGATAGCTAGCTAAATCTCTCGCCTATGGCTGAGCATTTTTTGCTATGGGATCCGCTCTGCTCCTCTCACGAGCAGATCCGACAACACCCGAGGTCTTTTCCCCTTCTTCCGCTGATCCTGTTGCTCCTGTGCTGATGACGTCATCGGCCGGGCAGATTTAAAGGTACAGAATTTTTCTGTTTTTTTTCTTAGATCTATTTGTGTGTGTCTCTTTTTTCCTTTCCTTTACTTTTTGTGTGCCATTGTGACTATTGTTTTATACCTGTTTTTATCATCACCAATCAAAATAATCGAAAACAGGTTAAACTTATAAAGAACAACAAAAAAAATTTCCCAAAATCTTTCTTTTTTTCTTTTCTGTACCTCTACCCCCATAGTCGTTTTCCACTTCCATTTTTGTCTGTTTCCATCAGGCCACTGCGCGATCCTATTTGGTCGGGGGATCGCTAGGTGACCACTCTCGCATAATAATGAATTCGCCCCACGGTATACCGTCTTTTTTTCTGTTCATCACTCCACAAACTTTTGGATTCAGCCAGAACAAACGTTTTTCTCTGGTCGATCGCCAGTACTTTGAAGGGTACAAGGGTCCCCATCCAAAGTTTGGTTTTGTCACATCGTAATGGTGTATTCTAACGATTGACCAGGCTGATTATGTATCATGCTGGCGCCCGTCTGTTCGATAACTGCCCGCGCAGCATGAGTCTATGGGCTGGTTTAACCTTCCTGTGTACGCCGAAGCAGTCCTGGGCCATGTCTGATCTGAATCAAACTGCGCCCGTGCCGTAATCACGGTGCCTACAAACCCCCGCTGGCTTCTCTGTCGCTCCCGCACATTCTACACAAAGCTGCTGGCACACAGAGCCTTTCCGCCCCCATTCGGCATCATCGGTGACGCCGACTGGGGCGGAAAGCGCCTTCAAACATGTCTATCACTTTTGGTACACCGAACATCCTGCACCCAGTGATCCGCCATGGAGGTTAATGCGTTTCTGCAGCCAGCATACTCCTGGCGCCCTTACTCTTCAGGGAATAAAACAATTGAGAGCGTTTCATGGGATTGTTTAGACCCTGCATTTTGCGACAATCCCAATACGCTGGGAGGTGTGTTGCGCAGCGCCCAGGCCGCCATACCTCAAGAAAGAAAAAGGGGGGTGGGTGGATACAAATACATACACGCAACAAAAACAAACACACACAAAACAAAACGCCAAAACACACCCACAAAACACAGACACACACAAAAGGATAAAAAAAAAAAAAAAAAAAAGAGGGGAAAGAGAATGGGGGGGGTCACCACAGAAACAGGGGTAATAAACACCCTGGGCAACACAAAAGGATAGACACAACATCCACCTAAAAGAATGTCCTGTCACCTTACACGCTGTCCTCAGTAATGCAGCACCTATGTTGGGGACAAGGCAACTTGAGCCGGGGAACTCCCATGCCCTACCTCCGGCCTCCCCTCGACCTAAAAAACAAAAACACAGGAGCCACAAACCCGCAAGAACCCCCATTCCACACACATCCAAATCGAAACTAACCGTAACAGTAACCGAAGAGCATATAATAAAGCAGCAAAATAACACCTTACCTTACTCCCAACACAATCCCACCGCCCCCCCCCCCCCCCCCAGCAGCCACGTGACCCTCAGGCAGGCAGCATCATCCCAGCCTTAGCGAAGTCCCAAGGCACTCAACGCCTCAAGGGATCCGTCCACAGAGATTATCCAGTGGGAAACTGCGAGCAGGAAGCCCCGGAATCCCGAAAGGGCCAGGGCGCCGAGGGGACCCCCCCTGTGTCCTTTGTTCAAACCGTTTAAAGCGACAAACTTCACTGTGGTTGCGTTGCTGAGGGGACACCCGTCTGTCCCTCGGCGCGTCATACGGCTCTAATGTTAGGGTCCCGGCCACTTCCGATAGGGAAACGTCGGGCATCAACGGAGTGCCCTCAGGAATGAGGCAAATCATCTGGGCTTCGGTTTAATGGTTGCACCCTCTTGACGCACTTGAGCTGAAAACGGGAATCCCCAATATAAGGCAGGTTCATTCACTGAGAATGGCCAGAAAGGGCGCAAGGCCCGGCGTGATCCAAGGTGAGCTGTGAAAGATCTTGAGAAGTTGCACTGTGTGGTCCCTGGAACCGAATGGGTTTGTTGCAGAGGACGCGCCCTTCCTCATTATTCCGCTTTGTGCGATAAATGAATACGACATATAACTCACTTGGTTTCGCCGGTCTGGTTACTTGGCCCACGGCGCGTGACTCGATCAATTTTCCAGTCAATTGGTTGACGCCCCCAGAGGGATGTAAAGATCTGTTTCACGGCAGCAAGAGCTCAGGAGTACCGCCAGATTCAGGAGCCCCCGCCGCCTGATGTTTACGCGATTACTGTTCCCGCGTCATCGTGGAGGTCAACAAGGTATTGATGGTGCAGAATGCTCCTCCAAGGTGGACTGATGTCGTCCCAGCTGTGCAGCCAGCCTCACAGGTGTTCTCGCAGGCCCAGGGGTCATCACTCTGATTCGGGTCGGTCATCCTCGCTGCATTGCCAGGATGCATCCCTCAGTCTTCTCTCCTATTTCGGTACCCCCCACCAGATCCATCCAGGGGTCAGGGGCGAAGTGGCCTTCCATCCCAATCCAGGCTACTGTCATTCTCCCCTTGTGTCTTCGAGGGGCCTATGGCCAGGATCAGTAGTCATCGGATGCGCGGGGCTGGCCTATCGCCTTCTCTCTCCAATCTTGCCTTCAGGCCGGCTTTGTGCGGGCCCTTTGGCCGGGAGAGGTAGGAGACGCTGGTGCCACGGCTCAGTAGAGACTGGGGCCGCCCCCCGCTTGATGACATCGTTCCGGGCTTTACATTCGCGAACACTCCACGGGGCCTAGATCAGCCGCATGGCGGTCGCCTGGGTTAGTAGCCCGGTATGCCGTCTTTCATTAGAGTTAATAGGCCCTCGGCCGGCTGTCCCGACCGCCATCGATGCGTTGCCGTCCGCGGCCCGGATCGCGGTGCTTAGGACCCATGGAGGATACGTAATATCGCGGAGATGCAGGTGCAATCTGGGTCAGGCCGGGTATCGGGCATGGAGCTCACACGGCACACGTCCTATTCCGCCATTAGTTGGCCACGCCCCCTTGTGCGTTTTTTTAATAGTTTTTATAGTATTGTACAGTTACCGGAGTCTTTCCCCAGCAATGCATTGCAAAGACTTAACAAAAATGTAGCTGGGTCTAAACAAGTATAAGTTCTCATCTAAACTAAAACCAAACCATTGGACACAGCTTGCTCTTACCCACAATTCCTAGTAAGGCGTGCATGTAACCACCTAAAGCTAGCCATACACGGCTTGACTGTTCAATCAATGTAATTCGACCGATTATCACCGATTTAAAATTGAATCATGTCCACATTGAACACTTCCGGTTCCGGCGCCACATGGACTTGTAGCGTGGCTTCAGAGCTCCTGTCTCCCCTGCGCTAATCTGCTTCTTATTGGCTATACCCGCCGCCTATACCCGCCGCCGCAGCAGCCATCGCCGCCGCCTATACCCGCTGCCGCCGCGGCCGTCACAGCGGCCGTCACAGCTGCTGTACAGCTAAGTACTGCTATAGCCATAAGCCATAAGCCATTGTCATACGACCATACCGCTAAATACCGCCATCATCACAGCTGCCGTTTCAGCTGTATATTTTGTTACTGCCATACGGCTATACTGTATATAGCTGCCGTCCAGCCGTCCAGCCGCCGCCGCCGCTGCCGCCCTTAGCTACTCAGCTACTATACAACAGCTACAGCTACTACACAGAGCCATATAGCGCTATACAGCGCAAAATAGAGAGCCAGGGCGCAACAGATAACTGATAACCACCGTCATACAGCCGCCGTCACCGCCATTTAGCGCCATATAGCGCTACACAGCGCAAACAGAAAGAAGATAACAAGCACAGCCGCAGCCACTGCAGTCACCACCAGTGTACTGCCATTGTACCACAGCCGCTGTTCTAGTGTTGTGCAGTCGCCGAACATTATACATTGTATTATATACTGCTGTATCGCATTGTGTTGTGCTATGCATTGCCGCCATACAGAATAAAGTATCACGCCAAATACAGCATAACCGAATACAATACGTGTGAAAAGTGCATCTGGTGCATGGACAAATACTTGGTAGCCGCCACTCGTAGAAGAACTGCTATGATTAAAAAAACGATGTCTGCTAAACAACAAGCCGCCGCTGCAGGTGCAGTTGCACCTGCACCTGAGAGACAGGAGGAGCCTTCTGCAGCATCAGAGAGGTCTTTGATACTGAAGACACAGCAGAATGACCCGTTAACATCAGTAGTTGACTATGATAAAATAGCCAATACGGTTGCAGCCATCCTGAAACCAATCTTTCAGGAAGCCATAGACAATGCGGTCACCAAAGCAATAGTATCCCTCCAGCAAGATCTTAAAGCACAAGGCAACCAGCTAGGGGAAGCTGAGCTAAGGATATCAGCGATGGAGGATGAAATAAGCACATATGCAAAGCGGCTAGACTTTCTGGAAGGAAAAAATTTACTAATGGAGGAGAAATTAGATGCTCAAGAGAATCGGGCACGTAGGAACAATTTAAGGATTATAGGGATTCCGGAAAATGTCTTACCTCAAGCTCTGGCCACCTTGTGTGGCACTACTCTCCCACAGCTGCTGGGACTTTCAAACTCGTTGAAAGTGGAACGTGCACATAGGCTAGGACCCCCCAACCCTGACAGACAAGGCCCTCGACCAGTCATAGCGCGATACCTGGATTACGCAGAGAAAACGCAACTATTCCAGGCTTACAGGTCTCGCAGAGAGATACAATATGAAGGACAAAAGTTGTTGATCTTTGCTGATTACTCCGCTGAAGTTTCAAGGAAGAGAAAACTTTTCAGTAAAGTCTGCTCATCGCTTTTCAATAACTGAGTGCGATTTACATTGGCTTATCCAGCAACACTCCATATACGTGATGAGGCGGGCAATACACATTCTTTCACAAATTATCTGGATGCCGAGGCGTTTATCAACAGGTATGCTGACGGCGGAAAATCTCCAGTGTTCCAGCCACCACGTGAACCAAATAGACATTCAGGACCTTCCCCTCCAATACAAAGAATGGGCCCTACAACACAACGGCGTCTATATGGAGATCAGAGAAGGGATATGAAAACTAACCGCTGGCACTGAAAGGATTGGAATCAACGACGGTAAGGAGGCCGACTACAAGGACTTTTACTACATGCAGTTCCTGGGACACATCTGATGGACTAAGTACTATTTATTTTCTATTATAGATCTAATATAAAGTTTCTTTTGAAAATAATCTAGAATAATCAGACCAGGACTGTTAAATAAGAATAGCTTAGCTGGCGTCTAGGGAATTTACTTTAACAGTATAAACACTAGTAATATAAAACAAGGCGGGAGGGCATTGTTTAATATATCTTAGTGGGGGGTAAGGGACCCGCATCCCACGGTCCTCATGTGGAAAAAAGGAAGTTACTATTGGTACTTTTGTTACTTTGCCCAACAAGCTTTATCAAATCTACTACTGCTAAATCTGACTACTGCTTTTCAATTATTTTCAAAGCTGGGTTTTCTTGGTTTGGGTATATGTTTAGTAGCAATAACTCAGGTTCAGGTCATTAGATTAGGGATCTTGAAGGGAAAATGTAGAAACGCCGAATATATTGAAAATAGTTTATCAATAGCTAGAGGGAGCTGGATTTCTCAGTGGAGGCCACTTGTAGAACTGCACAGCATACAAAAACTGAGGATAGTTGGTAAAGGTCGGCATATGAAGGGTTACTATCAAAGGGATGGTTAAAATAATATCATGGAACGTTAAAGGTCTTCGGGCACCGACCAAACGGAATATGGTTATCAAACATCTTAGAAAGCTTAGGGCCGATATAGCACTACTGCAGGAGACACACCTGAGACCTGGGGACGACAATCGTATGCGGAAGCAATGGGTGGGAGAGGTAATTTCTTCCCCAGCGCAAGGAAAAAAAGGAGGAGTTATGATATTGCTGCACAAAAATCTCAAATATACTATACATGAACGAGAGGAGATGGGAGATGGTAGGTTTATTCATTTACATATTACTGTGGGGGGAACGGAACTTAGTATATTTAATATATATGCACCTAACTCACCCACACAGGCTTATTTTCGGAAATTAGAAGGGGACATAGCAAAGAGTTCGACCCTGCACAAAATAGTGGGAGGCGATTTTAATATTGCAATGTCTAAATACTTTGACCGTACTCAAGGCGAGGTTAGGACTGGGATGCCGGCAGGAACCATGCGCATTATACGCCCTTCCTTTCTGGAATATTTTTCTACCTCCCTGGGTCTCCATGATGTATGGAGGGAACATTTTCCTTTAGACAAACAGTACACCTTTCACTCCTCTGTACACCTCTCCCTCTCTAGGATCGATTATCTCCTAGCCACTGATTCTTTGTTA
This sequence comes from Ptychadena robeensis, assembly GCA_036250615.1. NCBI lineage: Eukaryota > Metazoa > Chordata > Amphibia > Anura > Ptychadenidae > Ptychadena > Ptychadena robeensis. Next base: position 61,656,215 of record CM070039.1, read on the forward strand.
CCCCTAGTTACCGACCCCGAAATACATGACTTTATCATCTCAGACCACACTCCTATCAGTATTGACTTAAGGGACTCTATTCCTAGAGGTACAGACATTTTATGGAGATTTCCAGCTCAGTTATGCCAATTCCCAGACTTCTAATATACGCTTCAACAAGCCCTAAATGACTTCACATATGATAATATTCAACATGTAAGTACACCTATTTTGTTTTGGGAAACGGCCAAAGCCCAATTGCGAGGGGTTATCATCGCATATTTATCAGCAAAGCGTAAACAAACGGATAAGAAATATCAAGAGGCACTGGGGGAGCTTAGAAATGCACAACTGGCGATGGCCAATCACCTGACAAGGGAGGCACAGGTAGACTTCCAGGTAGCGAAGACAGCTTTTGACTGCCTCCTTAAACAGCAGGAATGGCTACGCCAATCTTACTGGGATCTACACTATCATAAATATGGGAATAAGGCAGGGAAACAGTTAGCAAATATGGTCAAAGCCTCTCGCTCCTCTACACACATATCAACTCTTAGGACAGCAGGTGGAGAGCTTACATCTGACCCCCGAGCGGTAAATGAGGAATTGGCAGAATATAATGCTACACTCTACTCAATAGATTCTAGCGACCCCGCCGCCCAAGAAACTTTTCTTAGAAACATTGACCTTCCATCCCTGACTCAAACACAAATTGACTCGTTAAATGCACCTATCACAATTGAGGAAATAAGTAAGACGATAACTTTGCTACAAAATAATAAATCCCCGGGACCGGACGGATATACTGCGGAATTTTATAAACTTTTGAAAGACGATCTGGTTGATCCCATGTATAATCTTTACAGACATCTATGGAAGGAGGGAAAATACTTTCCAACAGCAAATGAGACATATATAAAACTACTCCCCAAACCTGGTAAGGATGTTACATTGGCGGGATCCTACAGACCGATATCCCTTATAAATACTGATGCCAAGATTCTATCAAAAATCTTGGCAGGTAGAATCGCAGCAATACTGCCATTTTTAATACATCCGGCCCAGGCGGGATTTGTTAGAGGTAGAAATGCAGTAACAAATATTCGAAAGACGTTGTTGGCGATGGACTAAGCCAAGTCTCCTGTTCTTTTAACGGTGGACGCGGAGAAGGCTTTTGACAATGTCAACTTGTGATGGCTTTTCCGTTCGGCATTTTTTGCTGATGATATTCTTTTATTTACGGCATATCCAAAGAATGATATCCCCCTTTACTATGATCTCCTTACTGAATTTGGTCAATACGCAGGCTTTAAGATTAACACCACTAAAAGCGAGATCCTACCGTTGACTGACCACCCCCATCAGGCATGGTCCTCCAAAGCGCAATTTGGGGTGGCCCAAAAATATATTACATATTTGGGGATCAAGATTGGGAAGACTCAGTCCTCAATCTATGAAATGAACTTGGCCCCACTTATAGCAAAGGTGGTGGCCAAGTTGGAAACATGGCAAAAATTACCAATCTCGCTTTTCGGGAGGATACATCTTTATAAAATGGTCCCCTTCGCCCAGATGTTATATCCACTCCAAACTATCCCTCTCCTGTTAAAACATAAGGACATTAAACTACTGCTTAAAGCCTTGACACGATTCCTATGGCGGGCAAAACCACCACGCATACACCTTAAGACACTGTATTTAAAGAAGGAGGAGGGAGGAGCAGGATTGCCAGACATCAGAGTATATAATCTGGCATGTCTTTTCCGCCATGCGGCAGATTGGGTAAAAAATACTTCTTACTTTTCAAACACTAATGTAGAGGCAGAAGTGGTAGCGCCTTGGTCACTGACTAATATCCTCCATTGCCCCCCAGGAAAACTCCCCCA
>CM070039.1:61664082-61680592 GCA_036250615.1 Ptychadena robeensis
GTTTTGTTTTTGTATGATTTGTGGTTAAGGAAAACTTTAATAAAGTATTATAAAAAAAAAGACAGACCTGTCCGCCGAGCAGGTAAGTCTGTTACAATGGGACCTCGCAATGGAAACAAAGCCTTAAGGAACTCATAACATCAGCCATTCAATGCAGACATTTTGGTGAGTGATGAACATTTGTTTCAAACAAAAAGGAACACACTTACCAATAACACAATTTATTGTACTGAATGGGGACAGGTACATTAGAAATGTCATGGTCGTCGGATGTCTCTATTTTACAGATAGGGTGTTCTGATCAGTCTCCTAATGTTCTGTAGGTTATTACACAACTGCCAGTGTCACGTCAGAGGCCCTCTGGTGTCCCTGGGAATTCAAAGTAGCACCAGCTGTGACAGATTGCACTACATATCACAGACAGGTCAGGGGCAAGGCTTGCACACAGGGACCCTATTACGTGCATTACACAGCATTGCTGATCTACGTGTGTATAGATTAATGGTAAACCTGTCATTCAAACAGATTTACCCACAGACATGAGACAGACGGCGATAAAGAACTTGCATTGCTCAATTTAAGAGGGGCTTTGCAAAACAGCTAGCAATATCTAAAGTTAAAACAACCTGAAATCACAAAAAAAGAAACATAAAAATCTAGCAGCTTAGTTTGTTGTTTTAAAGCAGGAGTGTCAGGCCATGTGTCCACTGCGGTTTTCCTGAAGTGGCCGATTTGCAGGCAGATTTCCAGCAACCTGCGGGCTTTCGCCCCCCCCCCCCCCTGAATAATCCGGGTCCCCTTCCTGATTCTGCCTTCCCAGTAGACCCCCTTTCAACTGAATCCTAGCATGCTCTGGATGAGCAGCCAGGAGAGGAAGTACAGAAGCTCAGTGAGTGTAGAAGGTAGAGGGGCTGCGATGAAGATCCTATAGATAACATCTATCTCAGCCCCAAAATATTTGGTCAGCAGGCCAAATATTTCCCACAGCCAGAATTGGCCCCTATCCTTTAGGTTTATTTGCAAAGTCTGTCTGAGCCAAGAAAAAATAAATCCTATAATGTCAGGAGTGTATTTTTCCACTCTGAACTCAAATGGGCCAAGCTAGCATTTAATACAATGGAAAGGTGCAATGTACAGAAACCTACTAAAAGGCAGAGAGAAAAACAAGAAGAAATAGGACAGAAGAAAATAAGAAATACTAAAGAAGTGTTGGGAGAATAGAAGAGGAAGGGGAGAAGGGTTTTAGAAGAGATGAGAGAGAAGTGTAGTGTAGAGAAGTCATAAGAGAGAAAAATACTAGAGATAGGAGAGAAGAGAAAAAACGAAATAGGAAACAAGAAGTGAAGTGAAGTGAAGAAAAGAAGAGATCACAGATAGAGGAGTAACAAAAGAAAAATATGGGAAAGAAGAAAAGTGAATACACTATAGAAGAGAGAATGGAAGAAAGGAAGAAAGGGAACAAGGAAACAAATATATTCAAAAACTGTAGGTTTCCCCATCTTCCTGTTTATACTACTAGACAATGTAGGCCCAACTTTAGAAACTTTGGTGGAATCCCATTCCCTTTCTTTTCTAGTAAGTTCCTAACACACTGCACATCTTTCTCCAGGGGTGTCTTTTACGATTCCACAAAGGCCTCTTGCATCTCCAACTAGTAACCTAAATATAGCCAATGCAGCTCAATGACCTTCCCCCAGAAGGTAGGTCATTAACATGATGGACTTCATCAATATTAAGCTGTGTTCAGACCACGATAGATCATCTCAGGTGACTATTATCTGCTATCGTGTAACTTTTGTACACCTGTCAGGCAAGGTCATTCAGAGATCCATGACACCTGCTGTATTCTATAGTGGATGACTATATCTTTTTTGGGCAAAATACCTTTTTCTTTAGTGAAGTGGACAAGTACAGCCTATTTACTTATCATGATAAAGTAACACTTTTTTGTTATATTTATGTAAGATACCAATATTAAGGTATAGTGGTCACAAGCCATGCCAAATACTGGATTTTTAAATATAAATATTATATTTACACAGATGGGGTTGTGTCAGAAGGACCAGACAGACTTAAACATCAGATACCAAGATAATAACTAAAGGTAGGATGGGTAGATAATGGCCTATCCTTTGGGGCATCTACCTTCTGGATACGCGTTTCTAAAATATGTAAATATTTTTCATAAGTACTGCTTCATATATATGTTGTATTTAACAAGAAGGTAAAAATGACTGTCAACTTTTGATATATACGTATTTAGATTCATAACTCCACATATCTCCCTGAGGAAGCCCAAGGGGCGTAACGTGTTGGAGAATGGAGTGTTCACTGAATCTGTAAATCTTCGGTCATCTGAAGTGTACTGTATTTTTTTATCTAAAAAATTACTGCTGGAGCAGGCTTCTGGAGTGGTTACCCGTGTAGGGGCAAGTACCACATACCAGAACTGCCCATGTGTTTTAACTACTAATAAGAGTGTATGATACTATATATTTACATATATATATTTTTCTTGTTTTTTGGTCCGATGTTAATAAAGACCTTTTACAAATATGAACTGATTGACTGTTGACCCTCTGTACCCGCAATGCCAGGCAATTAGTGTTTCAAAGGTACTTGCTACCTTTGGTTAGGGTTGAATTATCAGACTTAAACATCAGTTTGGGACTGAAAGATCCAGAAAAATACCGCAGCCAAGTCTTTGTGCAGCAGACCATCTGATGAACAGAACATAAGTCTCAACTAAATTGTACAGGCTGATAATAATAAACCTGTATCTACGTTAAAAATTGCTAATTCGTTTATTTAAATCTGTTCTCTCTGCAGGCTGGGTGCTAATTGGCCACTTAGATAATATTTGACCTCCTGTTGCTGGCTTGTAATTGAACAAGACTGAATATACCTCTCCAGTGATCAGTACAAACCATCCAGAGATCTACACACGTAACAGACACCTGGAATCGCCAGAACACACACCCGGTAGCGGCAGACATGAGGACACCATATGTTGCGTCACAAAGCTGCAAAGGTGTTAATATGTCATACGTTCCACCAAATTATATTTTACTGTTTAATAAACATTCAAGCTAATAAGAGATAATTTACGCAGATTAAGGTTTATATCTAAATCTCAAGGCTCTCTCCAGCGGATGTCCTTACAACGGCTTAAAGCTACACTACAGCTCTTTCATCTTGCACAACTGTACAGACTTCTCTACTATACTGAAATCGCTTAAGGTGCCCATATGCGTTTAGATCTTCTGCCAATCTCCCGGCAGATCGACTCTGCATGATTATGTCAACACGGGCGGCCGCATGTGGGCACCATCGGTCGGCTGCAAAAACGGCCTCTGCTTGGTGCGTGTATGGCAGGCTTTAGCCGATTTCCTCCCGAAAAAAAAACGTTAGATTTCCACCCGATTTTTCGGCCCTGGGGGGCTTTACTCTTATTTTAGGGAACATTGAAAGTTTTTCACAGTGTGCATTAGAAGTTAAAGTCCGATTCAGCGCTCCTCGTTTTCAGACAGGAATTTCCTCCATCTCTACATCTTCCCTCCCCAACATAATCTCCAAATTCCATTAATTATAGTTCTGTAGGGTCATGGGCACTGCAGCTGAGTGAGTGGAGTGAACCAACACCGACTCTCCTCGCCTCGTGTTATGATTCCTTGTGCTCTGCCTCCTGAAACAGACCAACCCTGCCTATCCCTTGTCACTTCACCAGGTACCACTCTCCCTGGAAGGACAATTTAGTTAAGCAGTTGTAGCCTTAAAAGCACCATAGGGCAATGTGTCACATGTGCATCCATTACATTTATAACCCTCTTTACCACATTTACCTTTAACCTTTATTTGTACCTCGGTGCCAGCAGCTTACTTTTTATAATGCTTACTCCTCACTTAAGGAGACCAATTATATTTTATTAACACAAACCATTGAACACAGTAGGCCCCCATATCACCACATCTATGGATTAACCCGATATTATACAGTTAACCAACACACTTAAGCCCCCATACACCTTTAGATGGCTACATACAATTACCTTCAGATCTACCAACAACTACGTAGTGTAGTGGCCTCCCTAATAAAATACATAGTGACTGAAAGGTTCAGAAAGGTCCTCATATTACATGGTTTTGGTAGAAGTGGATTGTACAAAAATTGTATGGTACGATTGTAAGGTGTATGGGGGGCTTAAGACATTACTTTAATATTGGGCCCACAAGGGGAAAAACTTTATCAGACCACACTCTAAAGTCATAAACTCATAAACCTTTAGATCTCCCTGTCAGATATCCTTTAGATCTACCAATAACTATGTAGTATAGGGACCTCTGTGATTGAACACAGGTAGACTTTATGGTTTAGAAAGTCCCTCATATTACATGGTTTTGGTAAAACAAAAGGAGATCTAAAGGAAATCTGACAGAGAAATCTAAAGGTGTATGGGGGCCCTTACACAGCTGAGACTGAATTCAAGACAGCATACCTTTTAATTAACATTACTGGCATTAATCATCAGCATTGCAGTACTCAAACATAAATAACATCTCTCTTGTACTTTACTTCTATGGCAATATATTTCATAACAGTGCAAACCCATAATAATCTAAACCCCCGAAGGGAACAAATCAAAAAGTCCAGGGGGGTAAACTAGGGGAACAAGTAGGGGATCTTCAGGCTTCCCGGACAGGCCCAGCACAGCCACTCACTGACAGGGACTCTCTCTCTCGATATGGACGTCTCTGCACTCTCAGCACAGTGCTCCTACACTGTGGCCTCCTTCTCTTAACACCTCTGGACAGGACTCTCTTGACACCAGGGAGACCTCCTCTGGACATTCGGTCTCAGACCTCCAGCTCACTGTCACCTCCAGCATCTTGGCAGGCCCCTTCTCAAAGCCATACGTCTCCGGAACCACCAATCTCAGGTCGAGCTGCTCCACAGTAGAGATGGTCGAATTTTTCGACTTGCTAACTTTGTGAGATGATTGCAAAGCCCCTGAACATGGTATCATCACCAAACTTGCTGTAGATGTAGAGAAGGGTTGTGGGAACATTTGAAAAAAAGAAGTGTTGCTTTAGCACATGTACTTTTTGCATAAATTAAGTTCAAAGTTAAAGTCGAATTTCCGATTTTCGAAATTTTTACTTGACTTTGAACTTAATTTGTGCAAAAACTATTTGTGTTAGAGACATACTTTCTTTTTTGGAGTATACCCCCAACCCTTCTCTACATCACCAGCAAGTTTGGTGATGATACCATGTTCAGGGGCTTTGCAATTAACTCGAAATCTGCGAAATGGTAGAATTTTTGAAAAAAAATTCAACCATCTCTACTCCACAGCACTGCCAGGTGGTCTCTTATGCCTGGCATACACATGCTGATAAGCGGCCGATTTTTCACCTGACCAACAGGCGTGCACGCTCGCGCCGGTCAGCAGATCAATGTCGCCCCACAGCTCGGCCGGCCAGAGAACGGACATGTCCGATAATCTCTGGCCGATGGAAGCCGATGGCATTAGCTTCAATGAAGACCGGCATCTTCACTGAAGCTTATGGCCGGCACACAAAGGGTGCCGGCCGACTGAAGGGGCCCCATAATGCACCAGGGTGCAAACGTGATCATGTTAGCTGTCTGCACCCGTCAGGGTGTGTATGGCAGGAATTAGGCTATGTTCCCACATAGTCAATTAATTGGGACTCGCTCACGATCGCGTCCATTCATTCTCTAAAGATGAAATTTTCTTTTTAATAGGGGTGATTTAAAAAATAAATTAGTGTAAAGATTGCCTGGTCAATCACTCCTCGTTCATGTCAGCAAGCGCATGTGATTAAAATCGCATCTGCCCCGCGGCTGATCGCCTGTGTGGGAACATAGCCTTAATGATCACTGACTCTCCTCTGTCAGCTATAGAAGTGCTCTGGCTCCTTCTCAGGCCCCCTCTGGACAGGACTTGGTGACACCCCCCCCCCCCCCCCCCCCCCCCCCCCCCCCCCGGGTAGAGCATCTGACACACTCTGTGACCCTCCATTAGAGATGGTTGAATTTTTCGACTAGCTGAACTTGTGAGCTGACTGCAAAGCCTCTGAAAATTATATCATCACCAAAATTGCTGGAAATGTAGGGTTGTGGGGAATTCTTGTTGTTCTAGCACATCTAGTAGTAGTCGAAATTTAGATTTTCGAAATTTTGACTGGACTTTGAACTTAATTTATGCAAAAACTATTTGTGTTAGAGCAATACTTTTTTTCTGTAGTATACCCCCAACCCTTCTCTACATCTCCAGTAAGTTTAGCGATTATACCATGCTCAGGGCCTCTGCAATTTACTTGAAATTGACGTAATTGTAGAATTTTTGAAAAAAATCCGGCCATCTCTAGTGGCCATCCCAGGATACAATCTTGCACCACAACTCGATCGTCCACCAACTTCAGCAGGAGCCTCAGCGGTAGCAATCCAGACGCCATCGCTCCAAAAGCTCTGCAGACTGTCAGGGTCATCCAAGCACTTCCAATCACACACAGTGCAAGCCGGACCACCTGGAATAGTCCGGTGTCATGGACAGTCTCTATGGCAAGAAAGATCTTTACTTTCTCATAAAGTTTGTGTAGTGAATGCATCCATGCTGCATGCCCTGTTCTTTTAAAGACCCAATCAGCGCCTTCTGCTCTGTCCGTCAAAAGGCTGGTGGTAGGCGGGGTCAGAAAATGGGACATGAGCACCCTGCTCGCAGCGCCAAAATGTAGAGGATATGTGCACCACCCCTATCTGTGTTAAGAGCACAAGCAAATACCGGGGTGAACTAAAGGTCAGGGTCTGGTGTCTTTCAGCGTAATAGAGTCCAGCACCACACGCCAGACCACAAAATGTCTCTTGCTCAGGCACCTAGGAACAGCCCCTCCCACATGGAAACTGGCCCTTATATCACTTACTCCCAGGCAGGGCACTCCCATATGGCATGGTCACATCATCACAATATTAAAGGCATATCCATCACTGTATTCATTAACCCCTTGCACACTGGTTTCTACACTGAATAAGCAAAGTGATTGATTGTGTTTGAAACTAATCGAGCTATGGGATTTTTGTTTTCCTATTTATTTTTTGGGGATTATAAATATCTGTTCAATCTTTGACAAACCATAAAAGCAATTCAGTGAATCAACTTACTGAATGTGGTTTGTTTCATTCATTCAAACCCTGGTTGAAAGTGGTTTAAATAGGATGAAAATGACAATGCTTATGAAAAAGTAATGTCATCCAGACACAACTGGTCCACTTTAACTTTAAAGAGGAATAAAAATGGCCACACAAAGATACATTATGCTGGGCTTTGTTTATTGATTTATTGCTCATCTTCATTCTGCGCAGCATGATCTGGGTTACAGAATATAGACAAATGAGATCCGAGAGAGTACTGTCACGTTCTGATCGGCGGCAGATCTGGGCATTTTGTACAGTTAATGGAGAGCTGTGAGAGGGAAAAAGTGTGTCTGTAATGGCAGCAACATAAAAACAATCAAATTATGCTTGGAGGTCAGCAAACGTACGTCTTGTTCAATTGACAGACATAAAGTCTTAACATGTACTGAACAGTTTTATGCAGAGAACCAGCATATAAATAGCTCTCCAATCCAGAGTTCCACATATTCTATATTGTTCAAAATGTACACTGCGACTAATATGTAGACTAGCATGGCCGATAATAAGGATGAAATTGATACTGGAAAGCAGCATAAAAATATGTTTTTAAATGAACCAGTATTCAAAAGGCACTGTTGCCTCTGACTGACAGTCTCAAGAGGTTTGGAAGGATATTTGATTGGATTTAAATTTCATTCTGCTCATTGTTCTTCATTTGGAGAGCAAGTAGTACCTAGAGGTCTGTAGTGCAAAGATAACTCTGCTTCTGCAAATTTTGTCTATACCTTTCATTAAATCTCCAGTTGGGAGACATGATCCAAGACTTTAGCTGGGCATACACGGGTAGATTGTCGTAGAATTGATCCGCAATCAATCACAGCGTGGTGACGTCACCATGCTGTGATTGATCGTGGGTCAATCGAACAGGAATGCACCACTTTGCACATCAATTCCCGTCAGATGCGGACCCGGTACACCCGGTGTGAGAGCTGGTCTGGTGTCGGTTATCACTGGCTGGAAGCTACAGGCAGCCAGTGAGAGCTGACACAGAGACACAGCTCCCCATGCCCCCTCCCCTCTCACAGCACACAGAGTGGGAGCTGATCACAACTTGTAGGCTGTGTGCTGTGTGGGGTGAGGCCAACCACAGAACTTCTGCATTGGATGCGGTCTCCATCCAAAAGCAATGGACATCAACCGTGATTTACAGTCATGTCCGATATTCCTGTTTTTAGCGGGATTTATTGATCCCGCTCAAAAACAAGGATGGACGCATTAGATATGGGCCAGATAGATGACCATGTGAAGCAGCCATCGATCTAGCCCATATCTATGCATGTATAGGCACCTTTACCAACAGACATATAAACAATGCATTGTAAAGCCTGGCGTACACACGCCGATTAGCGCCGATTTTTCCGCAAAATCGTCCGCCAATCTGCGTGTACCCACATTAGGGGGGACAGATCCCTGTCGCCCCACAGCTCGGCCGGCCAGAGAACGGACATGTCCGATGTTCTCTGGCCAATGCCGGCCAATGCCATTAACTTCAATGAAGACCGGCGTCTTCATTGAAGGTAATGGCCGAAACACAAAGGGCACCCTGCCGATTAAAGCAGCCCCAGAATGCAATGCGATGGCATCATCACGCTGCATTCCAGAGCTCATCGGAGCTCGTCTGTCTGCACCCGTCTGTGGGTGTATGGCAGGCATAAGCCAGTAATGAGATAAGATGTGACAAGAGGGACAGCAAAGACGCCAATTCTGCCCGTGAACATCAGGGACAGGCTGATATTCTGCAAAAAGTACAGGGAGTGGACTGCTGAAGTTTGGGATAAAGGCTATTTCTCTGATAAAAACCTTTTCTGAATGTTTGGAGCATCTGGAAAAAAATTGTCCAGAAAAGAAAAGGTGAGGGCTATCCTCACTCTTGAAATGGCTCTGTAAACAAAACATTAACATTTTGTGTCAGGTCAGGAAACTCCCCACAGCCAATTGTGAATTTGTAGTCACTTCTCAAGAGGCAGGTGGATAAATAAAAACCCTCAATGTCTGACATTAAAGAATGGGTTGCCATCAGTCAGGAATTGGCTCAGATGTTTATTGACACCATGCCAGGGCTAATGACAGAGGTTGTGAAAAAGAGGGACAACACTTCAAACATCTTTGAAAAGACTTTTTGAAATGTTTGTAATTACACTTCAATACACCACTAGCAAAAATCTAACACAACAATAGCAGCAAACTTTGTGAAACCCGGTATTTGTGGCATTCTAAAACTTCTCGCCATGTTTATGCATTATGCATGTTTAGCAATAAATAAAAATTATGTCTGGTCCAATGCTATAGAACTATTGCACCAATCTAGTGATAAACATATTTATGTGGTCTTCCTGAGGCCTGGATGGTGTTGTGTCACATGCATGCCTTCAAAAATGAGATAATTTCTATAACTGTTATTATACTAATTTTATCATATATTTTCACCTAGACTCTTTTAAAAAAAAAGAATGATTGAATAAGATAAGATTGCAGAGATGAACCGAAAGATAATGAATCCCAAATGCTTTGAAAGATCTTATAATGGACAGCAGGACAATGATATTAGCATTTTGCACCCTATTGTTTCAAACACCAAAATTGCTAATGTCTAAATCAATTCAGGATAATCAGGTTTCCAATATCATGAAACTCATGATCACTAATAATAGATGGATCCATGTTTCTGATTTAATACGACAGATTTCTTATGGGAGGAAGAAACTTACATAACCTTACTTTAAAGAGACCTACAGCTCCAACCACAGAAGGTAGAGCAGGTGGCTCCGTTACTCTTTTAATAAGATATCACCTTCTCTGGAATAGACATTACCATATAACCCTGAAATCTTCCTGCACGTGGCTTCTTGTGCATTACATACATGAAAGTCTGCCTTTTTATCAGGCCTTGGCACTTATTGCAACACAAAATCAGCTTATTCTCCCTTGGCTCACATCCTTCCCTTTCCACAGAAGAGACATCTGGGAGAAAGGATTATAATTTATAATTCACCTTCATTTACCTAATCACCTTGTGGTTGGACCATTGGAACCACCTGCTATAGCCTAACTTTGCCATTTCATGAGTCCTTGGCACTGATTCCAAGGTGGCCCCTAAGTACAAAGTAATTTTTTGGGCTCACATCCCAGCTTTTCATGGAAAGACCCTATCTACACTCCACAGAAGTTACACCTGGGAGAAGAGATAATAAAGTGTAATTCACCCAAATGGTTGGTAGCACCTGAGCTAAACTATGCTAAGGCTTAACAACATTTTATACCAGTTGCCTATTTGCAAAGAGAACTTTCCTTTTGCTAAATTGTGCAGATAAAATTTTGTTGACTTTTTACCAATACACACAAGAGGGGGGGCAGTTTTTAATTTAGATGGTTGACTAGACAAGGGCAATATTGTATTGCTCTGGGAATTGCTTTGCGCAGGTGCACGTTTTCTTTTCAAAGCTATACATATGTCTGAGCGAGATGGTCAATGAGATGCCAAAGCTACTGAAACTGACCCACTACAACAGCACCCGTACTTGATTGGCACAGTTTCAGTCTGCATACTGCATACTGCAGTCTGCAAAATTGCATGCAAGCGTTGACATTTCGGCATCTCATTGACCATGTCTATACAGGAACATCTTTATTCTTATGTAATCCACATCCCCGTCATGGAATGCAATTACCAGAGGGGGTATCAGCGCAGCCCATATTGCAGTGGAAACCTAGCCTTAAGCCCCCCATACACGTTCCGATTTTTCGTACGAATTTTGCCCGACCGACCAACGTGATCGGGAGATTAATCGGATGCAGAATTATGTACCCGACCGATCCAGATTTCTCAAAATCGGCCGAAAAATCAGTCGGGACCACTTCGGACCTGTCCGTAAATTTTGGTCAATCTGCTGTTAATAAATAGTGTCAGGCTGATATATCGGTGATAATTCAAATTCCGATTTTTTGTGCCAGCCGACCGACCATAACATTTTAGGTGAAAATCAGTTGACACGATCAGACAAATTGGGAGATTAATCGGAATGTGTATGGGGTGCTTTAGTCGGTGTATTGGAAGACTAAAGGGACAACAAAGGAAAGGCTTTGCTCAGTACTGGGAAAATGGCTAAATTGCGTCAAAAGATAAATCAAGAGAGCTAGGATGGAAAAAAAAATCAATGTTTTGACAGTGGTCCATGTCTGGATACCCTATTTATTCAACAATTTCTAAAGCCGCCATAGACGATTCCTTTTTCTGCCGATTTCTAGGCAGATCGACCAGTCGTGCCTAGAATCGTCCGCGTGCTCTTTGTGTGCCACCATTTACTTTGGATGGGGACCTCCATTCCTTGAAAAGCTTGTTCAGCGGGGAGGCTGTAGTAGTGAAATGCCCTTACCTGTATCTTTGTGAAGGGTCACAGCTAATTCTGAATAGCCTCAACTTTGTTGGTTTGAGGCTTCACTAAACCCCTACCCACAATGTACTCCAGGTACTTGGCCTCCTCCATCCCTATGGCACAGTTCTCAGGGTTCACCTTAAATGGGAACAGTCGTTGCTGTAATGTAGATTGGGCCATTGACATCCCCACCAAGGAATGCGCACTGACCCGATAGCGCAGTGGAGACATAGCCTAAGGGCTTGTTTCCACTTGTGTGGAACCGCCGCCGCTAAGAACCGCCGCCACTAAGATCCTCATCTCATGCGGTTTTTAGCAGCGGCCAATTACCTCTATGGCCACGGTCAGTGCTGGGCGGCCGCGGAATAGCGCGGACCGCCGCCTAAAAACTTGGTCGACCGAGTTTTTAGGAAGCGACCAACCCCTGACCGCGGCCGGGCACTAGCCCATTGAACAGAATGGGCGCGGCGGATGTATCTGCGCCGTGGACAACCGCGGGCTTCCGCTTAAGTGGAAACAAGCCCTAACACTGCCTGTACTTTGGGCAGGTGTAATAGAGATAAACAGAGTGCTTCTGGTGAGGACAGAACAGTTTGTCCATTAAACGTTGGAAGATAGCAGGGGCCGTATGCAATCTAAAGGGCATCTACTTATAATGGAAATGCCCCTCTGGAATGGAGAATGCCATTTTCTCCGCGGCCTGCCTGGTAAGCTGTATCTGCCAGTACCCTTTTTTAAGGTCTAGAATGGTAATGTATTGCGCTGGCCCTAAACGCTCTATGAGGTCATCCACCCGTGGTATATGGTAGACATCAAATTTAGAGACTTAATTTAGTCCTACTGAAGTCATTGCAGAATCGTAGAGTTCCGTTGGACTTCGGTACCAACAATATGGGGCTTGACCATTCACTCTGCAATTCAATAATGTCCAGCTACAACATCTTTTTAATCTCCTCGCTTTCCTGCGTGCTTTAGGAAAGAGATAAGGCTTGACCCAGACCTTTACATTGGAATCAGTAATATCATGCTTGATGTCGATCACATGAGTAAGGCCTGGCAACTCTGAGAAGGTTTTCTTATTTCTCTGACTGACTCTCAATCTCTCCAGGGCTTCAACAGATTCATGTTATAAATCTGGTAAGGTTTTTGTTTCCCTGACTGATGTATCCTGTAGTTGACCTCCCCTATCTTTTCCACTACCTGAAAGGGACCTTGCGATTTGGCTAGGAACTTGCTTTCAAACAAGGGTATTAGTACGGCCAATCCAGTAGATATATATAGATAAAGTATGTATAGCAAACAGCAGAGCAGGTAACAAGCAGTCCCAAACTTTCCATTCTCCTGTACTACACGCTTTAACAAGTATGAATTTTATTGATTCTCACTTCAAAGAAGGCTCAATTGGAGGCACCCATATAAATAAGATATTCCTTTATTGGTTTTTGGTTAAAAGGTACATGAATAATCAAAAACCAATATAGGAATATCTTATTTACATGGGCACCTCCAGTTGAACCTTCTTTGAAGTGAGAATCAATAAAATTCATACTTGATTTTCTAGGAAGGACCCAGCCACCTACACCACCGGTCTCCCATGGGTGATGTGAGTGCGGACAATCAAATCCCCCATAAAGCGCACACTGAGCGTGTACATTGCTTTTTATAAAACCATATTTTCCTAACTATCGTAAAACCACGCCCCATTCTCCTTTTGTTTATCGCTCCACTCCTCATTTTTGTTCTAATCGGTGTGCCCACTTTTTACTTTGTTCTCTTGTCCCCTGGTTTTTATCAGGGACGATCAGCAGTCCACAGAGATTCGATAGATGTACATGCTTTAACATAGTCTTTAGAGTTTTATTTAACCTCTCGAATAGGCCATCAGTCTGGAGATGATATACTGATGTCCATAACCATTTTATATGGAACAACTTACAGAGGTCAGACATTACCCTTGACATAAAGGGGTCCCCTAGTCTGAGTATTTCTTTGGGGAACTCAGTTCTAGAAAACATGTAGAACAATTCCCAAGCAATACTTTTTGAGGCTGTGTTTGTCAGTGGGACTGCTTCCGGGTACCAAAGTCCAGGACCACAAGGATAAACTGGTACCCCAAGGCCAATACTGGTGCCCCAAGGCCAACACTGTATACAGGAAACAGGATCTGGGGGGATTGAGAGGTCGCTCCTCCAGAAGCTGTAGGCCGACTCCTGGTTTCCGCTGGGCTTTCTTTTCTGAGCAATGTAGGAGATCTGGCCACATGGGGCGGTCGGACATCCCTTCGGCTGGCTGACCTCAACAACTCCTCCATTACTGTATAACGCCCATGTATATGATCTATGTCCATGAGTTGATCGTCAATCTCTGGATCCCCATGGCTCATCCAACGCTGCAGACACCAGGGTAGGCAATACAAATATCGAACAAGAAAAATCCTCTCCACCACGTAAAATGGCTGCCTCTGATGAGCATTGTTGCTAGGGCCAACAGCCTCCAACTCTGCATGCCCTGATACTGTTTTGTCACTTCAATCTAGATCGCTTGATCGCTCTCTGCAGCCTTAGCTAATGTTGCAACTTGAGCATTTATAGCCTCTCTCAGGCTGGCAAACTGGACAGCCAACAGCTGATTGGTCTCCTGCTATTGCGCCAGGTTCTCCCTGTCACTTTCTTTTTTAAGGGTTCACTGCCCACATTCTCCACCAATTTGAACTGTTGAATAAGGATGCCCATGCATGGGTCGATACCCGCTAGATCGATGAACAGATTGAGCGGACGTGGTGACGTCATTGTGAGCACGCTGCGCTCAATCGTTCATGGATTGAACACAGAATCTATGCTCACCACTTTGCGCAATCCTTTCCCGTGCAATGCTTTGCTTGGGGACCCAGCCAAATTGTTGATTTTTGCACTATAAAGTTCACACATTAGCTTCTGTGTTTGGATTGTTTCTTGTCATCAATGTTTAAGAAATAGCACACAGTTTGAGTCTAATAAATAGCGTCTATTATTGGTTTCTCTAATGGAGCATTCCTACATTGACAACTAATTCATTACTTTTTTTAAAAACACCATGCTTTTTTTGCAATACATCTCATTAGCATTAGGAGTCTTTATTCCAGTAGTGAAATATACCAGTCATAAAAATTGGTATTAGTAATTTTTATTTGAAGCTCATTTCAATAGAGAAGGGAACAACAAGAGATCAGGGAACACAAATCTTTTAAATCTTTCAAAACATATTACTGCATATTAATGCTTTTCAGACCCATAACTTGCCCTTAATCATCACTTGTTATTATTTTTGGGGAGTTTTAGGGCCATTTGACACTATATGTGTTGCGGTGCATTTTGCTTACCGCACACGTTTTTTACTGCACGCATTTTTACATAGACAACCAATGTTACCATTCACACTGTATGCGTTGAGTTTTTAAAAACGCGTTTCCGCATGCGTTTTAAAAATCACTGCTGTATGCATTTTTGATAAATTTTTCCTGCATTTTTCATTAATTTGTTCCCCTTAGGGCATGCATTTTTTATAGACATGCGTTTCTGCATATACAAAAACACATGCGTTTTCACATTACATCTGCGTTTGTGTTTTTCATTTGCATTTTTGAACAAATGAATGAAAAATTCAGAAAAATTTTATCAAAAATGCATACAGCAGTGAGTTTTTAAAAATGCATGCATAAACGCTGCGTTTTTAAAACCGCAATGCATACAAAGTGAATGATAATATTGGCTGTATTAAGTGTGAAATGGCCCTCACAAATTTAAGCAAAGCATCATTGGGATGTGCTGGGGGGGGGGGGGGGGTTCTCTGTACATATTTCATTCCAGCAGCACCATTATGATAAACACGGGACCTAGTGTACTTATGTGCAAAGACTTCCCAAGCAAATGATTAGCTTCGTTACAGATTTTCATTACCACCAAAATGAAGAAGATAAGTTTCAACTTGTAAATGCACAGTTATAAATGTATGCCATGGGGAACACTGAATGCAAGAAATCAAATAAAAGTAATAAATAAATATAGACAAGTTTGAATAAAAGCAGAAAGGTGATAGTTGACTTTGTACAACCATAAGTTAAAGTTAGTGGTTGTCAGCATGTTATGTAAAGCACTTCATTCTTTAAAGGTTAAGCATGACATTATGAACTACAGAATAAGAGAAGGAAAATGACAGTAGCAGGTAGGTCGATAGAAAAGGCAACTTGACTTTGAATTAACATTGACCTCTACAATTGTAAAAAAAAAAAACAATACAGGTGCCAGAGGAGGGCAAGGAAACACAATGCTTAAGAACACACAAATAACTTCCATCATTTCATGGAGAGACTCTGTGAGACACATTTTCATTATTATGTAGCACTACCACAACAAATTTGCCTTTGTAAAATTATTTGACTATAGCCATCACTATAAAGACATTTTTTTCCACAATTAATTTGTCAAAGCAGGAGTATTTAATTTTAAAGTTAAAAACCAAAAAAGCTGTTATATTTGCAATTTTTTTATAGTATATAAATCGGTGCTCTCAGACATCACCACCTGAAAGCATCCTGTAGATTTGTTTGTAGGGGGAGTACCCAGGTGAATGGTATACAGGCACTCAGTTATCCACAGGATTTTAAAGTAAGGGGTACACAGATTTTTGCTACAAAAATGCTTCCATGAAATCCCACCAGAGAAGATAGCCTTTGCACTCTACACCAAGTATCAGTGGTTGATTCCATTTTTTTCACTGGACCATTTTTAGAATTTCTAGCCATTGCCTATGAAGAAAACATTTTTAGAATTTCTAGCCATTGCCTATGAAGAAAACAATGGTCTGATCCAATATACCCAGTGTCACGAAACCCCCCACCAGCAGCAATCAGTCTCCTTGACACTTCTTCACAGTCGCAGTCCCGGTC